>VZDJ01007754.1:14924578-15097315 GCA_008694505.1 Cyanoderma ruficeps
AAAATTAAACCATTGATTATCATGTTCATGACAAGATAATACAAGTGGAGCACACTCTCAACCAGCAATACATATAGTTGGGGTTAATGCACATGCAAATTTTATACAACCAAGGTAGCTACCAGAAAAGTAAGTGAAAAAAACAAAGTGACTGTTGCTCAGAAGGAGAGAAGACAATATTGTAACATTTCACATTAAGAACAATTTTTTTTCATTGAATTTTCATATGTGCATACTTCAAAAAGTAAAGGCAACAATTAGGTGTCAAAAATACATTTTTCTATTTTTTCTTTCATAGAATACAAATATTTACAAAATCATCCTATTTTGTCTGTGTACTGCGGACAATTTAATTATATTCACTCTGGAGAAGTGAAGAGAGGAACCCCACGAATTGCAGCAAGAGTAAATGCAAGTTCTGCACTAAGGGGGAGCAGAATCCTTTCATGGGAGTCACCACGCTGGAAAACAGGAAGTCCCAGTGGCCAAGGAGGACATGAGCAAACAGGGTCCCCTTGCCACAAAGAGGTCTGGGGCTGCATTTGGAAGCACCTTGGATCCAGGGAGATGATCCTTCTGCTGTACTCAGCACTGGTGAGGCATATCTGTAGTGTCGGGTCCATATTGGAGCTCCCCAGTGCGAGAGAAGTATGGACTTACTGTTCAGTGAAGAACCAGAAGGATGGTGAAGGGTCCTGAAGGTGATGAATACACTGGAACCTCTAGAGGAGGTGATTGAAAGAGATGACACAGTTCATTCTGGAAAAGGGCATGCTCAAGGGTTCCTATCAATGCATTTAGACATCAATATGGAAGTAAAGAAGACAGAAAGACTGTTGTCCAAGGCGCCCAATAAAAGCAAAGGAAAAAGAGGGCAAACATTGAAGGACAGAGGTACCTTCCTCCTGACCAGCAGCAATGCTTAGACCCATCTGGAAGGATTTCAAGAAATAGGAGTGGAAAAATTCCTGCAGATTCTTTTGGAGGCTTTAATTTACTGAAATTAAATCTCTAAGAGAAGTATTCAATTTGCTTTCTTCTGTGGAAGAAACATCAAGTAAATTATTTGTCTTTTAACTGTTTTGAAAAGTGACAGTACGAAATATTTTCAACTCTTCACTGTACAGCACTTACATACTTTGGATTTTTTATTTTTTTTTAGAATGAATTCCGAGAATGCAGACTCAACTAACCTGGTTTAATGGTTTTCTACTCTTGGACAAGCATTTCAGAGAATACATCTTGATGTATCCAGTTCTGTGCACTGTCATAATTTCAAGAAACCTTTTTTACTGAGAAACTCTTGTAAATTTTCTATTTGAGGTTATAGTAGATTTTTAAAGATATTTAAAAGGAAACTTCCTTTTTGTAACTAGGTTGTGGCTGTTCATTTTCATTATGTGTTTTCATGTATGACATTTTCCATCACCTGCACTGATGAATACTTCACAAAGTCAACCTGCTGGTTACACAGCTTCCTATATACACTATGCTGCCATTGCTGAATTTTTTGATTACCTCTGAAGTGCAGCATATGAATTTTCTACAGTCTTCTAAGTCTGAAAAAATATAAACTGAAGAAAATAACTAAGTGCTTCTTAAAGAAGAGGATGGTTGGGTTTTTTGTATTTTTATAGACGGGTACAACTGTGGGGGCTGACCAGGCAGGAAAAGTTAAACTTAACACACATCTCTCTTAAACTGAGAAAGGATTGTAAGGTACATTTTTTCAAAATTACCAGAGAAACAATATCTTAATTCAGCTAATAGGACTGGCATTGTCAGTGGTCACCTAGCATATAGAAGATGATAAGAGTCCATATGAGATCACCTACAGCCTATATTCCCCACCTACACTCTATATCTTCAGTTGTAGAGATATAGATGTTAAAGAACCATGACCTCTTTATGCATAGTACTGGCACAAAATTGTGGTTTAGGACCCAAAATAATTCCCTGAAGATGCTGAAGTTTGTGCTCCTTCCGAAAATTTGATTTTGTTAAGATGGCATTTCCCATGTAATATGAGTGGCACACTAGCTAAACAATTCATGAGAAAGATCATAGGAAAACACTGGCTGGAAAGAATAACTGGATTTTGGATGACTGTTGTAGAGTGTCCTAATTCATAAATTATTCTCTATACTCTTATCATCACCTTTTTTTTTTTTTAATCATTAATAAGTACATAGTTAAATAGTATGCATTTCTAGCAGAACTTGAGCAGACTCCTAGTGGAATTCACCAATATTTTTGTGGTAAAGTAAGAGTCTGTTATAGCTAAAATGACAATAGCTTTTGCATCATTCTCATCTTGGGCATAATTTTATGGAGTAAAAAGGAATTCTAATATAACATGACTCTTCAATTTAAGTTGCACAGCACAGAATGATGCCAAGGGCTTTATAGTTGCTTCAGGCCACCCACAGTGTTTTCCAAAGCTCTTTGCACTACCAGTGAAGTACTTAGTATACATCCTCAAAAAAGCTTTCAGTATTTATTGGAGATAAATTTCTGGTACAGAAATTCAGAGGATAAGCCTGTGTGTGGATCATATCTTCCCTTGTTTGTCAAAGCCAAAGTTGTTTCTACTCTGCATTTCAATCTCAGGCATGTTAAGTAACTTTCTGCTGAGTAGAAATCAAACATGAAAGATCAGAGACATTTTCCTTGACTTCTGAGAGGTCAGTGTACCATTTCCTTTTGGGAAAGAAATGAAAGGATGAAGACATATAATGCTTTACTGGGTCTGCATTTATGTTCAATATATACAACCTCCCTGATGATTGTGTTTTTGAGCAGAAGTATGAAATAATCAGAACAGACTTCAGAAATAATTTCTGTTCAAATTCCCAGCGAGTCTGTCTTAAGTAAAGAAGTTGCTTCAAAACAATTGCATGGCCTAATTTACTGAGTCCTTTTTTAATAGCTACACGCTTTTGTTAGCAGTAAATAACCATAGAGATAGTGTGCCAGATGGAAATCAGTTAAAGCCATGTTCATGGATTTGGAATTGCCCTTCCACATGTCTTTTATGTCTTCTATAACTATAGCAGCTTTTTTAGAATATATATCTCCAGATTGATATAATAAGAGAATTCTCTTCTATGGATATGTGGCATCGATATTTATATCCGTTTGTGATATTCTGAAGTGTACTCTGCATAAGAAGACTACCTGCAACTCGATGAATAGCAAATTTTACTATTCAAACAATGAGTTTGATTAGTCAAGTAAAAGCATTTCCTAAGGATTTCTGTATGAAATATAATAATAGAATGTTCTCTTTTTACTTACCGCAGATTGAGTTTAATTTTTTTCTCAAGTGTTTTTTAGACTCAATAAATAAAACAGTTTTGATTGTGATTTTATGCTGGTTTTTGAATTAAAAATAAGTATATGTTTGGCAATTAGAATAGTTAATGTAAAATTAAATTTAAAATACTTAAATATTTTTGTAATAGGAAGTTGGTACTAAATATATGTAGGTCTTAACAGGCAGCTAAATCACACAGGATGATTTATCTCTTCAGTCAAAACAGATTGAATTCCAAATATGAAATGTTTATTATGAAACCATAAAAAGCTCCACACCATAAGTTTTATTAAATTTTATTGTAAATGATATGAGGAATAAAAGAATTTAAGTTTCCTTTATTGACAATATATGTCTAAATATGCTTTTTTGTTCAAAATTATTTCTACTATAAAATTATAGTTGTAATCTATGCTATGTTGAATACACTTCATATTCACTAGTATAAATTTACCATTTTATTTTATAGATACTTGGATACTTGCAGCCACAATTAGAGAAAAAGGAAAGTATTTTTCACTTGGTGAGATTTCTTTGCAATCATCAGAAGAGAAATATATCAGTGAATTAACATGATTATACTTAAACTGTGTATCCTGGCTTTAATTGACATTTTGCTTTGCTTTAGTACTCCCATCGTTACCATGTAGATCTTAGAATTACATTAAACACAGGCATATGGATCTACTTAACATGGTTTCACACTAAATTTGTACAGTGCTTGATCTTCCCACTCTATAATGGCACTTTTTTTGTTATCAACACATTCATGGCCTACAGCTGACTGCTTTTATAGCTTTTAATTAAAATCTGAAGTAGAAAATGTCTATTGGTCGTTGTGTGAAACCAGTCATAAGGAAGAGGTTGTACAAACCCTGCACAAGATGGATAACATTTACATCACTTTTCCCACCTTTGTCTATATGATGATGAGAAGCCCATTCAAGTTAATGATATCAAAGTGGGAGGTCTGGGAGGCAGAGCCAATTTTGTGAAGCACCCTCAATTATTAAGGATTTACAAATAAATTTGCAAGCCAGAAGTCTTATCAATATTTTATTTGGTTTCACATACTTGATAGGGAATCTTTCCTACAGTTTGAGGACTCATTTTTATTCATGTGCTTCATTTTCTTTTAGATTGGCTGCTGACCTCCTATACCATGTTGCATCTTTGGATATTAAATTTTTCTCTAAAAGGTATATTTTCAGAATTCCTGGAATGTACGCACACATTTCCACTCATGATTTTGAAGAATGTTAATTTGTCACGCACTCTGTAATTCCATTCCATGAGTTTCTTTACCTTATATGCATGTTTGGCCACTAGTCAGTCACTTTCAGAGTCTTTTGTCATGAGCAGTTCTGCTGATTCATTGACTAAATGAGACTGAAATTCGTCTCCTCTTCTATTTCATAAGCACACTGTTAAAACACAAACAACAAATTTTAAATAGTTTAAGAAAACTCTTAATGCACTGCCTTTCTTAAGTACATTTTTTATTCCTCCATGGAAAGCAAAAAAAAACAAAAACAAAAGCAAATGCAAACAAACTAACGAAAACAAACACAAAGACCCAACAGCAAGAAAACCTATTGCCCAATCTGACAATTGCTTTAGCATTCAGACATTGATTCATATCACTGTCTTTCCTTCCTTCCTTCCTTCCTTCCTTCTCCTTATATTGAAAATACCTTTCTCCTTTTTTTTTCCAGAAATAGTCTCTGCTGCTTTCCCTTTGCTATGTTACTTCCCTTGCATGTCCTTTCATCTCTGAAAATATTTTATTGGCTTTTTTTTCCTCTTTTTTCTCTGAATGTATTTGTCATTAATGTAGTTGTTGGTTTTGTGTCACTGGCTATAGACTGATTTTGTTTAAAGTTTTTTGACTGCTCATGGAATCTGGTTTTATTCTTTGCAGTAAAAGAAGTGGCTGTCAAGAAAGAAATCAATATCATCTGATGAATTCCTTATAAAAGTTAGAATATTTTTTAAAAGGCTTCAAAAAGAGGGTCATATAAACCTAAGCGATTTCAGTACAATGCACACAACTTTAGATATCATCTTTAACCCAAAAGTTGATCATACTATATTAAATCAAAGTAAATAATGTATCTGTTAATAAGACAGTTTAATCTTCCTATGAATTTATAAATATATGAGATTATATGACATATGAATATAAGTATATGAATGTAAATGACATTAATTCACCAATTTTAATTGAATAAAAGAGAAATCTGGTTTAATTTTATTTTTCCAATTAAAAAGCACATTTTATTCTTTCAAATTTATCAAACAAGTGCCCAATTTAAGGATTTCTGGCACTGAAGGCCAATAGGGATAGTATGTGGTAGTGAGTGCAGAATGACTAGCAAAGCAAGATGTGGAGAGATTGTTACACTAAAAAGGTCACATGGTATTTAACTTGATGTTTTTCATCTTGGCATAGACGATGAACCCTCTGTTACTTAATTCTAAGTAACAGAGAAAACTTGAGAGGTAGAACTTTTAAATATAAACCAACATTTAATTTCTTTTTTTTTCTCTACTTTTTTCCTTAAGATTTTAGTTGTTTCCCATCTGCAGGAAAGGAATTAAAAAAATAAAATTATGGAAGTGCATAAACCTCTCCATTGTTCTTCATCTGCTGCAAAAGCAGATCTCAATGTCCAGCACGAGGAATGAGAATATATTTATAGTGGAAGTTAAATAGAGCAAGTCCATCTGGGAGGGCAACATGGATGTGTGTAAAACATCTTAAAGCCTGAAGATTCAGCACAGACCAGCACTGTCACGGAAGGTTATTATCAAGATAAGCCTATTGTGTTTGCGAGTACAAAGAGGCAACTGTACTGGCAACTCAACTGGGAGTCCAGGATTGCACCTTTCAGAATAGTTGAGGCTTTTTTATCAGCTGTCTTTTATACACTAGATACATCAAAGGAGTGTGTTTTGTGGAAGGTGCTACAATGACTGAAAAGTGAGTACTTTGTCCATTCTCACAGAATACAGCCTTAAAACAAGCAGTTGCTGCCATGCAGACATTCCTCAAATTACAGGGTATCACCAGTAATTGTGGTGGAAAAGGCCAGAGAATAAAAAGGACGTTAGTGCGTATTTGATTAAAAAAAAAAAAAAGTCAGGGACAGCTTTCCTACAGAAATTAAGCTATAATTTGCTTTCTATATATATTTTTTAAAAAATCTTTTCTCAAATAAATGGCATGGTAGAGACCAGGATTTTTCTTTCTTTTAATGACTTAGTGAAAAAAACCCATATCTGTTACAGTTGTATGTTCTGTTTATATTATTAACTTCTCAAGAATGTGTTTCCCAACTGATAGCTTTAACTAAAACATGACTACTATGTTGTCACATGCATAGACTTAAGTCTTTGAAACAATATGAGAATGTATTTATTTATTTATTTCAGTTGTAAACTTTGTAGTTAGTGTATGAGGTATTGTAAATTCGACATTTGCAGACAAAGGCATAACATTGACAGCGTCCCTTTATATTGTGAAATGGGAACCACAGGTAAAGGGCAATAGAAAATTGTCTCTGTGTGACAGACAGACCATTTACCAGCAACAGCTTTCATTTCATATATCTTGTGTGTGACCTGTTGTGGAAAATCTCTTTGTTCTCTGAAGCATCTGCACTAGACTGTTGAGGAGAGATGGATAATTGTGTTATGCATTTATTATTTTTTCATCTTAGGTGGGTTTGATGCCAAATGGCAAACTTTAGGAGCACACATGGGACAAATCTGGTCACCATGACTCTATTTTCTCCTCCTCCTTCCTCTCAATGAGTATCATCCAGGTCAAAATAAGTGCTAAATTTTCCTCCATATTGAACCATCACTTCTTTTTTTTTTCTTCTAAAATAACATAGCAAAGAACAAGTTGCAGAAAAATAAACACAACACATTCTCAGCTTTCTATACGTTGTTATATGACAGATGATATGATAGCTTTATTAGATTCTCTTTTATATTGTATACTTCCAGGCCTCTGGTGACAAATGGATATCAATGGGCTTGGCAGAAATCTCCAACCTTTGGAGATTTCAGGATTTATCATACACTGGGTTTGAGGCAACAAGCATCCATCTGCTTCATTTTATGAAGCGTCACTGCGAGCCCTGGAGCTGAATGGAGCCAAGTATTTTTCATCCTTGTCACCTCCCAGCAGTAGACACTACAGGTAAGGGATATGAGCAGCTCTGTCATGCAGCAGAATGTCCAGTGTTCACAGGCAAGCCTGAGATAGAGTTTATTGACTGGGACACTTGTGGCAGCACATCATCCAGACCTTTTGTGGGACTTGGCCTGGGTTGGCACTATAGCAGATCTACTGCAAATAGAATTGGCAAGTGTCCGGCAGGCTGAATGATATGCCATTTATTGTTTCTATGGGATTACTTGAATTTTTTGAGATATGGGGTTCTTTGCATGTTTTGGCTTGGTGATCTTTTTTTTAATTTCCCTAACAACCATTGCCTTTTCTCTGAAAGACAAATTAACTGGTTTAGTGCGTTTTTTTCTCCTGAGATGAAAACTTCAGTTTGAAATTTTAATTCCAATTCTATGGAGCATACATATACACAACAAACTATGTCCAAAACTGGCTGAAGTACTCCATCATCTAGCCATTATGCATATTTCAGTTAGTCATTGGTGCTGACTATTCATGAAAATGGGATTAAATAAAATTGGTTGTTTCGTCATTTAAGCATTGTTCTCATATTCTCACGTAAGCCCTACTCTCAGCTGAAAATGAATGATAATTTACATCAATGCATATTAATGCATCAGATTGTCATGGCAACATTTGCATAAACATTATCTGTGGCATCAGATGGTCATATGACAGTTGCACCCTGAATAATTATGTCTTTTAATAAACCAGTAATAAAGCTATCCAGACCTTTGCCCTTTTCATTCCATGTGCAGATTTGCAATTATAGGTGTTGTGTGCATATAAGGCATTTCCTGGTGGACAGTGAGGTTTTAGAAACAGTGTAAAATGTAGGTCTGCATCATATTGAATGATAAGGATCTAAAATAATCTTTTTTTCTTTAAGAAGTACATATGCAATTGTGAGATCTTAATCTATGCAAATGGTATCCAGAAGTAGCAGCCAAAGTTCTGTCATTCTCTTTCACTACTGTGGCATTAAAATTGTGTTCGAAAATATGTGTCCTTTGCACTTTCTCTGTTCAAGATTCTGCCTCCAAATTAATATTCAACTTAATGTTTAGGGGCTTAGCCATTGTAATTAATCATGTTGTAACTGTAGAAAGATACCTAATACCCCATCCCTATGCATTATTTAGATTATTTCCTTAGCGAAAGGATCAGGCAAGAGATTAATTAAATCAAACACTTTGGGGTCTGTTTTCTCATTGATGAACAGAGGATTTATATGCAAAACTCAGGTTAGCATTAAAGTAAGTTTGTTGCATAAATCACCTAGGAATTGATAGGAGAAGTGAGACTTTTAGTGACCTCCTTAAACACTTTCGTCCGTCACTGCCGTTTAGATTGTCATTGTTATTAGTGAAGGAATACTATTAAAATGTTTTATGAGACAATACACCAGGTAATTATAGTCATGAACTGTAGCTGAAAGCTCAGTATTCAAGCAAACTATACATACAATAAATACAGGCAGAAGCAAGTTTTCAATGATATTATAATTGTGAATGGTTTCTAAAAAACAACAGTGGTCATTTTTTGTGTTTTCCTCAGAAAGATGCTACTTTTTCATATTAGCAAAGAGAGTAAAAAGCAATTAATCATCTAAAGAATCTTGTTGTTATATGGCTTTTTTCATACATTGAACTGCGTAATTTGCAAGGTGAATCACAGTGAAAAGAAATTTTCTGCAGGTGTTGGAAATTTCTACTAACATCAAAGTCATTGCTGAGTATGAGTTGTTTACTATAACAATTCTTCACTTCTTTCTTTTTCTGAGGTGAAACCTCTGTCTTGGGTCATTATTTCTTGCTGGTTCCATTTATTAAGAGTTTTTTTCAATGTTCTCCAGGCTGATAGTTTACTCTCAGGATTTTGCCTGATTATTTAGATGAGGATTGATAAAAGCAATATGTTATGCTTTAGAACTAGTAATAGCAATACAAAATCCAACACGAATGAACAGTGTTTTCCCATTTATTCGATTTGTCTGCCTTTCCATTCATTAAAGAAAAGCCTCCCTAATTTGCAGAGATATTTCTAATGGGCTTTGTAGAAAAAACATCTTTTCTTACACATCTGGGCATGCCTGTCTCCAGGGTTGAGACATATTCCTCTCATTCTCACCAGTGAACACATTTTATCAAGTTTACAGTTTGTCTTTGAATCTTGAGAAAGTGTATTTTTGTGTTAAAAAAAAGTTCTTTATGAGAAATTAACTGCTTAGATGATCAGATGTGAGTTTTTACGTTTTTTCAGTTGCAGTAAATCAGCTTCACGATGTAATTATTTTAAAAGATTGTGGGGTTTTTTTAAGGTTAAATTTAAATACATGAGTCTGTGAGTAACTGACTACCAAAGGTACATTTTTGACTATTCTTCAACCAGTTCTTTAGCTGCACATCTGAAATTTTATAAGTGATGCTATTCAGAATAAACCTCATATTTTTGTGTCATTTTGAACATAAAACCTGTCTCCAGTTCAGTCTTTTTTTTTTTTTTCTTCTCATAAAGCAGACAAAAAATAAAGACTGATACTGTAGAACGTCTCTTCACTAGCCAGATATGCTAATGTAACAAGGGGCATTGTATAGCTAACATTATTCTAGGGAGGATATGTTCCATCTTTACCCTTTATTGAGATAGTTTTGTGCTTTGTAAACATTATTTATTTGAATATAAGCTGGTAGCCAGGGGAAGAATCCGCACAAGGAAAATGTACCTATTAGAAGCTTTTCCTGTACCATTATAAGGTTATTCCCCAGTCTATAATCATGACCTTCAGTGTGGCTCCTTCTCTTGCCACACAGATGAAGAATAGTTACTTAAACAATTGTGAAACCAACATCACTCAGTTCCTATGGCTCATTGCTGCATATGCATATGATTTTGGAAACTCACTCACAAATAATGAATTTGTTATCACCAGTAGTTTCATCTCCTGATTGTTGGCTGTATATTTTCATGATAATTTAAAACCAAGTACCATTCTTCAATGAAAATGCAGAAATGAGATATCATAAGCTATTAAAACAAAAGTGATTATTATGCAAAGTGAAACAAATGACTTAGTATCGGAGGTGTACAGTTTTGAATCCTGAATTGCTTGGGGGCTTGTGGGAATGCAGCAATGAATGCAAAATGTGAAAGCAGAAAAAAAGCCCTAGCATTTTTGAAAGATGGATGACAGTAATTATCATGAGCAATGACTAACTATTGGTCTCCACTTTGTCTCCTCGTATTTCTTTCTCTTTTCTTTTCCTTTTGTGAAACATTAACTCCAGGCAGTCAGTTACAAAATGTTAGTATCTTCCAATATTCTAAAAGACACCGTCTTCACTAATGCTTCTAAAACTTACTCTATCTTCTGCATATCAGGGAACGTATATAAATATATAATTTATAGCAATGATAGTAGCTCATACTTTAATTACCACCTAGTAAAGCATAGCTTACAAGTTTGTTTTTTTCCCCTCATATATTAGAATTGTTTTAACCATTAACTGTAGCTGAGTTGTATTGCTTGTTCAAAATAAATGTTTGCATAAACATAAATGCTGAACAACTTTGTCCCTAAGTGATAAAGTCTACATTGCTGTGTTTGTTCTTGTCCTAGTCGCATCTATGAAAAAGATTAAAATTCATCCTTTAATTCAAAAAACCCCAGTTAAAAATGAGTTGAAAAGGAGGAGTTTGCTCAGAGGAATTTGTCATGGAAATATCTGTGGGTAATACATATAATGGGAAAAGTCTAGCAACAACTGTTTCAGAATACATTGCCAGCAAAACCTCTAACTCCTCTGAACCAGCTATGCATTGTAACAAAAGGAGAGGTGGGAAAAGAAGGGATATGGTGCAGAGAAAACACAGAGTGGTGACAAGAATCGCTGACCAGAGAGGAACTTTGAGAAGGAGCAATAACTTTAAAACAAAACAAACAAACACAACAAACACAACAAAAACCAACCAAACAAACAAACCTCCCAAACGAATCCAACAACATACCTCAAAATTAACCTGCAATCCCCAACAGCATAAGAAATAATAATAAAAAAAACCCTTTTTATTTTTTTGAGTTTGGAGTCAAAGAGAAAACTCAGGTAGGACAGCTGAGATAGGAGTAATAGCAAGAAGAAAGAATATTCCATCAGAAAGAGCAAGGGCTGGAAAGAAGGGAAACAAAACCTCAGCAAACAAAAAGGTATAAGAAAAAGGTATATCTAAATGCAGGAACAAAGCACCAGAAGTGCATACAGGGAAGTAATACCATGGGAACAGGTTGACTTGGAAGAAATTAATCCCTTTTAAATTATGACATAGTTTTATGTAGAGAAGAATTTTCAGGCAAGTGGTATGAAAATATTTTTTTCTTTACAAAAATATATAGATTATCTGGGAACAAACAAGAACTAGGAGACTGAATTGAGAGACAGAAACAACATTAAGTACAGTAAATACTTTGCTGTTACATAGAAGACTGGAGGTGGAGGGATGACAGGGAAAACCTGGTGTGAATATGAGAGTAAAGGTGTTTGCAAGACAGAATAAGAGAATAAAGAAATAAACAACTGCAAGTAAAGTGGCATTTTCAAGGAAGGAGAAAACTAAATGAAGAGATAGTTAGGAAAAGTATTTTAAATTATGAAAAGCATCAGAACAAAGAAGACACAAATATAAACAGAGTAGGAAATTAACAGTAAAGAAAACACAAAAGAAAAATGGAGAAAATGTTCCATCACATACGGCTTCATATCACCTAAACTTTTATGTGTGTCTATAAAGCACCCATTAAAATAAATTCTTGAATATTTAGAAAACTGTTTAGATTAAGCATCAGATGCTTTCCAGACTCTCAAGTTGTCATTGATTATGCTTAATGGACTAACTTCTAAAAATAAGGAAACATCTTTCAAAAATTGTCTTCATTTCATCCACTCATAAGAATAGAATGAAAATAAATTAAAGAGTAGCAAACCATTGATTCAGATCTTATTTTAATCTTAATTTATTCCAACAAGAAACAGATAAATGTAGAAGTCCAACACAGATTTTGCCCCTTTTTTATTTTTTCCTCCAGACTTGGCTGCCACAAATACTTTACTAGTTACCTCTTTCCTCACTCACCAGAGTTTCTAATAGTGTTTGCATATTTCTAAGAATATGAAATTCTAGTTATGATTAGGAAGGCAGTGTGGTATATCTTCTAGTTGAAAATTATTGATGTTTCTCTTCCTAGTTGGTTTTGTCAGTAGTTAAAGAATCAAATGTTGCAGACTTTTCATAGGGATAACTGTTGTTTTACTTTTAATTTAGTGGTACTTTCTTTTTAATGCCTTCCCAAAATTATTGAGCATATTTTTCAGAAATTTTTCAGTGCTTTAAGAATGAAAAACATTGTTTTGTGTCTTATGGGATGGAGTTTCATAGCAGCCTCAATGGTGTTGTCTTAGATTTTTTGACAGGAACCATGTTGATAGCACACCAATATCAAAACAGGCTGCACAGGGAGGTGGTGAAATCACCACCTGTGGAAGTGTTCAAAAGGCTCATGGATTTGGTACATGGTTTAGTGACGAACACACTGGTCCCAGCCTATATCTTGGACCTGATAATCTTAAAGGTTTTTTCCAAACTTAATTCTTCCATGATTCTATGATTTTACTTTTTTTCTGAAATACTGAGTAAGCTGAGTTGTGCTGAAGATCCATAGCTGAAGTAGATGATTTCTCCAGGCATGCAGAAGAATAAAAAATAGATTTTCATGGCTGATTTGTCTGAATTCATCTTCAGACTATTCCTGTCTGGCTGCACTAAGGTTTCACTGGTCCCAAGCTGGTGCTCTGCCTCATTCCTATCTTTATTATCCCTAGCAGAGCACTGCATAATATGCATTTGCATATTATATTGTAGAAATCTGATTTGCACGTTGCTGCTCCTTGAACAAAGTGAGAGTAAAATCAGCCTGACTGGAAAACAAACATGCTGTGCAGAAACACTCATAGCTATCTGACTGCAGAGGTCTATATTAGCTAACAAAGACCATTTATCTGCTGGAGAAAAAGTGATGGAAAAGGAAATACTTAGACATGGGACCTGAACATGAAGAAGAACTTTTTTTACGGTGGGAATGACTGAGCACAGGATATCTAGTGATGCTGTGGAATCTTCTTTGGAGACATTTAGAAACCTGTCTGGACACATTTCTGAGTGATGTGCTCTAGGGAGCCCTTCTGCGCAGGACAGCTGAACAAGATGACCTCTAGTGGTCTCTGCCAGTCTTACCCATTCTGTCACACTGTGGTTTGGCTAAGTAGGTGTCACGCAGTACTTCTCCTCCTGTGTCAACAATACAAGAGTTTCCTGCTCTTTCCCCCTTTGTGATAAACTGTGATGTGTTGTAGTTGGAGAGTGGTGCTTGCAGTCCAGACAGCTAAGATATTATATCAGTGACCATATGGAATAATTCATTTTCTGAGTGGGGACACACATAGATTTTCCATAACTTGTATTCAGTTCATATAACCTCAGTTTCCTGTATAGAAAAAAGATAACATTCTAGTCATAAACAATATTTTATGGTGTGGTTACTATAAAAAATAGAAGGGTGGACTATTTACTAGTATCTAAATTTCCTTACTGTTTCATTTTGTTCTGATGTTGGCAATGGTTTGTTTTATTTCTTTGCTTTTACGATTGTGTTGTGTTCAGTTTTTGAATTTTTTTATTATTAAGTATGTACTTAACAAATTGTCTTAGCAGTGTGAGACAAAACACTGGGCACACTGTCACTTATCTTTGTTCAATAGTTTATGATACTGCAAGAAGTACAAGCTATTAAATAAGAATATAAGAAAGAAATAAGAATGGAATTAATTTAGAAACAAACTTGTAATTACATCATCTGGCATTATAATCTGGTTCATAGACTCTGCAATTATGCAAAATGAGTCTCCCCTGCCTATATTATCATACATCATTTAAAAAATGAAGTGCGTTTTAAAACATAAGAACTAAGATTCTTACAGGAATATTGTTTTCAAATGTCTGTAAAACATACAGAAAAGTATGTTTTCAATATACGAAAACATCTAAATTTGGTGGTTACAGTAGCTGCAGTGCTACTTCAGGAATATAATTAGGAAAACACCTATTGATGCAGCTGTATTTTTTTATTTTTCTGTGTTGCAGCCTGTTTTTAGAGATGGAAAAAGATATTGAAGGTCAGACACTAGACATAAGTTAATAATTCAGTTCAAAGATTAAAATGTATTTATAATTACATCATTTTGAATGATTCATTTTTAAAAACCTTTAATTTAACTATGGTAACATAACATATACTCTTTGTACTTCATGTTATGGCGAAAAAATTCTCAGTGGCTTTATTCTATTCCTTCCTCATTTTCCCTTTACTTTAGGCAGAGCAGAAATCCATTTTTCAAGGAAAGATAGGGTTGTACTCCTTCTGTATATTCTTCATGTTCAACCTGTCTTAATTTTTTTTTTCCCTTTAGTACTTGGTTTCTTCCAATTTGTCATCCAGTAACTTTAATTTCTCTGTCATTCTGTTCATTATCTGTTTGTGTTCATTTGTGTTTTTCCTTATCTAGGAGCTTTCTATGTACCTCTGCAGCTGAAACACTCATATTCTCAAATTTATTGTCCATCTTCTTTTCCAATATGCTGAATTTTGAGTGCAGAATAGTCGTAGAATTAATGTAGGATGCCATGACACTTTATTTGCCTGTGTATCTGGGAAATAAGGGACTTATCCTGAATCCATCCTGTATCCTGTGAAACGTATATATATATATATACAAATCATGATGTCAATGTGATGTCAATGATACTCACATTGCCATTCTAAAGGCAGTGATTGCCCAGAGCCTTTACCCTCTCAACTCATCCAGCAATTTGCAGACATATTCAATATGAGACAATATTGACAGTTTTTTAAGGCTTCTGAAGGGTTTCATGAGGGTGGCAGAGTAAGTCAGTCAGTCTTGAAGCAGCTAATGAAGTATATTTTGGGAGTTCCTTACAGTCAATTGACAAAAAGACAGACTTATACATGTAAGTGATTAATGTGTGGATGGTCATAAATGAATTACAAAATTAGTGGCAGCATGAACAGCAAACTTTATATATAATTCAAGGTTGATGCATAATAGAGTGTAAGTATTGGCTGATGTAAAATTGACTACAAAGTTACAATTCATAACTTAATTGTTAATGGAAACAATTCACAAATTCTATTTGCATGTCAATATCAGGTTAGTGTTATATCTACAATAGTATGTCCCACCTAAAAATAATAAAATTGTGAGACCTAAACTGAATTCAAGGTAGATTTTTTTGTTTGGTTATTTTGGGTTTTTTTACCATTACAGAAACTGGTTTTTAAATTAAGAGATGGGACTTAAACATCATCTGCTATCCCCATTATCTTTCTTAGCAATGAAAACCATGGTGGGATTTTAGGAAAATATTCTTCAGCAGGTGAATATTTGAGACATTCGAAAATTTTGGTGGTGGTACTGGAGGAAGCACTTTCCATTAAATGAGACTTTGATGCAAACACCCAGTTGGTATGAATCAGTGCAGTTCATAGAAGAGGACAGCACAGCCGCAATGTCTTTAAAGTTTTCCCTTTACCTGGTTAGACTTAGGGGTTAGACTGCCCCTCTAAATGGAAAGTCATGTGAGATACTTATTACAGGACTGAAATGCCTTTTTTATAGCTAGTAGTACAGTAAGCAGATCTGTCTGTAGAAAATGAAAGGAAATGAAAGAAGAAGCAGTCACATGAAACTACCTGTGACCAAATCTATTTTCTCCTAGTGAATCAATTTACACATACTTATTCAGAAACTACTGTGCTTGTCACACTTATTCCTGGTGCCAGGAATGCTTGAACCTGACTGTGATTTGTCCAGACAAATAATAGGGATATTAGGTACTTGAAATTTATTATGACTCTGTCTAGACAGGTGCTTACCCATGAAGTAACAAGCTGCCTCTTTAAAGTCAAAGAGATTCCTTATCTTTTTAAGGTTAACCAGGTGGTGAGGTGTCTGTGACATCTAGACCATTATCATTTCTTGTTCTCAGCACTTAGGCTGCCTTTTCAGATTGAGGCAGCTTTGCAGAATTTCCTTTGAAAACATGCAAATTTAACAAAAAACAATCAAGGCCGAATATACATTTTATATACACATTTGCCCCCTTCCAGAAAGAAGCCGTTTTAAATAAACAAATAGTTTTTAAGTTTTTCATTTGCAATTTAAATGTTCTAATTGGACTTTAGCACTACTATCCTATTAATGAAATGCAGAAAAAAAGATATCCAAGCAAAAAACAGATGCATCCACAGAACTCGTAATAGTTTTTCTGGTCTTTATGCATCTAATTCAAGAAGGCATGAAAGTGTGTGAGGTTACACTTTGCTCAGCAAATTTTTCTGTTTTAAATTTGTTTTATTATGAATATGAGAGTACCACAGAAAGAGTACCACAGAAAGGGTTTCAATTCATATCTGGCTGTCTACCATTCTTGTCTAGTCAATGGGAAGGTATAAGTAGATTTATAAGGATATTTTTCTCATTCATTCTATGAGATTCTATGAGAGAGGTCTAAAATTAGGAGGAGATTAACCATGATCTGGCTCTACCCTCCTTTCCTCTTCAATACTATATAGCAGATACAGGAAGTAAGCTGAGAGAAAGGCAAACTAATATATAAATACTCTAAGATTTCAACTTTTAAACCCAAAACAGAGTACAAATCATCTTTTAAATCTCCAATATTTAAATGGGCTGTCTGAAACTGACTTCTTCCTGACCACATTGTATACCAGAAAACGGAGAATACATCATGTTTCATATCATGTTAATGCAGGACTGGTATTTATTTGTACTTGTTTCTCAAACTTCTCTACGAGAAAAACATTTGAATCAGGCATAGAATTTTTGTAGTAGACCTTCTATTAAATATATTTTATATTTTACTTATAGATTTTGAATTCATCTGTTGGATCAAATTCACTCATCAGCCAATGAATCCACAATTATCATTTTATAAAGCTTTGTGGAATCATCTGTGCATAATTATCCATACTTTTTACAGATAAAAAAATGCTGCTTCTGTAGAGAACCACTGTATGTTTGGTGTATCAGGAGTTTTTTTGTTTTCACTTATAGTTAAATATTTGTATACATAATTCTTTCTAATAAATTAAATTGAAAATTGGTTTGGGTCAAAAGATAAATAAATAAAATTTCTTAATTAGACCTTTAAAACATATTTTGTGTTGAGGTTATGTGAGTTTGAAATGATACCAAGAAAGACTTTGCTTAAAAACAACCCTTATCTTTCACTTTAAAATAACTAAATACATCCATCATTAGTTAGCAGTAATTCAATCCCAAGGACAGATCTTGTAGACAAACCTGCGGCAAATTTGACTGAGTTAAAAACTCCTGAATCAGCACCTCAATGTAAATTCTATTTCAATCTAAAATGTAGAGAATCTGAAGTTATTTCTGTAGCTGTTTAAATCAAAGAACCATTGAGTGAAGGAGTGAAAAACATCCAGCACTAAAACCTTTTCACAAAGGAACAGTAAAGGTAGTGACTGAAATACAATGTTGCAGAAAGTCCCAGTAATGAATGTAAATCTCAACTTTTCTCGAAGACACACACACCCCCCCCCACACACACACGCTCACCTACACAGTCCCCGACATTAGTTACTGCACTTATATTCTGAAGAACTGTAAGCCTCTCTACAGTTATTGATCTGCAGACTTTCTGAAATTAAACTGCCAGGTATCACTGTGTTCTTGATATGTTATTGATTTTCTTTGGAATGTTTTGAGGGGAAAAAAAAATATGACAGAGCTGTAGGACAAAGAGAAGGTCTTAGTTTTATTTAGTAGACAACTTGATTATGCAGCAGCTGACCACAACAGTTTTGTTTCTTTCCCCAGCTTTCCTTTGAGAATTGCTGCTAAAATAATGGTATTTTTAGGGGTTAAAGTGTCCTCCTGAATCACCAAATCTTTATTGATCTGATTCACAAAGGTTCTGAGTCCCTCAGGTGGCAAAACATTCACCTGCTGCTTTAAGGCAGCTTTGACTTTGCTTTATATCCTTCAGAGACTGGTGTTTGTGGAAAGAACATCCAACACATCATAGCCCTGCCTCTGGTTTATAGGCATTGTTCAATTCACAGCCCTGATACCGCATTAAGTTGCACTCATCTCTAGCTTTCAGGGTCACCTTTATAAAAAGAAAAAGTTTGTTCACAACCAGTTTACTGCTGCCGTATCTTTGATTCAGAATACGGAACAGGGAAAGAGAACAGCAGAGTTTTACAGTTGTAGATTAGACAGTTACACTAAAGAATTTACTTTTTGCCTTCTTATCAATAATGCCTGACCAAACAGCTCTTTGCTGCTTTCAGTCTTCACAGCATTAACTCGTTATGTTTGCCATCACAACTATTACCTATGCTTCTGTGCTGGCTCCAGCTGGGACAGGGTAAATTTTCTTCCTAGTAGCTTGTATGAGGCAATGTCCTGCTTTTGTGAAGGGTACAACACATTGAGGATTTTTAGCTGAGCAGTGCTTGCACAGTCAAGGCCTTTTCTGCTTCACACACTGCTCTGTCAGTGAACAGGCTGGGGGTGCACAGGGAATTGGGAGAGGACACAGCCAGAACAGCTGACTCTGGCAGACCAAAGGGCTATCCCACATCGTATGGTGTCACGCCCAGTAAAAGAAGTTGCAAAGATAGAGGAAGGAAGGTATGTTGAGAATTGGAATACCTCTCTTCCCAAGCACAGTAACAATTACATATGATGGAGCCTGTTTTTTCCTGGAGATGGCTGAGCACCTGTCTGCTCATGGCAAATGATGAATGAATTCCTTCTTATGTTTTGGTGGTGTGCACAGCTTTTGCTTTACCTATTGAACCCTCTTTATTTCAATCCCTGGATTTTTGTGCTTTTCTTTTTCTCTTCCCATTCCACTATGGGACAGTGAGCAAATGGCTCCGTGAGGTTGAACTGCCTGAATTTACCTCACCTAATTGCTACCATTCAAATATTACGAATTGTGAAGGAAAGCAAAACTCTTCAAACCTATTCCAGCTCTCTACAGTCCTCTCTACTATAAATCACTTATGCCCCCCAACTTACTACATAGAAAACATAGGATAAATTTAGGTGATTAAGATGACCATTAAATTAAAGGTTGCTTCCAACCCAGGCCCATTCTGTGGTCCTGTTATCCATACTGTAGACAGAGTGAAGGTCAACACCTCCCTTTTCTTTCCCCAAGGAGCTGCTGTCCAAGACATTTAATAACATCTCCCTCTAATATTTTCTTTGAGTATAAAATTGCTTAACAGTTTCAAAGTCTTTGGATGGTGTTGCAGTACACAGTATACTAAATCATATATCAGTAAGAAAGGACCAGTTCAACTCCTCTGCCAGTACTATAAAAAAATCATGGCCTCATAGCACATAAATGTATCCAGCACCTGCAGCCTATATACATTTGTAGGAGTTCTCCATCAACATCACCATCACTCACCTGTGCAATGTGTGCATTTTTCTTTTTTTCAAAATATTTTTACCAAAAATTTTGGCCCAAAATAATATGATTCTCTCTCAGGTAAGAAAACATAAAAATCAATTATGATTCTGTGTTGAGTGAGTGTCTAGAAGAGCCCTCACCTATGAAACAACATATGCTGTTGTGATTACACAGAAAGGCTGCCAACAACGGAGATAGTAATGAAAGTGTAAGACAGTATGAATTTAATATTCTAAAAGTTGGTCAAAAGGAAGAGATAAAATTAAATACAAAGCTTTTACTACAACTTTAAAGTTCTAGCAGATATATGGCTAGTAATATTTTTTGAAGAGCAATGTAACTTTTTCATTTTCTTCCTGAGAGCATCTCTCTTTTATGGCGTTTTATTGTTGTAACTGTTGGTTAGTGTTTCAAAATGTTTTCCCTGAATTAGAGCCATGTAAACAATTTCATTACAATTTGGGTTAATTTTCTTCATTTAAAAAAAAATCTGACATAGTTGAAGAAATTACTGCAGTTTGCTGGAAAAAAAAAACAAACTTAAATCCATAGGGTCAATATTAATATTCTTTTCCAAAAAGGTTGCATTATTTTCAGACTAAGTAACAGCTGTATCTCTTTTACAAGCATTTTATGACATCAGTACGCACAGAAGTGTTTTTCTGATTTCCAGACTGAACTTAACTTTATCAAAAATGTGATTTCTCTTTGATTAGAGAAGACCACTGCTTGCTGATACAACCATGGAGTCCTGTGTTTTCAACCCAAAAGTTGCAATGCTGGAATGCAGCAGAATCCTCAGACTCAGGTATCAGAAGGTAAATCTACACCTACAGTAAAATGTTGGATATTTTAGTTTCTGACAGAAATGAAAATTATATTGTTCTCAGTACTTTCTGTCAGTACGTGACAGACTTTCATTCTTTCTGAGGTTTTATATGATGTCAGAAATCATTAATGGAAAATTTTCTATATCGGAAGGAATTGCCTTAAGTCTGTCTAAACTGGCCTTGCATTTTCCACAGAACAATAAATCATTACATCTTGAACTGCTCCACCCACAGATCCCACATAAAGACTAAGGAAATCTTCAAATGATAGCATACTTGTGGTCAAAAAGAGGTTTTAAGCTTCCTGAAGCAAAGCTTAAACTTTGGTTTTGTAACTACCACAGCACACATCTGAATGCATATAACAATCATAGTACACAAAAAGCATGGAAAAAATTAAATAAGCATGGTAGAATTCTGGAAAACTACTTGGAAAAGTATTTGAAGTAGTACATATGGTTATAATATCTCTATTTTTTTTCCCCTTTGCATATTAAAAACCTTTGGATTGAATATCTTTTCTTGTGTACAGAGAGACTATTTTGTTTTTTGTTATTTGTCTTCACCTCTTACTCTCATAATAGGGACTGGCCCCCCTGTGCTGTTTCCTGAAGATTATTTTTTAATTAAAGTGAATGATCAATCTGTTTTAGTAGAATACTATGTTTCTCAATCCAAACAGTGGCTTCTGAAGACAAATCAAGAATACTAAGTAATTATCTAGTAAAATCACCTGGCAAATCAGACTTAAAAATAACTTAATCAAATTGCTATCTCTAAATAGGGCATGTGAAGTTTCTGAAAATACTTACAGATTTGAACACTGAGTTGGATTTGTTTGGATTTAAAGAGCTAGCTGCTCACATATTTCTATGTGAAATATTTCTAAACAGAGGTAATGCATTTTTACCTTTCTTGCAAATGAAATGTGATAGATTGTTTATCTTGTGCTACTTTGCCTTTTGCTTCCCACTCCACACAATACAGTTTGATGAGTAAATGCCAGGTAAACTGTTTTCGCACATAAATTTAAATGTGTCTAAGTACCTTGTAGAACCAGAATCAGTTTTAGAATTGTAGAGGTCATTTAAATGACTTCATAATACAAATCCATTCTAACCAATTAGTCTTTGTATATTTTTTTTCTTTAGTGGATATTGCTGATCATATTTTTAAAATTTTAGAAATGTGAAACATTAAGAGTATACAAGGTCACATTTTAAGCTATAGCTAATTCTTTAAATAGCTGCCTTACATGAAGATTACGGTTACTTATGTAATAAGATGTCTCATGATCCAGCTTAGTTAGTGCTGAAATTGGTTAAGTAGAAGAGTTGCCTAACTGTGTTACACTTAGCCTTGGTGTGTACAGTTAATTTGTAGCAGCTAAAACACATGCTCTTCCAATCCCTTCAATTCAGCCGTGTAATAACTCCCAAACTTGCACTCTCTTGCTACCAGGTAATTAATCCTTATCCTACATTTTTAAAAGGCCAGTTTATGAAGTCAGATAAGGAAAAAAAGGTCAATGAAGTGTATTTGGGGTTTGTTTTTTTACCCTTCTTTTTAGCATTAGCAAAATGAACAATTAGTGTTATAGAATTTCAGATACATTTAGCTAATTTCTACATGGTTGCATCAAAGACATTCCATTCTCTAATTACTGAAGTCTTCGAAGGAAAATAGCAGGGAGAAAACCTCCTGTCTGTCAACCACCATTGAACTTCTCTTTCTAGTAGAAGTATCAGGCCAAAATCTACAAGTGCAAATACTGAAATATAGAAGCAGTACATGATCCCTTCTCCCTTTAGTATTTAGATGATACAAATCTAAACTATCACCCAATATCCTGATATCTCACTTATCCTTTTTTATTCTTTTGCTCTTGATATGAGAAAATTCTCTTCCAATCCAAATGATTTTGTGATTCTATGCTTGAACTAATTTTAAAAGAGCAGAATAACTTCTTCTAACACTTGTTACATGTTACTAATTCAAGTGTTTCAGAGGGACTGAAATTATTCTTTCAAACCCAAGAACAAAAAGGTGGAAAAGTGCAATGAGGAGAGATGGGCCACAAAGGGAGCTTACACTGACTTTTAGTTTGGTGGCCAAATTGTTAATAAAGTCCACATTGTGAAGAAATGAAGTTTAAAATGTATGCAATGAAGATATATTCTACTTAGAAGAAGGAAAGTAACTACTGTTTATGACTCTTTAAAAAGGCTACATTAAAAAAAAGCCTAATATTTAAATTGAAAACTGAAATTTAAACTAAACCCGGAACAATTTCGCTTGTAAGTAATCTCCCATCCCACTAATAATCACTGCTTTTACAAAAAAAAACACTTCAGAATTGAAAACTGTAAGGAAGCATTGTTTTGCAAGTAAAGAATTTGAAATTTTCAAATCAGCAAAACTGTATTTACCATAGGGGAACTATAAAAATATGGCATATAAAAAAGTGAAGGAGTGCAGTGTTTCTAATATAAAGAGAAGATGATTACCAGGTTCTGTTATTATGAGGTAAAACAGTTTATAAAACAAGCTTATTGACATTCAAGATATATTTAGAGAGATATTTATACAGACGTACGAAAGGTTAGATGAAAAGCATTTTATCATATATAAAAGTGCCCAAGATTTTAAGTAATGACATCCTGCCCTAAATCGTATTTAAGACAATTTAGGTCAATACTCAGATTTCCTAAATTGATAAAAAGGGTCGACAGTGACTGTAGATAAGGTCAAGAAAATAATACAGTGATTCTGTTACTTGTTTGATACATGTGATTTCAATATTTCAGCTTTTTAAAATATGTGGTAGGAATATCAGCACAATTTATTGGTATGCAATGCAAAATATATTTCTCACTGCTGTAGTGGGAAAGAAACCAAATCCCAGTCCCCCACACTATATAAAAAACCCCAAACTCACCCCAACTTGTCCCCGCAATAATTTGTTTCTTTGATATTTGAGAAGTGACTAAATTCTCCTTAATTTTAAGAGTGAAAACTTCCTTTATGTGCATTTATTCTCATGGACCTTCCCATGTATAGTGTAATTGCAAAAAATAGTGTTAAAGAAATGCATAATTTTTTTGCAGAAATGAGAGTCAAGTTTTGTGTTAATTAGTTGCAATTCTATTCCTTTCCCTACCCACTTGAATCAGAAAATAATACTTTCTGTTGTGAAAGGCTAGCACAAGTATAGCTGACCTAAATATAATTAATGAGCACTGAAGAGAAGAAGGTATTAAGGAAGAAGCTTGTTGATGACAGAAAACATTTGTTGCAGATTAATAATCTTCTGTTGATTGGGTTATTGATGCTATTCCCAAGATGTGACCATGGCAATTTACAGGAAAATGAATACTTCTTTGTTTCCACTCTTATATAGCAGTACGTCATTACATAACAAAAGAAATACTTGACATGCCACATAGGTAATTTAGTTGCAGCTCCATTCTTATGAATCACAGCCAAGTAATTAATCTTTTACCTAGGAGACACTACTGGGGATATTAATAAAATATGGAAATAATAATATCTTTTATATAAGAAAAAGAAAGTACATGATTTAAGGAGGATTGATATTTTGCACAAATATGAAGAAATTTAATTTTGGTTTCAGTGTAGGAAAGCTCTAATTGATGGATATTGCTATCATACAAGAGTTGGACAGAGGAAGGAACTGAACCTGGATAACTGCACATGAAATTTATGGGTTGCAACAATAAAATTTCCAGGACATTTTCTATTTGGTATGCAGCGTGTACTGATTTCAGTCTAATTGGTTTTTCATGGATTTGAAGACACATTCTACAGATAGGAGCGCATCTGTTTTCCCCAAGACACACGTTATTCTGATTAAATATTTGAAATTAAGATAGAGTGATTTCATGTGTTAGTTTTGATAATGGTAGTTGGTTCTATGAAAAAAAAAAAGGCAGTCTCTTATAAATGTCTCAAAAATCTAAAGTGGCATGACTTTGTGATTAAAATTGTTTAATTAGCATTTCCTGAAATACTAGGAATTAACCAAAGAAAAGAATTGCTGTAAGAATCATCTGGAAGTTTTGCACTATAAAAGTGCTTTTTACATTTATGCCTGATTTTTTTTTAATTGAATCAGTGTGAGATCACAGTAGCAAATTCTATAACTGTAAGTAAATTTTCCTGTTAATTTGCAATGTGCATTAACTCCTAAAAAGAAAAACAAAAAGTAGCCTTGTATTCTTTACAGCCTTTCTGCATGAGGGTTTTTATTTAAAAAAAGAGTTGCTGTCTGTATCAGGACCTATTAACAAAGCCAAAACAGAAAATACTCCAATTTTTCCACTTTAAAAAATATTCATAGACTAATTTGGGTTAGAAGGGACCTTTAAAGATCATCTTGTCCAGCCTTCTTGGAATAAGCAAGGGCATCTTCAATGAGATCAGGTTACTTAGAGACCTATCCAATCTAATTTTGAATATTTCCAGAGTTGGAGCATCCACAACCTCTCTGGGCAATTTGTTTCAGTGTTTCACCATCTTCATTGCAAAAAAAGTTCTTATCTCTAGTCTGATGCTACTTTTTATTTTAAAGCCACTAGCTCTTGTTTTCTCACAAGAGATCCTGCTTAAAAATCTGTCCCCATCTTTCTTATAAGCTTAATATTAAGTGTTGAAAGGCTGCAATAATGTCTCCCTAGAGCCTTCTCCAGGATGAACAGCCCAGATCTCTCAGCCTGTCTTCAGAAGAGAGGTGTTCCAGCCCTCTGATCATCTTCATGACCTTCCTCTGGGCTTTCTTCAACATGTCCATGTCTTTCCTATGCTGAGGACCCTAGAGCTGGATGCACTGCAGGTGGGCTCCTACAACAGCAGAGCAGAGCAGAGGGGCAGAATCACCTTTCTCAACCTGCTGGCCACATTGGGGGAAAAAAGTTATTTTGCCTATTAGAAAAATCAATACGTAAAAGAGATTACTAACCTTTCCATTTAACAGTGCTAGAAACCCCCTACTTGAAACTAAGAAATTTGACATTTTCCAATTATTATTCTTACATCGGGTGAATGTTTTACTGATCTTATCAAAACCTACAAAATATTGGCCAAATGAAAGGTGATATAAAATGAGTTTGTTGGAGGGTTCTTAAATTGTCATATCAAAAATCTCCAAACACTGCAGTGAGGTGAACTGGGGTTTTTTTGTCTATTCCCAGAGGCTTAAAGCTACATAGCATACAAACATTGACAACATAGAGAAAAAAAATATTATTTGCACCCTTCTGTATCTGCAGAATCTGAGAAGAAAAAGCTGGTTTGAATAAAGAGAAAAGAGGAGCCAGCATTGAAATAAAGTATATAGTATACAGGTTGAATGAGCATCTGGCATAGGTGATTGAAATATAGGAAGATGGGGGAGAATTCTTGGAGCATTAAACTAAGAAGCAGCAGATATATTGAATAAGAAAATAACTACAGATATATGAGTGTTCAAAAAGGAAATATGGGGCAAAGGACACCAGTCTGGCAGTACCAATGCAGACGGATTTTTGATAAACCAAAATTATAGTTCTTTCCCCCAGTGTTCTTCAGACAGTTCAGCTGCATTAACCAAGGATCATATTAGGTGAAGACCTCTGTTTCTGTGTTCTGCCTTTGGCTTTCTAAATTTTTTGTCTAGTAATATGGTCCCCTGTTCTGTTGGCAGATAATCACATTTAAAAACACTTTTCCTTCTCGTCAGCGTTATTTTGAATAATTTTCTTATTAAGTACTTGGATATTTTTAGTGCACCTTTGTCATACCACCTCACATTTGAAAAAATAAAACTGGTGTAGTGAAAGGTTTTAGAAAAAGCACATGAGCTCTGAAAATTAAGACCTTCTGCAACTTCAGAAATGTTTTCTCCTTGCTTCTTATCTGTCTGATACTATTTGTGTTTTGGACTGGAACATCTGAAAAAAAACGTTGACAAATGCAATCTACAGACTTGTTACATTACTCATCTAATATTTCAACTAGCATCAGAAGTAGGGTGCTGTTGAAATTCCATAATATATTCTGACTGGTTTAGATGGCTGGCTGGTATTGAACTTTACTAAATTATGAGCTTTTCTGAGACAGAAAGACTGGATAAAGATATGAATATATTGTCAATCCTGTTTTTAAACATTTTTAAAAATTAAAATATTATTATGATTTTATAAATTCATATTAGAACTATTTTTGCTAATACCTCTGATGGCGATTCTTTGAGTGATCCTAAGCCACTCACTCACAAGAGAATATAGGGAGAAGATTTATCTCACCTATTTTAGCCACTTAAGGATCTTATCTGCTCTTTTTTAGTAGGATGAAATAAGCATTTTTCAAGAGTAAAATATTCCATACAAAGTCAATCATTCACTCTAAGATTGCATGAATCATTACTTGGATGTGATTTGAACATTTCCCTCTCCATTGCCACAAAAATCAGCATAGAGTATATTAACATAAGGTAAAATATTCATTAGGAAAGGCACATTTAACACTAGCTGTGCTCGGTGTTTCCAGAGGAATTTACATTTTGAAAGAGACAATTTTGTTAATTATAGTAAAACAAAATCAAATGTCTTACAGTAGAAGGAAAAGTATTAATGCCAATTACATTGTACATACTACACAGAGAACACTTGAAATGTGTTAATAAGGAAGAGACAGAGGTCACTTCTCTAACTACTAATTCAGGATTATGCATTTTGGCAGAAGGTGGATGACATAATTCAACAGAAATTTCAAACATTAGGTAGAGCTAAGTGCTTCTGCTATAGAATTTGCTTAACAGTTGAAATATTTTTTCCAGAGGGAGAGAGAATCAAGTCACATTCCTTTAATCTTAACTATATACACATGTAAAACAAAAGCACTGCAGCTGTTTGAGTCCTAAAAGAAATATAGTTTGTTTGGGTTCATGTTCTTTTTTTAATGGCTATTTTTGATTATTATTAATGATACAGTTATTCAAGCCATTCTATTCCTAACATATATAAGTTCTCTTATTGAGGGAGATAGAAGAATTTGAACCCTACTTAGAATTCTTCCTTTCCTCACTATATGCATTAATTTTAGGATTTCGTTTTCAGATCTCTTTTGCAAATAAAGGTATTATGACTGCTCACAAGCTTCTTTGTACGAGCTTTGATCATTATCAAAAACTTTGCGGGGAATGGGAGTCACCCAGGGGATGGTCAAGATATAAATATTTGCCTGCCTAGAACTCTGACAGTAATGAAAAAGAAATTAACAAAATTCCTGATAATTTTATTGTTTTATACTAATGTCATGCTATTTTACCACAAATAGCAAAAACCAAGCCTCTTTTGAAAACATTCACAGTATAAAAATTCCAACTTTAGGTTTCATCAAGGAATTCTGTAAGAAGTGTCTGCTTGTTTACTTCCAATCTAATTCCTATCTTGTCATAAATTCAGAGAATTATTAAGTTTAGAAAAAGTCTCCAAGGTCCTCAGTCCAACCTTTCACTGAACACCACCTTGTTAACTAAACCATAGCACTAAATGCCACATACAATTGTTTCCTGAACACTCCCAGGGATGATGACTCCACCACTTCCTTGGGAAGTCTGTTCCAGCACTTGACAATCCTTTCAGTGAAGAAATTCTTCCTAGTGTCCAACCTGAACCTTCCCTGGTGCAGCATCTTGTCTAATTTTGAGTGAACAACTGGAGACTTCCATATGCATCAATGCATATGATGATATGCAGGTGGGGCATGTATCACTGTAGGTGGGAGATGAAGGAAAGACGAGACATTGGAACATGCAAAGCACCCTGAGCACCCTGGGCATTGACAGCAGAACTTTCAGAACTTTCAGAATTTTCACTAAAGAAAAAAGGAACTTTAAAAAGGTGTGAGCTTTGCCTACAGATGTTAAATATATATTTTAGTTAATCTGAATACTATTGTAGTTCTTTCTAAAAACATCACAAATTCTTTTCTTGTCCTCTTTGTTATCTATAATTTCATAACACAAATTCTATCCAAAGCTATCTAAGACCTTTTAATTCTTTCTGTTAGCCAGAATATCTTCAGATAGTGAAATAGTAATTCAAAGCAGAAAATCCCAGAAAAACATTAATTTCTTAGACCGTATCTGTGCACTTTCAGGCTTTATGCCACTAGACAGCAGCAAGGAACCCACATGTGCTGGACGTCCTAGTAAAAATGAGCTGTGAAGGTGTTCAGGGATCTGGCCTCACAGTCTGATGATGTGCTAGCCTGTTGACCACAGCTGGATTGAATTGAGCATCCAGGTGGAATACAGCCAGATAGTGATGGGGAGGTCTGGCTCTCAGACAGACCTACCAAAGGGAAATCTCAAGTCCAAGTTACCACAAATCTGAGGTTCTCATATTTTGCTGGGTTGTTGGCAGAACCAGCTTGATTTTATGATTCAGCATTTCTGTCCCTCAGTCCTTAGGGACAATTGCTTCTTCTATTCATCTTGTTAAACTATCAAGGTTTTTTTCTTTATTTATGTTTTTGTGCTGATTATCCAGTCAGATGGGCTCATTTTTTAGGTATTTGTGGTAACGACTCATCAAACATGAAAATGTCATATTCACTTATATTTTATAGAGCAATATAAAAAAAAGGAGAATGAATCTATATGGGACTTCCCTGTCTTCTTACCCTTTCCCCCTTTCATCACCAAAAATAAGAGCAAGGAGCTAAAACCTCAGCTCTAACAAAGTTACAGAGACTGCAGTCACAGCAATTTTAATGTAAATGGTTTCCAAGTATGTCTTTGCACATTCCAATTCATAGCTATCCCACTGGAACACATGGAGGTCAGTTCTAATTTATGTCAAGCTGTTGTGGTCACAGAGAGCTGAAAATAAAGCCCAGCACTTATCATTAACGTAAAAAGTGGGTGTTTTTTTATTTTTATCGAAAAAAAATAGAAGGGAAAAAAAAGTGATGGGAGAGTCTTTGTGGGAGGTCTATGCACAGGGTATTTTCCCTTGATCTAGGAAGATCTTCCTTAGCAACCCAATGTCCATCTAAATATAAAATGTGTTTCTTGATCCTCAAAATAAATTTCTGCCAAAACTGGCTGCTAAAGTCCTTTCTCACACTCAGCATATAATATACTTCTTTGAATATTACTTTCTATAAAGCTATTCACAGAAGATGTCCTGCACCCCGCACATTAAATTGGGCTTTTAATTTTGTTAGGCCAGAGAAAACATAGTAAGAGTAGCTCACTGAGAGACTAGTTGATAAAAGTTGATATATAACTTTATGTAAGATAGAGGATTTTTTTTAATTAAATTTGCTTTAAAAAAACTTGATAATGGTTTGAATTACTTGAGCATCAGTTGACAAGTGAGTGTATTAGTTGTATAGAGTGGAAAATGTCCACTCTGCCTTTAGTGTGTAGATTGTCTTCATTCTGCACTACCTTTATTATGCAAAACTGTCTTATCCTCATCTTTATTATCAGCCTGTGTATGGTAGTTGTATGTCAGTTCGTCATTGTTCAGTATAATTCCCCATTGATTAAAATCACTTTGGCAAATTAAAGCCTTTCCTCAAGCTTGGACAAAAATATCTTCAGTTCCTGAAAAGTCTTTTCACTATGGCAGGAGGTTTTAGGAAGTAATTCATATTTATGTTCCTTTCAGAAAAATATTCTTGAGAAATGACATGTACTATGGTACTGGAAACTTTATCTTCCTGTCAGAGCTGATGTGGTAAAGTCAACTGAACAAGATAATAACATATCTCTTGTAAAGGTGGAAGGTGAGTCAGTGCACAGGGGAAGAAAGATGAAAGAAGCTTTCAATCTCAAATTATTTTGGAAAAAGCACTGATGTGCTAGCCAGTCTTAGCTGGCTAACGTGATGTGTGCCAGGCCTAAGAATATTGAATATGTAAGTAAATTTAAATAAGTCTGGAACTGAAACACAGAAAATTATCCCCAAAGACATTGAAACTATGATGCTTTGGTACTAGAAGAAATATTTTCATTTTAAGAATGGTGCTTGATCATTGTTAAAATATATTATCCATGGAATAACTTGAAAATAATGGAAACAAAAAAGGAATTAGTAAGTGTGATTTTTCTTTTGACAGTAAAAGGGAAAATCATTAAATACATTGGGGAGATTTAAAAATATCTTAAATAATTAAAACTCTCGCTATAGACATTCTAAATGTTGTATACTTTTGCAAGTAAAGGTTTGTCTTGGAAAGCTTATATATAAGTTTGGTAAGCTTTCTGAACAAGTGATTTCCTTAATGTTTCCTGACTAACGTGGATAAAATGTAGGAAAAATTGCTGTGGTTAAAGTGGAACAGTATAGGAAATTAGATGCTCTTATTGCACTCCGTTGTGCATTTTCTTGATCAAGAATATACTTCTCCAGTGACCTCATTACTGAAGGCTGTGAGTAGGATGGTTTCTGAGAATTTAACCCAGAAGTCTAGAGTTGATTTTCAATTTCTTCTTCCTCTGTGCTATTCTCCAGTAAAGAGAATTGTTTCCAGAAGTTGAGCATATACCCTACTCTCTAAGATAAACATGCTCTTATTTTTTCTTAATGTGACTTCGAACTCATTCAAGGAAACAATTCATTTAGAAAACACCTTCAAGTTTTAAATAATCCAAAGATAGGCCATACAGGATTTTATAATCTATATGGATAATAAAAAGCACTGTCAATTCTCAAGGACAAGTTTACCTTTGGGAAAACTAATAAGCAAAATGGAATATCAACTGCTGCTATTAGATGTCAAACGTTTTTGTTGTGGTTAAAGAGAACTCTATGATATTTATACACTGAGTAAGCATGTAATACATGGTGCCACAATTAAATTCTTCTTCTATTGTCATTTGAAAGAAAAAAATTCTTCAATGTGTATAATTTGTTTCTCTCTCCTTGGAAATGATGTCATTTTCTATGATATAGTTTTTATTTTTCTAAGTGGTTTTGGTGGTTAGGGTTACATTTCTTTTTCCCTGTTTCCTAATATATGATATATGAGAAAACATTAGTTTTTTTGGGGGGGGAGGTTTGTTCTTTGTGAACCATTTTTTAAAAATGTTGTTCTTCAATCTGAAGCTGCATAGCTTTGGCTGTTGATTGTAAAGAAAAATTAAATCTGAATGTCATTTTCAAAGCAGCTCATCCAAACTATCCTGAGGAGCCCAGCCCAGACCTGACCCCCAGCAAAACAGCAGCCGGAATAGTGCTGGACGAAAGAGTATGGCAGTAACAAAATCCTCCATGTTATGATTTTGCACAGAAGAGCCAATCAGGCAAAAGTGAAAATTCATTTATGCAACAGAAGATATGATAAAAATGTAAGATTTTGTATACTTTCTATCTATCCTATACATAGACATATTTTGGAAAATGAGGCACAACCTTTGGATTTCATAAGTCACTAAAATAAGCTGTATTGCCTTGATCTGTATAGAGAAAATTATATTTGTATCCTTTTGGTGAAAACTAATGCTTTATCTTCTCTGGGGGGAAAATAGAAACCATACTACAACGTTGAGGAAGTACTATTTTTTCTTCTTTTTTAAGTTCTTCCTGTCTTTTTCTGAGGTGTTTTAAGGTAAGTAGAGTATTAGGCCTATATGGAAATCTGCAGGCAGTAAAGGTTTAAAGGTTTTTTCTTTTTTTGGATACACTATTTTATTCTTATTCAAGTGATAGGAAATAAATATAAAAATTGAAATTTTCTCACTGTTTTTTGATGTCTTACATGAAGAGAAACAGAAGATGGCATGGCCTGTTAGAAAAAAATTAAAAGAAGGATGGTGGTTGTTCATGAATCTGATGATTTGGAATTATAATTACACATAATGCTGTGATAAATGAGCACCGTGAAGAATATTTTATGTTCTTATTTGAAAGAAACATTTTGGAAGCGGGTTTGGTATCCTTTCTGTGATGCCTCTGTCTATCTAAACGTATGCATTTATATTTAATTCTTTGCATCTATACAAGGTCTAGATTTATTTTACATTCAAGACTTTCAAATAGTCTAGTGTTTTCTCTAGATTATTTGACTATTCTCATATTTAAACAGGTTCATACAACATTCTGGCAAAATTTTAGGAAAATCCACAATGGTGGATGTTACCAAAATGGTAACATTGCTATTCTTTCTTCCATATATAGATCACTTGGTTTAGCCATTTAAACTTCTAAGTACTTAGAATTAAAGCAAAAATAAGTCAGATTCCTTTTTCCGTAATTCAAAATCATTATGTAACATATAATTCAGCCATAACATATAATTCATATAACTCAGAAGAAAGTATCCCTATTATCTGAGTTTTATCTTTAGTCTAAATAGTAAAAATCTAAGAGTAGAATGGCTTCCCGCTGTGGCAGCAAAGGGTAAAAAGCAATCATTCTATTTCTTGAGAAAACATGGCATTTTTTGTTATTCAAATACTGAGAAAAAAAATCAAAGCATAAGTTAATAAGAGAGAAATCTCTATGGCACCATAGAAATCCACCAAGTCTCAATGTTCAGAGGACTCAGTGAGAAGTGAAAGACATGTTTTTCCTTGGTCTATCTGATGCTGAAGAAAATCTTGGATTTCTCACTGCCACATCTCATCTTAGTCTCCCAACTATTAAATAAATTAATGTCTTTATAGACACAGGGATTTATGTCTCAGTTTGACTTAAGAGCTGGGATATGAGTGGGAAATTTTGGTGTCGGAATTTGAAATTTTTAAGAAAATTATCTGTTCAAAGCTCCTGGGAACCATGGTTTCTAGCACAACACTTTGCTTATTTTGTTTAATATTGAAATGTTATACAAAGAAGTGTACCTGTTTAATAATTGCAATAACACAAGTCAGTGTTGAATTAGAAATATATTCCCATTTCGATGCGACTGTTCTTTTCCATGTCTTAATTTCCCTCTGCAAGGGAGTATATTATTGGTCATTTAGATGATATGGCTTTTGTCCTCTCTTGGATCAGTGACTTAGCCATAGGATTTAATTTTAAAGAGGACTCACAGGTCTATTACTGCCAACAATAAGGCGACCTGGTAATAGTCAGAGTTCAAAGTTTAATTGCAATAGATCAATCATTACAAAGTTCAAAGAGCATTATTAAGCAAGCTGCATATTTTAGGTCTTGAGGCAATATAGAATTAATTGTCAGAAAAACAGTGGAAAAGGAAAGCACTTTAATCTTCTTATCCTCAGTGTGACATATGTCAAGTTTCCAAATATGCAACATGATATCATAGCTGCAGCAAGAGTGTCCAATTTAGCCAAGGAGAAGGTGCAAAGTGACCGAGTAGTCATTTAATTACTAGTACTTTGAAGTTACTAAACAAACTAATATTTGAAGGTACAGTATCCAAGTTTTCTTCTAAATTTTTTCTGTAAACTCTGAAGGTACTTACTGATAGTGATTCTTTTCTTTTTTCCTCACAGGAAAGTAACTGAGTATTTTAGACTAGAAGTTCTCTTTGAAGGTTCATAATAATAATAATTCATATTAAGGTAGAAGGTTGAATAGATCTCAGTATTAGAAAACAATGGTATTTCTTACAATGAATCACATCCCACACTCCTGGATATCTTCTGATGCATATTTAAGCAAACATTTTAGCTGATCATGTTATATATACACACGAAGCAAAGGTAGTTAGTAAAATGGATGAGAGCTTCAGGTCTCCAGTTTTGTAATACAGTGACTTCTCTTGAAAGTGGAAAAATCTGAGAAATAAATGTGATGACATTTTAATCAAACTTTCCCTTGTTTACTTTGTTCTTTTCTTCATGATGCCTGGGATTATCCATTTTGTGTTAAACAAGCAGTATGGTTTTCTCAGGTAAAATCATGTTAATGATATCCACACAAAATGAAAATGAGATGGAAATTTCAGATTCTTGGGTAAAAATAAAATAAAATAAAATAAGGGTTATACACAGTTGTTCCTATGTCTTATGCCATCACATACAGAAATATGAATAATTTTCCAGTCTACTAACAAAGTTTCAGCAGCTCTAATATGTTGACTTTCAAAGAATGATGAAGACAGTCCAAAAGAAAGGAATATGAATGATCAGTGATACAGAACACTTCGTACCTAAAGTATACTTGAAAAAACAAAGGTTTTATTATTTTAAGTGAAATATAACTAAATCTATGACTTAATCATAATTGGAATTCAGTTGAGAACCTGCATTAATATTCTAACATATTTTGCAGAAATATATTGGTGACCCTAGGTTGCGAAACCTGGATGGAAGCTGGGGCATGCAAAATGTAAACAAAACTTTACTCTGAATATGCTGACCATGCTAATCAATATTCACATGTAGAAAATTCAGTGGTCTTCTACTAGTTTTTGTTTCTTAATTGAAAACTTATTACTGTATTAACATTTTCAGCTGTGCAGTATAATATATCTAAATAAAATCACAGTGAACTGGTGTAAAAAATCTTTGGATTTAGCTTAATCTAGCGTATTTGCCTTCACATTAAAATGGGTTTCACATTAAAATGGGTTTTTATCATACACTACACACAAGAAAAAAGGTTCAAGAAATTTGTTGATGACTTCCTTTCAAATGAAATGGGGTATCTGGCTTCATATGTACTTTTAGACCCCTGAGAGCGCTTTTAAATGAAATGGTTCAAAGCAATTTGTTTCACTTCATTTGGAGACTAACCAGAAGCACACAGAGAAGAATGTCTTCTCAGACTCTTAGGGACTTATAGCAAATCATTATTCTTAAACAATTCTTAAGAGAAAAGTTCTTAGGTCCACCGGGTTATGAAGAATGAACTCAAAGGTGAGAAATTTATATACAACATGGAACAAAGAGAATACATTCCTAAATGCTACAGTAAAAATGGACAAACCATTAAAACCAGTGGGAGAATGGTATTTTTGTTGAAGTGATTGGCTTCAGGATTGAGATTATCAGGGCTGTTATATGGTTTGAAATTACATGCAACCACAGAATCATAGAATAATTCAGGCTGGAAGGGGCCTTCATGACCATCTACTTCAACCCCCCTGGCATGGGCAAGGATGCCTCTTACTAGACCAAGTTGCTCAAAGAATCATCCAGCCATTCCTTGGACACTTCTAGGGATGGGGCATCAACAGCTTCTCTAAGCAACCTGTTACAGTGCTTCACCAGGCTCAAAGTGAGCAATTTTTTCCTATTATCTAAACCTGCCCTCTTCAGTTTAAAGCCATTCCTCATTGTCCTATCATTATATGCCCTTCTAAAAAGGGCATGCCCTTTCCACTTTTCTCATGGGCCAATGAAATTCCCATATGTGGAAGCTTCCTGAAATAAACAGGATGACAAATAACTGGCATTTGTTTCAGTGGAAAACATAATTCCTGGCTTTCTAATTGGAAGACATTTGTGAGGATTCTTACATTTGCTGTATGCTTAAAAGCTGTACAATATGAGAATTTGGAAATCTTTCAAAGGCTCTGTCTCTGCAAAATCTATTGGGTGCACTGCATGTTCCATAGTCATATTTAACCTGATGCTGAGAAGACCTCACAGGTCATGTGTAGTGTTATAAATACTGGAGGAAATTCCAGTGACTTGCAAGGAAGACAATGGTGTACCCATTGTCAAGGCTGTTCTTGTTCAGCAGTGCATTGGAGGTACAATATATAGGCTATAGAAATGAAGCTAATTTGCATCTAATCTAACCCAGTTTATTGTTAAGAAAGTTGTTCTCAAGAACAGCTTGTTACGTCAGTGTACATGTGGTTATTCTTCCCCAACATATAGTGTCAACTCTTAAGAAGCAGCCACTTATTAGAGAAACTTTAAACAGTAATGGATCATGGATGAGCCACTGGAGACATAAAATGCTGTAAAAGATATTTGTACAAGGTCTGTATCATCATTTAAACAGTAAAAATACCTTTTTTACAGCACATTGCCCTTAAATTAGTGAAAATCTTGTATCAGCATAATTGTCTAAACAGAAGTCAATAGTCAGTATTTCTCTGGAAATACATCTTCAGTTATTTATATAATACATCTCATCCATATAGTGTGAAACTACAGTTTGATTTGACTTCTCACAACACCATAAATCAAAACAAACAAACACACAACTATATACCTAAGAGTGTGAGTGAGAGAAATATACTTTCTTTACTCATCCTTTATAAGACCATATGAATTTAAGACTGTAATAATTTTAATTAACTTTTAATATTATTTTAAGACCCCAAACACACATTGGGAAAAATGTTCTTTTGACAGTATTTTTTTAAACCTGAACTCTTCACTCATTTCTGAGAACTAACATACTTAAGTAAGAAATCTTTTCCAGTTGAGTACTCTCTTTAAGCTTCTTTAGGCAGAACAGGTTTGCAACAAAGTTAGAACCCCTCTTCTCCTAAAATTTAGATTTACAATGGTAAAGTTAGTGTAAAGCTAACTAAACTAATGATGTGTTGGTAGAAAGTACTTTAAATGTCTTTATACACTGTATTTGTTGTTTGAAAGGAGTTATTTGAATTATGGCTCATTTCTGCAGTTCAGAAGCTTGTAAAATAGCCCATGAAGACCCCAACTCAAACCTGTTTTTGTTTTTGACTCTGATCTAATCATTAATTAGGGTAGTTTGAAGTTTCAGTAGGGCACACAGAGACCATTTTAGAGAGTGTTTTAAATGCTGTAATTAAATTGTAGGAGCAGTATTCTCAAAAATAAAAATCTTAATGGAAAAAAAAATCTTGCTATAACTATTTGGCCAAGTGCCTTCTTGTTTTACCTCCCATTTTCACAGCTCTGACATGTAGCAGTGCATATTTTAACATAAAATAGCAAGTCTGAAACTCTGACATGCTGTATATTTATTCTTGTGTGAAGTAAAACTTTTTTTTTAATAGTACAGATGATTATATCTATTTTTTTCAAATGAAGTGTTTCTTTTAAAGTGTAAGGTTTATTTTCACACTTCTGATTACCAGAGATGCAGGAAACAGTGCTGTACATCAGACATTTAAATCCAGACATTATGCAATCATGATAACAAGGATTAATAAAGATTAATTTAGCTCCCACTTAAAAGCCCTGGTGTTTCAGAAGTACAACTGTCTAGCCTGTACGAGAGGAATAATTATAATTTCCTTTTCAAATGTGCCTCTTTGTTACATAGTGGACAGTTGTCCATGATTTGAAGAATATTTGTGTCAAGCTATTCTCTAGCAACTTTTTCTTTAAGATATGGCTGTTAAAAAAAAAAAAAAAAAACTGTTCAAAACCCCCAAAAATCCAAAACCAAATACTCTGAATGGATGAATGTAATTTATTAGTTGCATGGAACAGATTTTATTTAACTGAAGTGCAAAAATCTTCATTTTCTTCATTGATCAAAACTGTAAATGATAAAAACACAGTTTCCAAGGACCTTAATTTTAAGAATTCAGTTCTTTTGAAGATGATAGCTATTGATGGATATAATAATTATGTTCTATTAAAACTACTCTGAAAAGTAGGACTTCTGTACAACTGGATACTCTGATAATGTAACAACTGGCCACAAAAATAACATTGTAAGACCTATGTATGCTTGCAAATAGGAACAAAATATTTCAATTTAAATTCTTCTTCATTTTATCTTTCAGCATAATTTCTTTGGACTAAATGCCTATAATAATAACCTATATTATCTATTTTTACCTACTTTGCACTTTAAAATGGTTACTGTGTCTTCTCCCCACAAGGGCAATATTAATATTTATTTTTATTTATAGCAATTTTGCAGAGATGGTCATATTTCTTTCAGGAACAAGAATGGGATTTGAGGTTGACAGTGTAAAAAAAAAAAAAGAAGAAAAAAATAACAGGAACAACAAATAACAAATGAATGTCTCAATAAACAAATTCAAATTAAAAAATCAACCAAGCAAAAAAAGTGATACTTACAAAAGAAAAATGTGTATCAATGGTAGCAAGAGAGAGCCAGGAGGAGCATGAACTACCATAGACACGAGAACAGGATTATAATGTAAAAGAACAGAAGAGGAGCCCAGAAATTCACATCCACATCAAGAAGAGTCAAATTTGCATTAATAAGGCCTGTGTTTTAGTAAAAACTTGAAAAATGACCCTGGAGTTGGTTCAGGAAATTGAAGCTTCTGCTGTCTGCCAGGAAAACATTGATGAATCTATCTAAGCTATACCCGAGTTTGAAATGGACATAACAGCAGGGAAAATGCTACGGAGCTGAATTGTCAATGGAACAACCAGCACTATGAGGAAAAGTATGACTACACCCAGCTGCAGAAATGGAACCTCAGCAAACTTCCTAGAGGCACAGAAGAGATTTTAATGATTAGGAGCCAGACCATATTAAAGCCACGAGAACAGTTTAGGGAGAGTTTATTATTGGGATGCATGAGCTAAAAAATGTAATTAATTTTTTAAGAGTAGACTCAATCAATGTTCCAGGGAAATAACTTGCGGGACTAAAGATTGAAATGAAGGTTCTGACACTAAGGCCTGACAGAAATCAGGGGAGAAAAGTACTGAAGGATTTTGAGGATTCTTGTCCTGCTTTTGGCTGGGGTAGAGCTAACATTCTTTGCTGGTTATGGACTTGTGTTATGGATTTGTGTTAGGGCTGTGTTATGGATTTGTGCTGAGCACAGGGGTGATAATAGAGAGGTTCCTGTTATTGCTGAGCACGGATTACACATAGCCAAGGCCTTTTCTGCTTTTCCTACTGCCACACTGGCAAGGGAGTGCAGAGGAGGTTGAGAGGAGACACAGCCAGGACAGGTGACCCCAACTGACCAAAGGGATATTCCAGGCCATGTGACATCACTCTCAGTATATAAAGTGGGGGGAAGAGGGAGGAAGGGGGTCATGTTTGGAGCGATGGTGTTTGTTTTCCCAAGTCACCATTACATGTGACGGGGCCCAGCTCTGCTAGAGATGGCTGAATACCTGCCTGCCCATGGAAGCAGTGAATTAAATCGTCTGTTTGCTTTGTTTGCATGTGTGGCTGTTGCTTTCCCTATTAAAATGTCTTTATCTCAACCCATGAGTTCTCCATCTTTTACCCTTCTGATGGTCTACCCGATTCTACTGGGCGGACAGTGACTGAGCGTGGGGTTTGGCTGCTGGCTGGGGTCAAACCATGACAGTAGTTCATAAAGCTTGGGTTGTGCTAACAATCTGGATTATTACAATTAACCATATGTGTTGAAATTTAACAGCTCGCAGTGAAAGGATGACTAATAATATTTTTAGTTATAAGCTTAGGAAGAAGAAATTGTATACTGTAGTTGTCACAGGATGACTATGACATACAGCTGAAAATTAATGTGATTCTAAAATATGTGATCTAAGTGGGATCTTGTAACAATAAGAGGGATACTAAGACCCTCTGTTCTATATGAAACAAGTCATAAACTGGTTAGCATATAACACAGCAAACAGTGTCATTTCCTTCCTTTCACAGTGAATTAAATGGATGACATTCATCTGATCCTGCAGTCAAAAACTCTTATGCTTGGCTGGTGCTGGATAGCAAAGGGTGAGAGAGATTCTAAATTAATACTGGTCTCTACTGTATTTTGTCTTAAGGAGAGGTATTCTGAATAGAAGTTGTATATGGAGGAGTCACACACCAGCTGAGGCAAGTTACCTAGAACCTGAGATGTGGCTAGATTCTGATGAGGAATAAAGACCCCAGATTTAATTCTGTATGTAGGTAATATTAGAGGGAATTCAAAGATATGATTAAGTTAATCAGCAGTCTTGAGCCATCTGACAGAAAGACATTTGGAACTCATTTATTCCATATTCTTTTTGTAGTTGCTCTGCAGTTTTCTCTAGGCACTGTATTGTTCACTTGCTAAGCATTAGATATTACTAATTCCAGCTCTAGAGATAAAACCTTTGTTTTCATAGTAAAAGACAAGTGCTGTGAATGTGCAATGTTGAAGACAGAAAAAATGATGAAAAAATAGTCTGAGTCTAATTTAGTATAAATACTTATGTATTATTTCTGTATCTGTTCTCTAAACAGGCTTTGTCTATCTTTGTAGTCTGAAAACCTGATTCTTTAACTGAGTTCAAAGAATGTGAATATTACATTCTTCTTTTTTATGTTATATTAAAGCGAAATTACGTAAACTGGTATATATGTGTGTGTGTGCGTGTATGTATATATAAATCTAATATTTTGTATAAGGGAAGCATGTTCTTTTCCTGATGTCTTGTAGCTCTTATGTTCTATCTGACAGGTTCATGAGCATTCCAGAGGGATAACGAATGCCACTAGATATATATGGCTAGTCACATCAAGTTCCCTGTCACGATCTTCAGTTAACTAAACTTCTTTTTTTTTCCTTTAATGATATCTCTGGCCTGACATTTATTTACCAGAAAACAGCTTTTCAAAACTGTATGGATTTTTTGTTCTTGTTTTTTTGTAATTTTTTATTATTTTCCTGGGTCACCATATCTTTAACTCCTGAATAATAAGTATTTTTTACACTTAGTTCTGTAATTTGGGGGTGTGTATAACTCTCTTTCTGTTAAATAATGACAACTAATTCAAGTGTGAATGTTTATCCATTTCTGTATGCCTGTGATAGGCTGGAAGCACAGACCCTGCCTGATAATGGCTTATATAACTTCAAACCCTCTGTGGCATAATCAACTAAAAGCAACACAAGTTCTTGTGTTTTTATGAGCCAGTAGCAGCTAGATTAAATTCCTGGAGTGCTTTAATGCCAATGTTTTCACCACCAATACTTGTTCCCCTAGTTTTAAGTTTAATGTGAGGTTACAAATAGACCACTTTTAAAATCCCCTTTATGATGGAAGATGGATGCTTAACTGCTCTTGCTTTTCATTAAAATTGTTAGCTTTGTACATGTCACCAGGAATTTGGGTATTATGATTACATATTCACAACATTTACTACAACCAATGGAAAAAGCCCTACTGATCTGGTGACCAGTATGGTATGGTCTTTCGCTATGTCTTCTCTCATAAATTTAGAGACATCTGCCTATAAATGATAGACTTATTCATCAAAGCTACCTGTCTAGAATTCAGAATAGAGCCTACAAAATATTTTAGACATACGGCTCAAAGCTGCATATTTTTAAAAAGGAAAACAAACACCATTCTCCTCACTTTAAATAAATGTTTCAAATAATGGGAATTCCATATTTTGGCATTGTCTACAAAGAAATCACCATTGCCACGCTTCTATGATTGGTTCCTGGACTTGATGTAAGAGATTAGAGTTCTGTGGCTACACTGACACTTTGGGAAGTTCAGCACAGGGAGAATAGGCAGTTAGAAGGACTTTAGTTCCTGTATGGAACAAATATTTAGTTCGATTTATTTTACTTTCATCCCATCAATCCTGAAATCTCAGACTTTGGGAAGTAACTATGAATAGGTTTTTAGGACCAGGAAAGAGCATGTATTTTCATTTCTGCTCATAGATTAAGAGCTCTACATCAATTACAAGCAATACACTTTTTAAGCCACACAAATTTTAACTTGACATCCATTGTAACTAAGAGTTAGTTATGATGATCATAATTAACTTTGGAATTACCCAGAATGGAAAAAGCTCAGATGAGTGGGCTGTTTAATAGTCATTGTGTTAACTACAAAAAAANAAAGAAAAGAAAAAAAAATCATGTCACATATTTAACCTTTTGGAAGTACTTCTGAATATGAAGGTACATCAGTAATCCCTGTTTAGGAAGTGACTACTGGGTGACATAATATTTTCAGAATAACCACCTTCGAGGCATTATATTTCTCTTATTATTTTTATAGCACTTTAAAGGTGGTCAGTGGTTTGCAATAACTATGAAAATAAGCTCACTGTGAGAAAATCTGACAATTAAGTAGATAAAATGAAGATAAAGGGAAGAGAATTGCATGTGAATGAAAACAATTGAGCATATATATGCGATTAAAGATAATATCTGCATAGACACTTATTGCATCCTATCAAGATTACTTCCAGTATCTGACTCTCTGTATGCGGGGTGTCATTTCCTATAATCTCTTCTTCTTTTCAAGCTCCCAAATATTTTAAGAATTCAGTTTTCTATGTCTTCAAAACAAAATTAGGAAGAAACCAAACAAGGTTCCATTTTTACTGAAGTGGAAGAGCAGAGAAATTTCATCCTTTTTGTTATCAAATAGTAATAGAATTGAATGTCTTATAAAATGTTAGCTTTGTCATTCATAGACATAACTTACATATAGCTAGAACAAACCTCTAGCTATTTTAAAGGGAAAAATAATGGGAAAAATAATCAACCTTTATTCATATTCCCTACTGAGTGAGAAAAATGTGTTTTTCTTTTTAAAATATTAAGAACAAAAGCTTTTCAGTGTGAATGTTTTGGTTATCAATGGGTATAATATTTTTCTTTCTTCAGGAAGTTATACTTTCAAGTATAAATGGGTATGACTCAAAACAGCAGATTTAATACCCTAAACTCTGAGGTATACAAAATCTGACTTTTGAAGCTTGAATGCACCTCTATAACTAATGTAACAAAGTTACATGCAGAGTTTCTTAGGTTTTGGAATTCATTTTACTTTCCTTTCTTCCTTTCCATCTGATTTTCTGTAGGTCGTTTCTCTCTCTTTTGATCTATGATGTATTTGCTCAGGTGTTTCCCATTTTTATGGCAGTGTCAATTAACTCCCTTAAATTTGCCCCTGTTGCTCTAAAAATGTCTTGATGTTCCCTTTGAAGCTTTCCTCTCCATTAGCCACCATTTTCAGCATCAGAGACTGACCTCTGTGAGAGGAAAGTTTGCTGCCAATAAGCCCTGCCCTGCTAGTAGATGTGTGTTTAGATGAAAGAAATGTAATTATAAAATGAACCTAGAAAGTAGCACTAGTGCAGTCTAAATAATCTAGACAAGAGTCAGAAATGACTCAGATCCACATTTGCCCTTCCAGTATTCAGGAGTGTTTGGGTGTGTGGTTCATATTCCAGTGTAGTAATTAAATTTAGTGTTGTGAACATTTAACATTACTTCCCTTGCACATTTTTTGAATGAAGAAAGAGGGGTGGGGAAGTAAAAAACAAAGAACACTTTAGTTTTAAAGATTTTTACAAATCCCCCGTTCCATCTCTCTAAAAGAAAATAGTAGGGAGAAAAAACTGAAAACCAATCTTCTTTAACAGAAGTTTTCTGTAAACAAGTTAAGAGATATATGACTCATTTAGGGTTGGCTTGATTATTTTTTTAATGAACCCATAGAATTTTGGAGTTGGAGAATTGGCATAAAGTTGAGTGCAGTTGTGTCTAATCTGATCTTTTCCTCGTGAAATGACCAATGTCTTACTATCTAGTAAATTTTACAGATTTCTCTTCTGCCTCAACTTCTCTAACATAACATTTTTATTTCTGAGGTACTCTGATGGTGAACTATTTACAAACATTAGGTCATACCTGATTGATTGTGGAATATTTCTTACATAAAACATGAAATTTAAATGAGATCATCACCACATTTTTTAACAAAATAAATAATATTCCTTTCCTGTCCTACTTTATACTGTGAAGCCAAAAGAGATACATAGATTGGATTGTCTACTACTATACTCCTTAAGACATAAAAGGTGTGATGTCACATTAAAACCCTCTATGGCACACAGCTGTACAGTAAAACATGGCACATATAAAGTGGCACACTTCAGATTTTATTACTGAGGGGAACAGAAGTCATGTTGTTAAACAGGGAGATCCAGAACAAAGCTCTTCTGTTTTAGTTTTTAGTTCTCTCTAACATACTTTTTGCATGGTCTTAACCATATCACTCATGGCAAAAATTAAGCAGATCCAGTAGCTTCTCACTACTAGAAGTTTTGACTCCTAACACCCTCCTTCTCCTTGATCTCAACTACAAGATATTACCATATACCATGGATCAGCTTTTAGAGCCTTTCATCACCTGGTTTAAATTCTTGGCCCTGGAGAATATCTGTTGCAAATTCAGCCTGAGAGATGGTAGTACAGGCTTGCAGAAGGCACCAGTCAAAGCACACGGGAATCACAATGGTAATCACAACAGATAGGAAACGTGTCTCAAGCTGTGTCTGTTGGGGCCTTCCATATTTTTTTCCTTACTAACTATCTTTCCAGAGGACATCCACTGGTTGACAAAAGTATGTAAAAGGAACGTGACTTCTGGAATAAAATCGGTGATTAATAAATATCTGAAATAACTTTCTTTACCCTGGACTAATCTTATTTAGAATTCCAAAGTATTGAATCTCAAAAAAATTTTTAAGACCATTTATCTTAATGTATGGAAGCAACTTTTATTGAGAAAAATAAGTTTATACTCCTTCTTAGGAATACTTAGTTTATCTTGCGGCATAATTTAGGTATCACAGCGTCTGTGCTGTGTGTTTAGAAGAGTATGGATTCAAAAACACAGACAAACCCAAAGCTTTTACACCAGGTATTCATACTCATTTGAAAACAGGAAAAAAGGTTTGCATGGATACCTAACTTCTATCGTAATTCTATTGTAAATTTGATGTCTGCCTTTGGAATTTTTCCACAGACCCGGGCAACTGAGAAGCAATGTCTACTTGATGGTCCTCATCCTCCCTTCAGTCTACTCTGAGGATGTGGCTGCCATACTTTATTGTCAAAATAGAGAGATATAAGGTCCCTTCTCCTTCTTGTACTCTAAATAAAGTCCAGTGTCAAAGTCTGACCTTCTGACTACCTAAATTTTGACATGTCATGGGAGGGCAGGTTTCTTTTCAGGGACATTATCAGACTTTTATGTTTTGGAGCAAAAGAGTACATGTAAGTTGGTCACCTGGCAACAACTTGTTTGACATTTAAGAGGGAGTAGTTTTAGATGTAACTCAAATTCTCATGTACATATTTGTTCCATATCCTGAAATATACTGATAATTTACTGAAACAACAATTAATATTTCCACAAAGTCATACAATAATTTGGGTTGGAACTGGTCTCTAAAGGTAATCTGATCCACACCACTCCCATCCTCCCCCTTCTCCCTGGCCAACACCTGTTAGAACTGATATAAATAGGATATCAGAAGAGCCTGTTTCACAGGATAAATAATGTAAGAAAAAAGAGAGAAAATATCTGCTGTACAAAAAAGAAATACATGGGAGAACAGACTCTCAATACCTTTAAAATCAAGATACTGAGGGAATTATCTTGACACTGTTTTTCAATTTTACCTTAAAATAAGTAATGTTATTGTGTCATAAATTTTAATTGTATTTTTTCTTTATTTGAACTTCAGTCTTCAAAACTAAATTATATTCATTAAATGGAGATATATCATTCTACCCTAGTAACAGTGACAGATTTATAAAGAATGTATTTCATTTTGATGAACAGCTCTAACATACATCTCTTTCTGACAAGGATAAGGTCACCTGTCATAAAGGTGTATTTGCTGTTCAAAAATTGATATGTAAATATTGAAAACTGTGCATTACTTTAAAAGTTAAGATATGTAAGAGAGCTTTTGACCTTTACTTTGGTAGAGGTAATACAGATACTATCATCAATGCATTTCTTATTTTCTTAGAATATATGCAACATTTCTATTGGCAAATCATAAATATAGACTTTTGGCAAGTTGATATCTTTCTTTTTTTTTTTTTTTTTTTTTTTTTTTTTTTTTTTTTTTNATGTAGATTGGAAAATGTAAATAAAATTTAATTATTTTTCTTAAAATAAGAAGACACAGTAAAAGTATCAAAAGACAAATTTAAATTTGATAAAATGAGATGACTGTTTTAGTCTTTATTATTTTCTAACTCAAGTTAGCATTAAGCTTAGGATAAGACTGATGGAAAAGAGTGGAAACTCGTATAGAAAATATGATCATCACTCTACTTTAGACTTAAAACTCTGGAAGGAATATAAACCCCTGTTTCAGGAACTGAGGCAACACAATTTTGTGGCTGCGAAGAAATTTCCTGCAAATACCATGTTCCCTATATTTGTTACCTGTGGGTTTTCTTTTATTTTTACTATTAATACACACTAGGAAATGAATGTCAGGTTAAAAGGACCTCTGTTTTAATCCTCTTTATGGTGAATGAACATAATGCTTATGGTTTTATTTTTTCTGTACAGCTAAAATAAGGAAATTTTACTATCGGTTTTATTGAAAGTAGGACAGAATTTCAAATAAGCATATAGAAAATTTATAATTACTTCCCAGATGCTGAGACTTCCTATATTTAGGTATTCCCTTGGTATTATCAGGTTGTTCTATGTTTTAATACTGACAATTTCAAATCAAATTTGGTTCATTATGTATAACACAAAAAACTCCAAGTGTTATTTCTCAAAAGCATAAAGGGAAAAATCTTTAATCATCAATACAAAAAAGTTATAATGAAAAATCTTTTTTTTTCCATACTTGAAGCAGCTGTGGAAAAAAGGGCTAAAGATTCTAGGACATAGTCATCAGCTTGATCATGTCACTAACATGCAGGTGCAGGCAATGTGATTCCTTTTTGCTGTTTCCTTTGCATTCATCTTGGAGGTGGAGAATTATTTAGGGAAAATGTGGAGCTGTTCACCTTTGTAAGACATTAATCACTGTTCAGAGACCATGCAGAAAATTACTATGAAAAGGATAAAAAAAGGAGGCATGTCTGAGGAAGAATTTTTTGAATATTTAGCATTAGAATCATGTTTGGATAAAGGATAATATTGGGAAGAGGGACCAAAGCCTTGTATCTTCTACATACTGCATTAATGCATTGAGTAAACCACAGTATGGAATTAATCATTGTCCCAGAGGGTCACTTTTATTTTCTAACTAGCCTAAAATAATAAAAAAAATATTTACAAAATTTACAATAATTGCAATAACAACAATAATAACAATAACAGCAATAACAATAATTACAATTTTGAGATGGTAAGTAGATAAATGTCCATCAGATAGCAATACTTAACTGTCTACTTCAAATAGATGCTTAAAATTAAATTCCTAAGAAAACATTTCAGGATATAAGAAGAAGTGAAGGATATTGAATCATATGTATTTTTCAGGGTTTGCTGCATGAGTAGACTTTGTGCTGAAAATGGTGATGCTATTAGAGAATCCTTGAAGAGCAAAGAATCCTGTGCAAGTGTGACCGACACTAGCAGTAGTTAGTATAGAGGAACCTCGAATAACTTAGAAACACAGGTCTGGAGGCTGTCTGGCACCCCAAACACTTTAAACGATATATTTTTGAAGTGATATCCTTTAATCCTGATAGATTCCTTCAGAAATATGCATGAGCTCATGCTTTCAAATGCCTTTATATGGGCAAATTTTAGTTACTCTGGTGTCTCTATGTTCTTTTGGTTTCTGTCAGCTTATCAAGAGTCATTGCCATCATGGAAAGAAGAATCCGTCCAAGTAAACAAATAGTGCAAGCAATTTTAGGACTGGTTCATATAAATTCTGAATATTTCTACACAGGATAACGGCCTACACATAAGGATGCATGCATTACCTTCATATAACTTGTGCCTGTAAAGACCCATCATTGGATCTGATTGTTTCTAATTCTCTGCCTTTGATTTCTTCACAGAACAAATCTAAAAAGCAGTCATTCCTTGCATATCTTTGCTATCCTTCGTGCTTTACAAGGGTTAAAGAGAATGTTCAGCGGGTTTGATCCCTCAGCAGAAGTTTTGATATTTATCTTTCTGAACTCTGTGCAACCACAAATACATTCAGTCTCCATTGCTACTTGTCTATAATTAGGCTAGAGGTATGGATCAAAAAGAGGAGCTAAAAGCAGCAGCAATGCAAAGAGTAATTGGAAGTATCTGATTAATGTCACAAAGAATGTCACATAACAACTGAAGGAAAATAACTCAACTAAAAGCCAGTAAAAGTGCCACAATTTCTAGACATTTGTAGGTATCCAATATACTTTTACATAAAAGTTTACAGTTATATTAAACTCCAGCAGTGAATGAATTTAGCTACTTTATGTCACAGCAGCAGCATTTATCTGAAACCAATGAATGCATTCTAGAATAGTAGCTTGCTTGGCTGCAATTTTTCCTTTATTTTTTATTGGTTATGTTACAATCTTGTGTTTCATTTTTATTTATGGCCATAAGGTTTTGATTGTGGGTTTTTCTTATTTTTTTCTTTCCTTTTTTCTTATTTCTGCCCCAAAATATTTTTGTATCAAAAGAAAAATTAATTGGTTACTGAAAAACTGCTCTACTTAATTTGAAGTATCATCAAGGTGCATTTTTAACTGATTATTGGTCATCAGAAATAGCTAATTATCTATTCTAGTGAAATATTCAGTTTTGTTAAATACTCCCTATTAGTTCATAACATAAAAGGAGGGGCAAAAGGGCAGTTTTTATTGACAAGACTTTGAAGATAAAAATATTTACTAAGCAGTCAATCCACAAAAGAAAGGGATCTAAATGAAATATAAACCACACAGCAGTCTTCACTAATGAACATTAACAAATCCAGACGTCTTTATCTTTTTATGGAAACAGTCTCTTTAATTCCAACTGACCCAGCACATCAGCCAAAATTGTTCCAGCGAGGTTTATTACTTCTCTTGCAGCATTTACTGGGTTAATTAAAAAAAACCCTAAAAACAAACCAACAGAAGCCAAAACCCTAGCTGCAATGAAAAACTTTGGGTCATAATTCCATCTGGTTTAAATGCATGTTGTTAAGTTGCACAAAGAATGAAAAGGCTGCTAAAACTCCAGCTATGACCCCTATTACAATATCTGCAAAATAAATGATCCAGACTTATTTGAACAAAGAATATGCTTGTGCTTTCTCCTTTACTAATTCATAAGCTGCCACAATATGCACCATGATGACAGATTTTCTGATTCTAGCCTCAAATAACAACCTTTTCAATGATTATGATGGCAGCAAATCTCATTTTACCAGCTAAGAATACCATTCTATAAATTGTGAATTATATAGATGCTAAGAAGAAAGAACCCCAAATATACCATAATAAATTCTTGAAAGAATCACTGCTGTAACACAATAGTACCTATAAAACACTTCAAAATTTTCTGAAAGGTGCAGATAGGGATTATATTCTTAATTAAATTAAACATTATGCAAGAATCTTGATAAAAACAGGCATAAATGAACAATACTTAAGGAGATGGTGGAAGTGTTCACCCACCACTTTCCATCATTTACCAACAACTCTGACTCACTGGGGAGGGCCCAGTCAACTGGAGCTTAGCAGATGTGAGACCCATGTCCAGGAAGAGTCAGAAGGAGGATCTGGTGAACTACAGGCCTGTCAACCTGATCTTGGCGCTGGAAAGGTCATGGAGCAGCTCGAGTGCCATTACAGGCAGGTACATGACAACTAAGGGATCAGGCCCAGCCAACAGGGTTTAGAGAAGGCAGGTCCTGTTTGACCAACCTGATCTCACAGTATGACCAGGTGACCTGCTTAGTGAATGGGGCAATAGTTTTGGACGTTGTTTGCCTGTAATTTCTGTCAGTTTGGGAACAACACCAAGTCGGACTGGAGTGTGGATCTGCTGGAAGGCAGAAAGGCTCTGCAGACGGATCTGGACAGGCTGGATCAATGGGTCGTGGCCAGTGGTACAAGGTTCAACAAGACCAAGTACCAGATTCTGCACATGGGCCACAACAACCCAATGCAGCTCTGCAAGCTGGGGGAAGGGTGGCTGGAAAGCTGCCCAGTGGAAAAGGAGCTGAATGCGCGGGTCGACAGCCACTGAACACAAGCCAGCGTGTGCCCAGGTGGCCAATAAGGCCAAAGGTTCTGATCTGTATCAGAAATAGTGTGTCAAACAGGACTACAGCCATGATCATCCCTTTGTACTTAGCACTGGTGACGCCACACATTAAATCCTTTGCTCAGTTTTGGGCCGCAGTACAAAAAAGACACCTTATTGCTCTCTACAACCATCTGAAAGGAGGTTTTGGTGAGGTGAGGTGTTCTGCCAAACAACAAGTGATAGGACAAGAGTAAATTGCCTCAAGTCGCACCAGGGAATATTTGGATTGGATATTATGAAACATTTCTTCCCTGAGAAAGTTCTCAAATGCCGAAATAAATTGCCCAGGTGGAGTCAGCATCCTTGGAGGTATTTAAATTACACTTAGATGTGGCACCTGGGGACATGGTTTATTGGTAAACATGGTAGTGCTAGGTTAATGCCCAGACTCAATAGTCTGAAAGGTCATTTCCAACCCTAACAATGCTATGATTCTATGAGCTGCAGGACCTGCAGTTTTCATCAATAATAAAAAAAGATCCAAAATCAGGAAGTCAATCATAGCATGAAAATTATTTTGAAATATTGACAGTTGACTTTAATGAATATAAATGTTGGCCACTAAATGTTGACTTGTGCTGAAGCTAAAATGCATATTTCATAATGAGGAGATTGGTATCCAACAGTGATGTAAGCTGTTAGTTCTAAAAATTCTTAAGAAAAGTAAAATAAAAATTCAGATAATTTCTGCTGACAAACCTAACCTCTTTATTTTCGGGAAAAACATCTGAAATATTTTATAACTGCTAACACTAAACCCAAGGTATCTAATATTATATAACCCTTATGTAAATCTGTCTCATGTCCAGTTAACATAGAATAGCTGAGATTCTGTTACGACTGCTTGAAAGTGACTTAAAAATGTATGGGCGGAAAAGGCTGCATCTGCACAAAAATCAATTTCGTATAAATATCTTCCATTTGGTATTATTTAGTTATTTTTAATTAGTACAATGTTTTTTTCAAGGCTTTTTGTCTCCCCTTTCTCTATGTCTGTTAACAGTAGCATATCTAATTAAATTATCCATTTTCTGTGTGTGTTTCAAAGCATTCCTTAGTATATCAATAGAAGTGGTGGATTTCCTGTTCACCACAAGAAAAATCCAAAACATGTTTTTAATATTTTCTGGAAGCTCCACATCTTTCCATATGCCATATTTTTAACACAAGTAATTTAATTATCTCTGCTGTCTTATCTAAGTACATATCAAGAAAAATATTTTGAATTTTTGAGTGCAGCTTTAGTAGACACTACATTGTGGCAGTGCTTGAGACCACAAAAATACCTACTGTGTTTTGTTGGTAGAATAAGGTCTCTACCATCTTTCTGTCTAATGCAAAGCCTTCACTCAGAGCTCTATATGACATCTAGGATCCATGTAAAATGTCTGTTAATAACAGTGAATGTCCCCTGGCTGACCCACTCCTTCACTGGAACTCAATATTCTTCCACAGACACTGTGCATGTACATTTTTTAATCAACAGAAAAACAATTAGAAGATGGGAAGAACAGAGAGTTTTCACAGAAAGGTACAAAGAGAGATGCTTTCTCCATTTGTACTTTGCTAAGAAAACTTGGTGTTTCAAGTATACAACCCATAGGACCAATTGAAAAATTCCAAAACATATTTCAGTAGATAATTGAAGTTTTACACAGTAAGGCTCCTCCAAAATTAAAAAAAAGTAATTTTCACAGAGAGTGCAAAAAATAACTTTAACCTGCCTCAAACTCAGACCTACAGAATCCTGCTGTGTCTATTTTAGATTTTGATTTAAAAATTACAATCTTGATAACAAAGGTAAATTCAGAGCAATGCAAAAAGTAAAATCTTTCTAACTATAATAAATATGTGTATGTACCCATAAAAATTTCAAAACCAATAAGCTCTTGCACAATTTTTCATTAAATGGAATATAACATTAGAAAAGATTGTAAATGTACAAGCAACAGATTTTATATTTTCCAATCAGGCACATGAGGTCCAAATATAACACAATATGAATGTTTACTACCAGGAAGATAAACAGTTGCAAAACCTGATATTTGCAGGTCACAAGCAGTATAATTCTTTATATAACTGTTGTTACATGTTGTGAATAGCCTGATGAAGAGAAACCAAATTTAGGAATGGCTGGATGTGAGAGGTTTTCTAATTAAATCTCTAATTTTCAGTTTCATAACAGAAGATCTGGATAGCAAATACTACCAGAATTAAACCCAAACCTAGAGAAAAACCTATTTGAGGTGGGGAAGTTAATTTATCACTCTTCATCTTTTCTATTTTTCTTTTCATCTTGAGGTAAGGAAGAAATCCGTGCAGGAAGTTATATCAAGACTGGTTTTATGTTACAATAATTATCACCGTGACCATTCTCTTAATTGTTGTCATCATGTATTTCAGAGTAAAAAAAACCTGCTTTGATTATTTTTTATTTTTATATCCTTTTTAAAAAAAAACCCAATTTTGACTTATCGGTGACATGTAAGTGCTGCAACAGAAATGAACAACATTTCTTTGAAGCATGGACATTTGTGTTTAATACGAACAGATCATTACAGCATTTTCTGACCACAGAGCTTAGTTCCTGTAGAGAATACATGTGGCAACACTTGGATTGGAAGACATTATTCAACATTATTTGTGTGTGACTGATTTTTAATTGCAGAATTAGCTAGAGTATGAAGATAACTACTGTGAAAGAAAACTATTTGCTAGTCAATGTATATTGTGTAGCACCACTGTTTCTCAAAGTTTTATATGAGTTTGCTTCAGAGTGAAATTAGCATGTAAAAAGAAGATTTACATTTCCATTAGCACTATTTGTATCCCACACTTATCCTTAAGAAGTACATAAACCATCTAAATGTGTCAGTTTAAATACTTTCATAGCTTTCACTAAATTTTCCTGACCTGATGTTTTCATTACATTTGCCAGTGGCTTATTATGTGGTGCTATATAACAGATTGCTGAATTCAAATGATCCACACCCTATTGAAATGTTTACACTATTTTCTTTGTAAAGAGACACATCCTACTCAAGATCGTTAAGATTCTTCGTATTTACCATTCTGGTACCACAAATCTAAGAGTTCTTAGACTACTTTTGTTTTCTTTATCAAATAAATAAGAAGTACAGTACCCATTTTTTTCTGCTTGGCTACTTGTAACACCCAGAAATCATGACTGGAGACTCACTGAGCTTACAAAAGTTCCCCATCACCATGCATTTCAAACTGAAATTCTTCTTTAATAATCTATATTTTTCACATCAACATCATTATCTATTCTCAAATAGAGACTGTGATAATTAATTGGGCAAAGATAAAAACTCATTAGGAATTTGCCAGAAACAGTTTAAGTGACAAGATAGAATTCTTACACATATTGCAGCTGAACTTTATTACATGAGAGAAACCACCGGATCGGAGGAAGGAAGAACTAAAGAAGGGTAATTTTTATTTACTTGTATTTGAGCAATCAGTGGAAATTAACAGGAGTGTAGTGAATTTTCTGGTGTCTGTAACAGTGTAGTAAAGTTGCTTCTTGACTAGATGGTATTAATTTTATAAAAAGAGACAGTTCAGTTAGTGGCAGAGCTGTCAAGAAATAGAGCCATGGAAGAAAGTATTGGTGCTGACCTACAGTCACCAACAAGTACTTGATTGACTTAGCCCTCTTCATTGCTCCTGTTAGACAGCTCTCTCCAGTTGTCTGGTCTGTGAAATAGGAATGCTCGAAGACTAAGATTTAAAGGCATGCAGCTTGAAGGAAACAGATTTTTTTTTTCTTTTTTGAGAGTGAGAAAATAATCGAGGTTCTTATACAACTCTGCAGGGAAATGTTTCATCCCACACTATTCCTAGCTGAGAAAATTTTTCCTGATGGTAGAAATTGATCTGAGTTTATAGTTATATTATTAAGAAGGATATGAAGAGTTAAGGAGTCTTCCTCTCTTCCTCTGGGTAAAACACAGCTTGAACTGAATTGCCTTATAAGGTTCTCCTACAAATGGGTTTTTATACTGTCACGGGTGCAAAGACTTTCCTTCTCTGAAATATGCTGCAATGGTTTGGAAACATATTTGTCTGTGAAGTATCCTTGTAATAAAGACCTCCAAGATCCAACCTTTGATGAACTGCCACCTTGTCAGGTAAACCTTGGCACCAAAGTACCATATCCAATAATTTCTTGGATGCTTCCGGGGATGGTAACTCCATCCCTTTCATGATAGTCCATTGCAATGATTCACAACCCTTTCAGTGAAGAAATTCTTCCTGATATCTAATCTGAACCTCCTGTGGCAGAGTTGGAGGTAATTTCTTCTTATCCTATCACTGGTTGCCAGGGAGAAGAGACTGACTCCTACCTTGTTACAATTTCCTTGCAAGTGGTTGTAGAGAGTGATAAGGTCTCCCCTGAGCCTTCTTTTCTCAAGGCTAAACACCCCCGGCTCCCTCAGCCACTCCTCACAGGACTTGTGCTCCAGACCCTTCCCCAGCTCTGCTGCCCTTCTCTGGATTTGATCCAGCACCTTAGTGTCTTGAGAGGTTCAAAGCTAAACACAGGATTTGAGGTGTGGGCTCATCACTGCCAAATACAGGGGGACAATCTGTGCCCTGGTGCTGCTGCCCACACCATTGCTGATACAGGCCAGGATGCCGTTGGCCTTCTTGGCCACCTGGCCACACTGATAGTCCATGTTCAGCCACTGTTGCCAAGAATCCCCAGGCCCTTTTTTTGCTGGGTCACTTTCTAGCTGTTCTGCTCCCAGCTTGTAGTGCTCCAGGGGGTTATTGTGACACAATTGCAGGACCTTTTTTTTTTTTTTTCCATAATTCTGTCTTTATTATTCAACACTGTTTTGATAATTGTCATTTGATATTGGTTACAATTTTTATATGGGTTGTACAAAAGACATTTTCATTGATAGCCTTTTTTTTGTTTCACCAGAGTTCAGTATAGTTTATTATTGCTGGATAAAAGCCTATATGATCCTCAAGATTTCTATGCTGCCTTTTGAAATTCCCATAGAGCGTATTATCTGATATTAGTCTCATTTCATATAATCCTTATTATGGGACATTCTTTCATCGTGAAGATTATTTTATTCAGTCATAACAGAAGTGGCTCACATTTAGCAGGACAAAATTAAAGACTTCAGTGAAAAAAAGGGCCTAATTAGGTAAGCCTAGAAGTCACAGTTTTTTGAAAATCAAGCACTGTTCAACCAGAAAATTCTATCCTCCTTTCTCAGAGAAAACTATAACAATCATATCTTTTGATAATCAAGCTTGTTGAGAACAAAACTTTTATCTGGAGACATAGAAGAAAAAAAAAATTATATACCTTCAAGTATTTAATTATACAAAGTTCTGTGGAGGAAAAGAATGGAATGTGTTAGAAATAGCTACAATTTGGAAGGATGACATCCAGAAGGGGAGAAGACTGAAAACTTTACACCTAAACCTTTATACCTAATATAAAGATATTTTCCAACCAGATAAATGAATAGAATACTGGAACAGGTGCCTCTCTTTTTTTTAACAAAAAGAGATACTCTAGAGAATGGAAAGGTTTGTATACGAAAAACACTGTTATGATGTTTCCTGGGAGCTACATTTTCTTGAAATAAGCTTTTTTCACTTTATATTTAATTTATGCATGTTAGTTTCTGAACTATAAATAATACTGTGTATTGGATTCATATTTTTTTATCATGCTTTGATGTTCTTCTGATGAACAGAAATAGGGGGAAGAACAATAGTGAAAAATGTTGGGTGAATTGAGAAGGAATATGGAAATTTATAACAACAACATAGGGAAAAGATGATACCTCACACTTCTAATTAGTATAATCAGAGGTGAATAAAAGTCATGTTCGTTTTGTAACAATATAAATAGGATTTTTAGGGTACAGAAATGGTGGTTTTGGTAACTATCTGTTGCAAGATTTCTACATATCTATAATTCATAGCTATGAATTATATAACTCATGCTGGAGATGTAGCAACAGGATTGTCATTGAACATGTATACTCTTTAACAACATTTTTTACCCAGAGCCTAATTGATTATTACAGAATGCCTCCAGGGAGACATACTTGTAATTCACAAAGGACAGGAGGTAATTAGTTTCTTCTGAATCAACTCTTTTCTGTCCCCATACTGTTTCAACTGTGTAGTTTATTTTCCATTTTTGGGAGGAAGGCTGGAAGATGCAGGAACTCCTTTGGAAAGAACAGTGGTAGCAACAGGGACCACCTTTCCCACTGCAGAATGATTTGATGCTAGTGGAGTGATGCCAGCTTGAAGGTAAACTAGAGAGCTCAAAAAAGTGTCCTCTTATATAATGTCTGAACCCTATGTTTAATTCTACTATGTAAGGATTTTTGGACACTTTTGTTAGTTCGCAGGATATTTGTTTTCTCCTTGCAATTGTACTGAGAGGAAACACTAGACCAGTTAATTTTCATGATGAACTATTTCTTCAGCTCCCTTTCAATTTTTTTTTAAATACAACTACAGCCAATTAATGTTCTGAAATTACATCAAAAGACATTTTGTCAATTTTTATACTTTTAAGAAAGATTTAGTTTTTGTGTCTGTTTCAGTGGCAATTTCTAAATAGGAACAGGCCATCAGTAAGAGATATCATCAGCTCTTGCTTTTGGGTGGATGGCTAAAAGGAGCACTTGAAAATATTTTCTCTGCTGGCAAGTGAACCCTCTAAAGTGTTTAAAAAGTAGATCAAATTTGTATATCCAGAGCACTGAGACATAGGAACAAAGCTGAAACAAAGAAACAAATGAAAGATAACAGCATACATATAAACAAAATATTATAACCAAAATATATTTAGCCTTTTTCAAGGTGAAAAGACTTTTAGACACTTTATGTGATTGCTTCTATGGGAGAAGTAGGAGTGCAGCAAAACATTCCTGCATGAATTTGCAGAAGTATCAGTCAGCCTTAGTGGATGTGCCCAGTCTTTCATTTAAAACTTTAAATGAGACAGACTGCACTGTTTTTAATTTGTTCTGGTAGCTAATTATTAGGCCTGGCTGAAGCTTTTTGATTAAAACAGATTTGATAGGCACTTGTGTTTTCCACTCAATTAAATACTTTGAGAAACATTTACTTCAGCCAAATCTCTCCTCATCTTTCCCCAATGTGGATTTAAATTTTTTCCTACAGAACTGTCTAGAAAAAGTCATGCAACCTTCTTTATTTTGTTTCTAATCTAACATTTTTAGAGTCAGATTTCAATCGCTGGCTTCCTTGGTATGTTTTTGTATCATGAGCCCTCTCTCGCTTTAATGTATTTAAATTTTGTCTGCTCCTTTGATCTTTCAGTAAAATATCAGCATCCTTAAAACTCAAAGCAGACAGGTCAATCTTAAATGTGAGACAAGAATGCAGAGCCCAGATTCTGAAACAAAACTTATCCATAAAAAATTATTAATAACCACTAGATGTTAAAGAGGGAAACAGAGGCAGCTTTTACCTGAAATCAGAGAACACCTGGAGAGGTCCAAATGAAAACGCAGTTGGAGCGAAAAAGATTAAGGACAGCAGCAGGAGTTCTAAGAATTAAAAGTGACAGGAGAGATAAAGAGGATGCAAGTCAGGGTTTTAGGAGACAATAGTCAATGTGTGAAATGTCAACAAATCTGTGAAAAGTTGTAAGGAGGAGGACACAATGATAATGTTGTAAATAGTAACAAATCAGGTAAAAGAACCCTCTTAGAGTTAATCAAATGGCATTAAAATATTGTTTTCCCACATGCCAAGGCAATGATTACTGCTCCTGAGACCTTTAGCAGAGGATATTATGGACAGACATATTTTAGGGTAAAACTGAAGGTAAATTGCGGTGATCACATGGTTAATCAACTGGCCACTCGCAGGAGTCACTATCCTGTTATATTTACAGTCCCGTGGACAGAGGGAGAAATAAGTACTGGAATAATTACTGATGGGTTAGTATGCACAATAAAGATATTTTATGACTGAAAGGAAGAAGGAGACACTGAGAAGTGTGTTTTGAAACCTATTTTACACCTGAAACTATTAATAATCTAAAGTTTAGAAGGTTTAGCAGGTCTAGCAAGACACTGCTGGTTGTGAGCCTGTGAATAGTTTTAGAATGTGAATTTGCTTCCTCAAAAACCTCTTCCCATCACAACTATCTCACCAGGAGAACCAGAGTCAGAGTTCATATGTTGAGAAAAGTGACCATGTAAAGGTCCTTGACTTCCTCCTGCAAATAATCATAGGGCACATTCTCATGGACAGGTCCAGACTGACCCAAGGTGTCTGGAAGCACTCTGGTTTGGCAGCAGTGTACCTGTTTTACTCCAATTCTATGCCTAGATTATTTTATCCAGACAAAGACATATTTCCTTATGTTCCAGTGAACTGAACTACTGACTAAAAAAATAAAGTACTAGCTGTTTTTCTAGCCTATCTAAAACAGAAACAGGAAAGAAACTTATTGAATGGTAATATGGATCCAAAACAAAGTCAATATAGAAGTGAGACAAAAACCCAAAAGACATACAAAAAAAAGTCTATGAGTAATATATATGAAAATATGGATATAATTTATTTATGCAACTTTTATATAATTAATCATGTAGGAGACATTCATACATTACAATCTTTTTGCCATTATAAATTCTAAGTGACCTACACTTTGAAGGTTACACATTCCTATTTATTATTAATTTTAAGTTGTAAAAGGAACTTGCATAATATGATTGGATAGCAGATTTTTTTTTTATAAAGATTAAAAATGACACCTTACAATGGACATGTATGTTAGCTGGGTGGAAATTTCTGTATCTTTCCATTTAATTCAAACACTGAATCATCTCTGAAGGACACTATGATTTTATCATAATGAACGCATACCAATATTTCTTTACTTTGAACATTATATTCCTTTTCTACAGATGCAATAGTTAGAACACAATTAGCTTAAGTATGTGATTTTGTAAATATAACAATTCAAACATGTTGTTGAAGAATGAAGTTTTGAATCTTTTTCCTTCAACATATTTTGAAGTAGGATTGATGCAGTGGAATTTATCTTACTAAATGATTACATCTTCCCGCGTCAATGATGCATATTTGGTAGTCGCCTGATGCTGCTAGAGAGGATGTCAAAAATTATAAGCAATTGTTGAAAACACAATTGACTCCAAGTAAATGCCTAGTACGTGTCAGATGAAGTAGTATATATAATATAAAATATATAGCAAAGTTGTAAACTATTTGTACTCTGTGAGGACTCTAAGATGTCAGTGTGAGAAAACAGATTTAATTTCATGAATTCACTGAGCAGATGTGCAAGTGATATGTTAATTTGACCACCAAATCTGATCACCCTCCCTGGCACTTAAGAAATATCATTTTCAAAGGAAATTAAAAAAAAAAAATTAAAAATAACACCATTGCCAAATAAACAAACAACCAGGGAATAAGCTCTCAGTTCTGTTTCCACCTCTCTTGAAGAAATAACCAAGAGAAAATGCAGAAGTAATGCCAAGAATTACCAATAAAAAAATTCTAGGAAACCTTGCTTAATTGAGCAAAATTAATGAAGTGGTGAGTAGATAGAAAACCATAATGGAGGTTTACTATTGCTCCTTGCTTTACCATATTTACCATTTGGTCCAAATTTAATAAAATGAACCCAGAATCCATAATAATAATATATCCTCCAATAATAAAATCTCCTTTGTCCTTTCATTTAAGTTATCCCAGTTTAAAAGATCATCAGATAACAAAATGCCACTCACTGCAACTTCTAATAAAGTCTTGTATCTTTAAGTAAGCCCAGTCCTTAAGAATTTCTATTCCACATAGCAAAAACGTACAAATGAAGTAAGTAACAAATCCAAGCCATTTTACAGAGAAATAAATCTTGGAAATTAGGAGCTGATAGTTATAAAAATGACTAAAAGCTAAAACTATGCAACTGCCCATCAAAGAAACAAAGAGCTTAATGTGAAAACTGAAAACATTCTGAACTTCACTTCTTTTAAATGGACCTTCAAAGTAAAATTAGCTGTTTAGTCTCATTTTCAAAATTGATTTATTAATATAGCTGAAGTCAGGCGAAAATGACAGATATGGTCAAACCCAGGCATATTATAAATTGCCTTCCAGTAAAGTCAGCAGTTTTAGCAGCTAAGCTTTCAACATTTCAGAGAGAACAGTATAGAAGACCACAGAGTATGGCACATTTGGTAAAATGCACAAAAGATAGTAATTTAGATCAGTGAACTTGGTAGAGAGACACCTGTATTTGTTCTGTACTCTGTCATTATCTTTATGTGGCCTTGTTAAACCAGTGCCCCTCTCTCTATTCCAGTTTTTATGTGCAAATAGGAGGAGTAATATTTTCTTGATACCACATTCTGTCATCTCCTAAAATCCTGCTTTTTAGCTATACTGACAGAGTTAAAGCATCAAAATATCCCCTATATGGATGGACTTTATTGTTAAATTAGTTTTATACAATCTTAACCTGTTTGCAGAAGTGTAGCATAGTATATAGATGTAAAATACCTTCTTGCAAAGCTAACTACATACATCCCTCGGCATGCATCAGGTACATAGTGTTCCACATTCTTTTGTCAAGTATAGCTCCAAGGGTGCTTAAAAGCCCAGCAAGCTGCCAGTATTGCATGGCAGCAAGTCATCCTCAGGACTGGCTCTGGCTAATGATATGCCCAGAGAGGAATGGTGGGAAAATAACCCAACAGTGTTCATCACTTTCTAGTGCTGGTGTCTTTTGAAATTTGTGAGCCTTTCTGTGTCACACAACTTCAAGACAAAATAATACTTATATTTTTTCCTTCCTAGGATTTCTGGGAATTTTTTATCTAGGCCTTGATATTTCTTACCTCAGAGGAGAAAGGAATTTGTATGCAGCTTAAATCTAGTATGGCAGGGAGAGATACCACATCTCTGGAGACTGCAGTTCAGCACACTTCCATAAAACCTCTAATAATCCAGCCTACTGATGGACAATATGACCATTTTTGTAAAAAAGTGCCCCACATCTACTAAACGAAAACAGTACATATATCACATACCTATTTCAATGGCTTGGCTTTGGGAAGTCAGGATTTCAGACTTTTACAGCTAAAGAAAGGTATAGCTCCTAGTGGTTCTCACGAACCAAACCTGAATCATTAGATCATAACCTTTTATCATTAGATCTCCCCTCCACGTTTCTTTTTTGTTTTAGAACCATTGTTTTGTTTTAGGTATAAATTACAGAATAATTCTCTTTTTTAATAGAGTTTAGCCTGCATTTAATAAAAGAAGGCAAGTAACATTACAAACTACTTACTTTGATAAAACTGGATGAAGAAATTATAGGATTTAGTATACTGTATGTTGACAGAAATGAAGCATAATTCCCAGATCAAAACTTTAGACTAAATGCAATTGCTAAAATGAACAATGCCTTTATATCCATAGCAATATGTTACATTTGACACTAAGATAATAAAAATAGAGAAAAAGAGAGCAACTAAATGGGTAGATTATACTAAGACTTCATCTAAGAATAATTATTCTAATAATTATCTTAATATTTTTCCTACATTGGCTTAGTCAGCCAGACATGATTTAAATTCTAAGTTGTCTTTTTTTTTTTTTCCCAGGCAAGTGTATGTACAAATATATAAAAGCATGAATAAAAGAAGGGAGACACACACACAATTTTACTGTTCAGTACGATCATTACTAATGAGTAAATTTATAGTCTGTGTGGGAACCTGATGAGAGTTTTTTCAGCATTTACCTTTTTTTCTTTCTCTCTCCTTTTCATACACATCCTTCAAAGATCATTTGTTTTTAAATACCTTTGGGATACTTTCCAATACATTTTTAGTGATTCTTACTTAGGGTTCAGGCTAAGATTGTATCATCAATATTTCCTGCCAGCATCCTTTCAGTAAGTCATGTCTGGTTTGACATAATATACTACACCACTTCTGCACTTCACAATGGCATTTTAGGCTGCAACAGGAAAGAGCATTTGACATGCAGCTAAATGGAGCTACTATGCAGCAGACACCACTGAACTGCCTTTCAGTTTAGTCATGAGGCCTTCAGCACTGTTTTGCTGTAGAAAACCTTTTTTGTTTTGCTATGCTACTTGCCAACAGTTAAAACCTCTGTAATGCAAACCCCACATAAACACAATCCCTCTTCCACAAACAAGAATGGTTGTAACATTCTTTTGGATTTTTTTTTTCCTCTGATGACTGCAGTCAGGTTTTGTCTGGGTCCTGAATGTCTTCCCTGCAAGAGGCCCCAGCTCTTTTACCTAGATTTGTCTGCTCAAAGACAAGAGTCACCCCTATAGAAGTGTTTGTCTTCTCTTTGGGCTCTGTACTTCATCAGCCCTGTTTCCTTTCTCTTTGTTTCCTCTCCCTAGAAATGCCTAAAACCCTTTATTCCTTATGGTCCATCAGGCTGGATCTGGTGGCAGTGCACCTCTCCTCAGCTCTCAACCACCTTTTTCCACCCAGCTCATGTTCCAGGTCCCTTCATGAATGTGCAGCTCAGTGCTCTGCAGAAAGGTCTCTGCTGGCATTTACAGGGAAAGAGTAACAAAAGAAAAAGAAATTGCAATCAAAAACAGAATGCAAGTTGAACTCAGAACAAAGGTTATATTTAAAAGGTAAGAATACTTGACAGGGACATGAAGCCCTGAATTTATTTACATATCCTTTTGCTACAATCGTCCAAGTATTATGTGTTAACATTCTACAGGAAAAAAATAATTCTAAGTGATTACAGTATTATATACAACTCTTTCTTCTCATATTCATGTTCTCACAGTGGGTGCTACCTACAGAATTAACATGACTGTTTTATTAGTATTCTTAAGAAGTGCAGTATTTTTATACTTGAATTTCATGTAAGAACCTCAAGTATTTCCACGAGGTTATTTTGTGCATTGTTTTTGCAAAAAGCTATAATTTTAACAGATGCTCCAAATGTCTCCTTTCCTTCTTCCCCTACCTCTATATGCTGAGCATGATGTTACATGATATGGGATCATCAGTTGGGGTCAGCTGTCCCGGCTGTGTATCCTCCCCATTCTTTATGCACCTGCTCACTACAAAGGTGGGGTGAGAGGCAGAAAAGATCTTGACTCTGGGCAAGTGTGGTCAGTAATAGTGAAAACATCCCTCCCATATCAACACTGTTTTCAGCACAAATACAAAACCCTTACTGATCCAAAATGTAGACTATGAAGCTATCCAGCTACTGTGAAGAAAGTTAACTTTATCCTAGATAAAAAAAACCACTTGAATATGTTTGAATATTTGCCTTGATCATTAGTCAATCATTTGGGTACAGAGCTGCATTAACAAAGAAGTGACCAAAACTTAGATCACTTTTTCATTTTTCCCACTGATGGTGTAGCAAAGGAATATAATTATGTCAATCTAGCGTTAGTTACTGGTAGGGTAATAACTGCACTAAACATTTACAGGTGAGAGAATCAGAAGAATGAAAAGCCTACCAGCAACGTTACTGCAAGTTGAATTAATGAAAAATCATCAAATATTTAAAATCAAGTTTTAACTACAAACTGAAAGGGTTAAATATCCAAATACCTTACATATTCAGTTACCAGTTATTAATGTCGTCAGTTTACTCTGTCTTGCAGTGGTGCAGTTATAGAAAGGCCAACACTCCGACACTACAGAATCAAACAGAGCTTTCCTGTCTCCAGACACTTTTGCAAAAATTGTTTGGACAACTACGCAGTCATTTATTTTTACTAATTAATAGAATAGCCTCTCAGTTATCAAGCATCATTCAGGAACACTAAAATATTCTAAAATAAGTTTGCACACTTAGGCACCTTAATTTCTGTGATAAAGAGGCAAATTGAAAGACTAGAATAAATACTGACCTCATATAATTATTAGTTTAGCAATTCCATTCTTTGAGCAATTTTCTACTGAAAAGTCTTTTTCTTGTAATCCTGAATATTATATAAAAACTCCAAAGAAAAATCTTAACTTTGAGAACTAGTGTAGATCATACCAAAAATGCCTTAAGAGAGCTTTTACCACATGAGTAAGATGATCTTTCCCAGTACACAAAACCATTTTCCTTACCTTATTCAAATCGCATGCACGGGGAGAAATAAATTCATAACTTTGTATAATATTGTGGCAAAAACGTCCTGTAAATGCACCCGCAAGTACAACTCTGATTATGATTAAAGTTTATCTTATTATAGTCTAGCTAAGAGGATCATTATATTATATACTGTGCCATGATTAAACTGCTTTTTCTTAAAGTAGTTTGAATTTATGTTCAGACAGCTTTTATATTCATAAGCTCACAATACTACTCCACACATCCCTAGAGAACAACCCAGGAAAGACTATTCAAAGTACTAGCACTTATTCTACTGTAATGAGCATTACTCTCAGTACTGTAGTAACTCTAAGTCAAATACGCATAAACCCCTTTATATAACATGCTTGGTTTCAAACGTGATCTGGATTAAGCTTTAAATAGAAAGAAAAGGTATGCTGCAGATCTATGTAAGGCTTTTGGCAATTTGATTCATATATTGGTCTCAGTCCTGTCATCTGAAGGCAACAGAGATTTTGGCTGATTCCTGACTGTAACACTACCTGTAAGTAGTGAAAAAAAGGAAAAAAAAAAATATATTTAGCCTCTGCCTATTTTTTAATCAGAAGGGTTGTGCTTTTTTGTGCAAAGGACAAAATTATGTCTGTAGTCAGTGTCTTGGCTTCAGATATAATAATATTCTGTTGGCTGTTACAAATAGCAGGAAGAGACCTGTACTCTGTGTGGACTTGCATATATTCTAACATTCAATATTTTTGTCTAGCTGGAACTAATGGAACGAATTTTCAAAGCAAACCTTCCATCCCAGCAATTTAAATAAATTGCTAACAGGAAAGATTTTTTATGACTTCAGGTAAAACCTTGAAAGTTTCAGTAGTGACTTGAGGCATGTTTAAACCCTGTAATGGAGAGCTGACCTGAGCTGGTACTTCCACTTGATGCAGAACTAATTGGCTTGAAAGGTAGTTGTTTGGTCCCAAAAGGAATATAGTTGCATAATAGTTCCACCTTTGCACTAATAAACCTTGCCTCACAGATGTTTTCTTAACAGAGTTTTTACAGATGTAGATATTATGCCACATATAATACCATGTCATAGAAAGTACAAAGAATTTTTTTCTAGTACTAAAATTAATATAGCAACTCTTGCACATTTAGGTGAAGCTTGAAACACTTTAACAAAAGCAATCATGTTATTTTCAGCCTTGATTATTTCCTTTTTCTCCTTCAGCCACTTTCTGTATTTCTAATGAGGCTTAATCTTTATGGTAGAAATTCCAATGCTCAGCACATTATGTAGGTAAACAAGACCTTTGATATTTGGCTATTTTTGTCCTTTGAACATAAACAGAAAAAAAAATTAGCATTCCAGATTGTCATTTCTGATACATTCACATTTCTTATTTGGGAAGCTTGTCTTATATGTTAACACACATTTAGTGTTGACATAAAAAGGCTTGCCAGCATACTGTGAGAGTAAAACATACTGTGGCTATAAATGGACCCAGGAGAGGTATGTATTTCTCTCTTTCTTGGGACCTAATAGGGCTTCTGATATGTTAAATTTGACAGGTCCATTTTTTTTTTCCTTTGCAATATTTATCAAACAGCCCAAGTCTCTGAAACTGAAGGCAATCTCAGCATTTTTTTGCCAAACACAAAAACTTTCAGGAAAGCGCTGAACTGTGTTTTCCTCCTCTTATAGATTTACAAGTGACATCCAACAGGGGTCATTTTTACATTCATCTCATTTCCCATAGCATAGGTTAATCAGATATCCTGATGCCATATCCTAATATTATTCATAAGCTGCTTATAATTTTTCTGTGTTCTATTTGTTGAAGTCAGATTTGTCTTTCTTAACTTCCACTGTCAGTCTAGGGTAGTAATGTAACCAGAAAAATCAAATCTGGCATTAGTACTCCCATAAGTTATCAAGCAGTTTTCAGGGTTTTAATAAATCCAAAATCTGTTTTCTAGATTCAAATAATAGCAGATATCTTTCACTAGATCAAGGTACTCAAAGACCTGTTCAGGCCTGTCCCTGATATTTTTCAGTGATGGGGCATCCACAACTTCTCTGGCTCACCTTTTCCAATGCCTTGCCACTCTTGCTGTAAAATGTCCAATCCATATGTCCAGCTTAGCTTAGAAGCATGGCTCCGTATTCTGCCACTACCCACTTGGAAAAAGTCTCTTACCAGTTCTATTCTAGCCCCTCTTCAAGTATTGAAGTGCTAAATGATAAATTGTTGGTGGATGCAAAGCTTAAGATGACCCAGCAATGCATGCTAAGAGCCCAGAAATCCAATCATATCTTCGACTGCATCCTTGGCCAGCAGAGCAAGGAAAGTGATTCTGTCTCTCTACTCTGCTCTCATAAGACCCCACCTGGAGTCCTTCATCCGCCTCTGGGCTCCCCATCACAGCAAGCATATGGATCTGCTGGAGTGAGTCTAGAGAAGGGTCATCAGAGGGATGGAGCATGTCTACAATGGACACATGCTGAGACAGTTGCTTGTTCAGCCTGGAGGAGAAAAGGGAGACATTAGAGCAACCTTCAAGTTCCTAAGGGTGGGTGTACAAGAGAGCTGGAGAGAGACTTTTAACAAAGGCATGTAATGAAAGGACAAGGAGGAGAGGCTTTCAACCAAAAGAGGACAGATTAGACATTAGGAAGAAATTCTTTACTGTGAGAATGGTGAGGCATAGAACAGGTTGTCAAGAAAAATTGTAGATTCCCTGTCACTGGAAGAGTTCAAAGCCAGGTTGGATAGGACTTAGAGCAACTTGGTATGGCAAAAGGTGTTCCTGACCATGAGAGCAGGTTTGACCTAGATGATCTTCAAGGTCCTTTCCAACCCAGGCCATTATGTGATTCTATGAGTCTATGATTCTGTGATTCTACCACTCCATGATATAATGAAGTCTCCCCAGAGCCATCTCTTCTCCAGGCCAAAGAACCTCAATTCTCTCATACTGTGTTCATAGGAGAGGTGCTGCAGCTCTGTGATAATTTTCTCAGTCCTCCCCTGGATCTGCTTTAACATGTTTGTGTCTTTCTCCCTCTGTACACCCCTGTAGAGCTGGCACAGTACTTCAGGTGGGTTCTTAGAAGACCAGAGTAGAAGGGAGTTACTTTCCTCCATTTGCTGGCCATGTCACCTTTTATGCAGCCCAGGATCTAGTTGGCTTTCTAGACAGCAACTGGCACTGCTGGCTTATGTCAAATTTTTCATCCACCAGTACCTCAGGCCCTTCTCTACCTAGTTGCTTTCAATCCGTTAAAAGCCCAGGGTTTCCTCTGCTCTGGGTCCCTCCTTGGAGGCACCAGCTCAAGCTGTTATTTTGTTATTTAGTTCTCGCACCAAAATGAAAAGAATTGAGATGTCTGAGACTCTACTGTGGGAAACCTGGAGTTGAGCCAGTAAGCATACCCTCTCTGACTGTGTGGTGTGGCGTGTGTAGGGAGGCAAGTGTAGCACTGGTCAGCTCCCAGGAGCCACCTGCTGCAAAGCACCTTCATTCCCAGCTCAGGTGGAGTGTTTGTGACTGCTGGAGCGGTTTCTATGTGGTTGAAAGTGTAGGAGAAAGCAATACAGGTGACCTCACCCCTGATAAGAAACAACTGTGTTTATTAACCAATCCAGCCTTGCCCCTGATAAGTAACAGCTATATCCAATAAGGATTAGTGAGATAAAAGAGGGGGGTTGGCTGGTAAGGGGAGATTCATCATGGAGGAGGAAACTTGAGGAGTATGAAGGAGAGACTCACTGCTGTGAGGTCAGTCTGCAGTCAGAGCCTGTTGTTGGAACCTGCAGTCACATTCTAGCCAGGTAAAAGCCTGCAGTCAGAGTCTGCAAACTAACACACGCAGTTGTTTTTTAGCAGGAAATAATGAGCAGTCAGAGCCTGCAAGGGAAGCCTACAACAGGAGCTTTCTGCAGCCAGAGTCAGTGTACAGTTGGAGTTAGATGCCTTAGCCATGAAGAGGAATAAACCGGGACCCTTTTTATGCTCTGTTTAACAAGAAGTCTGTGCCTCAGGTCATTTTTACCCTCTTACAAGAGGGCTGCTGCAACAGGACAGGAAAGTTTCCTTAGCATACAGAACCTTGCTGGTCTGGGACTGTTCTTCCTGGAGAAGGTTCAGACGTGTGTATAAATACATGATGGTAGAAAATGTGGAGCCAGGCTCCTGTGAGTAGTGCCCACACAAAGCAAAAGAAGCAATCAACAGGCACAAACTGAAATACAGGAAATTACATTTATAAAAAAACTAGAAAGAAAGACTTTAATTTTTTGATAGCTGTGAAACACTATAAGAGGATGCCCAAACAGGCTGTGAAATCTCCATCCCTGAAGATATTTAAAGGATGACTGAAAATGATCCTGTGTAACCTGCTCTAGGTGCCTATGCTCGAACAAGAGGGTTGGACTAGATATTCTCCAGAGATTCCTTGCAACATAAACTCATTTGTAGTTATGTGATTGATCTTACTCTCCTTCACCATAACACATCTGCTCAATGCGCACACAGTCACATATATGTACACATGCACACTCCATATATATTTATTTGCTTCTAACAAGTTTTTAGTAGTGTAAAAAGTAATTTCACTGGTGGCTTAGATTAGTTAAGTAAACAAACAGTGGTAGCACTATAAGCAAGTTGGTGGCAACATCTGATATGGAAATGTATTTTTTTTTTAATTAAAATATTTACTTTTTTGCAAAAAACACAAAACCAGTTAGTTTTACTCAGTCTTGTGACTAAGTTTTGCAGTAGATTTCATTCCCATTTTTTGTTTATATGTTTGCATGTGTAAATATTTAATGTGTTTTTGTTTACTTGGAAAAGTAATGGTTGTATAACCAAAGTTTTGAAAGGGAAATTAAGAGGTCTTCCAGCTTGTCTTGACCAAAAAAAAATAAGCCACAAAGAATTCTTTTACAAGGTGATTGCTTTTGATAGTTCACCTCAGAAATAATATGGGGGTTTTTTGTTTCAGAAGACACATATGTAATGAAACTTTTAGTGCCTTTACACGAAAAATGTATGCCTTTGGGAAGGAAACAAATACTAAAAATGCTGTATCTGTTTGCTTACACATCCCACATGAGGAGTGTGTTGTCTACAAACACAGCTGTAACTGATATCAGAGGCAGCTCTTACTTGGCAGGAAGTTTTACTAATAGATGATTCCTATGGTCAGAATACCACGAAAATGGCTTGAGTATACAGCGAATATAGTTTAAAAATACTAATTAAATCACACATTCCATTATTTCTTAGTATGTGGAAGAAATAGTTCAGTGAAACTATGAATGTTACAGATAAAAAAAATACAGAAATCGTTGAAATTGTTTTTCTTGTCTGGCTTTTCTAATATGCATTAGTTTCCTCTTCTTTTAAAAGATGAGAAAGATGTGAACAGCTGTCATAAGGCACAGTTACATTACCATGGTTTTGTCAAAAGGTTTAATTTCAGTAATGGCAACAGACACTTGTAATGAGTATGTTCAGAATTCTAGTATTTATAGAACTTCAGCATCAAAATTATGCCATATAATTTTTGAACCTGGAAGTACCAAAGACCCTTCCATGATGAACGTTCCATTCATCAGGGTATAGACAGTCTATGTCCCTCTGACAAGTGTGATCAGAAGGAAATTGATTTACCTGTTACACCACAAAGACATTTGAAGATAAAATAACAGAGCAGTTAACCTTCAGCTGTTGAATGTTTTGAAGAGCTGAAGATAATCTTGGCAGACATTGTAAGGAAATGGTGGAAAGTGCCTCTTCAAGATATAAGTGAAGCAGTTGATTTTTGCTGCAATGAATTGTCATTATAGGACACGAAATGAAGGACACGCACACTGTCAGGGCAAAAAGAGGGAAGTTTGTTTTCTTACTTTGATTTATATAGATTTTGGACAATGACGAGGGATTGGACAATGAGGTTGACACCTCTCCCACCACACTGGTCAAACTAGAAGTCCATCAATTGTCCCTCCTCCATAGAGGAATGATAAACAAGAACAGTTTACAATAACATTATTTTTGTTTACATGAAAATCTGTGAAAAACTCCACTACAAAAATGCAAACATCAGAAGGCTGAAAAACATCAAGGCGACGATGAATGTTTTAATATTGCTGAAGTGCTACTATGTCCCTTATTAACCAATTTTCAAAATGAGTTTTGATAGGGAAGTTTCATATTGCATCCCAATCTAAAGGATTTTTTTTTTGTGGAATGTTCTCATTAGAATTTTCTCTGAACTCTGCTTCCTCCCTGGCGTGCAGGTCAAAGATGTGAAGAGAAGACTTTTTACTCTGTTACGTTCCTTGGATGGAGATCCAGGCCACAGCAAAAATACAAGGGCTATCTATCTTAGAATTGTCTGAGAACAACCACATAGAAATGAGGGCTTGTCTTTCCAGAAAGGTGGTGGCAAACAACTGTAGCCCAACTGAAACACATCTGCACCAATGCACACAGCTCAGGCAACAAACAGGAGGAGCTGGAAGCCACCGTGCAGTGGGAGAACCATGACACAGTTACCATCAGGGAAATATGATGCAAAGGTGCACACAACTGGACCGCAGCAAGAGATGGCTGTAAAATCTGCAGAAGGGATAGGCAGGGAAGGAGAGGCAATGGGGTAGTCCTGTATGGTACAGAGTGGTTTGACTGTCTGGAGCAACATATGACTGTTACGATAGGACTGAGTGTTTATGGTTAAGAATCAGGGGCAAACAGCAACACAGATATTCTGGTGGGCATCTGCTATCGACCACCCAACCATGATGAAGAGGCAAACAAAGATAGTTAATAAGCAGTTGGAAGAAGTCTCATGATCCTGGCCCTTTTTCTTATGTGTGACTTCAACTCACCAGATGTCTGCTGGAAATACAACACAACAGAGAGCAAAGTGTCTAGGAGGCTCCTGGAATGCGTGGGAGACGTACAACTGGTGAGTCAGCTAGGAAGTGGGCGCCACTGGACCAGTTGTTTGTGAACAGAGAGGGACTCATGGATGATGGGGTGCATGGAGGTTGTCTTGATCATGGCAATCACTAAATAATAGAATGTTACATCTACAGAGAAGTAAGGAGGTGGGGTCAGCAAAACTGACACCTTGGACTTTGAAAAGGCAGACTTAGGCTGTTTAAGAGGCTAATTGACAGTGTCCCTTGAGAGGCAGTTCTGAAGAGTAAAGGAGTCCAGGAAGAGGCTGGGCATTCCTCAAGGAAATGTTAAATGCATGGGAACACATCATCCCCATGTGCCAATTGATGCACTGGCAGAGAAGACCAGACTGTCTGAACAGAGAGCTTTGACTGGGAATCAGGCAGCAAAAGAAGAGTTTATGACCTTTGTAAGAAGCGGAAGGGAACTCAAGAGGACTACAAGGATGTGTGAGACTATGCAGGAAGTAAATTCGTAGGGTCAAAGCCCGTGTAGATCTTGGGCTGACTATTGGAAATCTGACTGTTGCCATTGAAAACAATACAACAAGTTTCCATAAATACATCAGTAAAAAAGAAGAGCCAAGAAAAAAAAATCCTCTATCCTTAGTTGGATCCTGGGGAAACATAGTTACAAAGCCTTGGGGCTAGGTTTGTTTAATATCTTTATCAACATATGGGCCAAGGACACTTGTATGAGATTCAAGAGGATGGCGCGCTGGGTTCCTGCACTTCAGTCACAACAACTCCACTCAGTGCTACAGGCCTGGGGAAGAGTGACTGGAAATCTGCTCAGAAAAAGTGTGGAGAGCAGGACTAGGGCATTTATTGCCCCCCTGTACTTGGCAGAGTGAGGCTGCACCTCAAATATGATGTTCAGTTTTGGGTCACTCACTGCAAGAAAGATAATGAGGTGCTGGAGCAAGTCCAGAGAAAGACAAAAAAGTTGGCACAGGGCCTGGAGCACAAGTCTTATGACAATAGGTGATGGTACTTTAGTTATTTAGCCTGGAGGAAGGGAGGCTCAGGGGAGACCTTATCACTCTCTACAACAACCTGGAAGCAGGTTTTATTCAGATGAGTGTCGATCTCTTCTCCCAAGTAACAAAATGAAAATGTCCCCAAGTTGCAGTGAGGAGGTTTAGGTTGGATATAAGACTTCTCATGGAAAGGTTTGTCCAACACTGTAATTGGGTGCCCAGGGAAGTGGTTGAGTTACCAACCCTGCAGGTATTTTAAAGGCATGGGGATGTGGGACTTGAGACATGTTTTAGTGCTGACTTGGCCGTTAGAGTTTAACGGTTGAACTAAGTAGTCTTAGAGGTCTTTTTCATCCTAAATGATTCTATGATTATGCTATTATCACCTCAAAATATATATTTGTCTCTTCTCCATCAATGCTTTTTAAATATGTGCTAGACATATATTAAAAAATAATAAAACTGAAGTCAGTTGGATCTGAGTCTCTTACCCAGGGATGTACAGGGGAGGAAAATTTCCTAGATAACAATTTACAACAGATGCCTTCTGTAGAATGAGAGTAAAATATGACTGCATGCACATATTTCACTTGCCATCACAAGGTAGATATAATATTAGGTAAATTCACAGTAAACTCAATACAAATTAACAGCCTTGTGACAATGGCACATATCTTAATAGATTCAAAAACCTGCTTTTTCATAGGTCTCGTGTCTGAAGTATTTGGTTTGAGTTATCATTAGACTGTATTTGGACTATTACTCGTGTTTCAACAGCATTGCAAATATAGCTACAACATCTGAATCATTTTGATGATGGATTATAAGTACCAAATACTATGTTCTCACTTCTTTTGAAATCTAAAAATGACTGTCATTTATAATAGTACCTGTTCTTTTAATGACAACAATCACATATCAGACTAAAAATATTGCAGTAGAACATAAAATTTACCACCAGCTTGCTCATGTATACGACAAGAAAAGAGAAATAGCAGACATCCACAAAGTAAAGATACCAGTAATCTTAGTATCTTGAATTTATTGAGTACTTTTTCTTGTTAGATAGAGTCCCTCCAATTATTAGTAGGGTTCTAGGATTCCAGAGTGAAGATTTTCTTCCTCAAAACAACATAAGTTACCATTACTATTTGGACTTCAGCATGGCTATTATATGACTGTAGAGTCAATATGAATAATAGCATTTTAGAAGACAAAACATAAATTTATATATTTAATAGGATTTATTTATTAATCTATTCATAGAGACAAGGAAAATAAATCTAAAATTTCTGCCAACCTGAACTAGATACTGCATTTAGTTACTTCATGATTTCATGTATGACAATTAAAAAAATCTATTAATAGTAGAGTACCAGTTTTCCAAGTAAAGCATAGGGATTTAACCATGTGAATTCTTGTAATGTCAAACTGAGTTGCAAATCTGCATTTGGAAATGTAATGTTTTGTGTTAGAAGAAAAATTCCATGTGAAATGCAAAATGATCTAGAAGCTAAAGTAAACAAATTTTAAAAGTTAAATTTTAACAGAATATTTTCCACAGACACATACAATTTCATGAAAGTGGCCTGGAACAGTTTCTTAGAGTATATGGTATAAAAATGAGTTCTGGACAGTTTCAAGTGTTATTTTAAATTATTTGCAAATATGACATGTATTATGCATTCTGTTTTTCATTTCTTGAACATTTTTTTATATTTCTTGTCCACAGTAATAAAAAAGAAAGAACAGTTATACTTAACACAGTTTTTTGGTTTTTTTTAGATAGTGTCAGCTTTATTAAATAAAAATAGTAAACATTTAAATATTCTGGACTACAAATGTAATGTGCAAATGAGGAAGTAATAGAATTTCATTCTATGTGTCTGCTTATCAGAGATCAATATACCCCCTATTGGTATCAATGACTTTTAAAATTTTAAACTCAGTAGAACATATATCAACCAACTCTCCTTTTAGCAATAAATTACTTTCTTAATCTAAGGTAGGCTAAGGGGTTATTATTTATATCTGGATATATAAATGAAAAATGTAAGCTGTTTATAAAGTATAAATACCATTTAAATAAGCTTCTTTCCCATCTCTTATATATTACAGGTTACTTCAGAATAAAGTATAGAAGTTTGGATGTCATGAGGTAAAAACCTCAGTCTCATGCTTTCAATTGTATCTAGGATTTAAAAAATAAGTTTGTTAGACTAGAATTAAGGTTTTGAACTCGTATTCAAAACCACATGAAGCTGATATTGGGGATGAAAGTAGTAATAAAGTGGATAAGTAAAATTTGTTCTGCATTTAAGTGATTCAGAATGCACTTCTACGACAAAGGAATTTGAAATTATTTCAGAAGTGGAAAAAGAGCCATATTGGATATGTTCCTGTAGAAAATAAAAAAATGCTTAGCTAGCATGGCATCCCAAAACAAAACATTCTCATGACCAGATTTGAAAGCTAATGGTCCTCATCCATAAATCCATATCCAGATGAAATTATCTTCTGATGACACACAACTAAATTCCAAGTAACTTTATATTTGTATTACAAATAAGAAGGTATCAATTTAATGTCTATCTCAATGAAATAATTATCAGCCTTTCTCCTGGGAGCCAGGTCTTAAGAAAGGAATAGGAAGCATAGATGGGAAAGCAGCTACGTTTCCAGAGTCATGTGAATGACATTTATGGTAGCAGGATTTGCCTTAAATTGCATTGAGGCAATCCTGCTCTCTATTGACAGACCTCGGTGATTTTGACTAGAAATGGTGAAAACTCCCCTGAAGCTGTAATGTGTCCAATACCAAAGGTGAGTAGAAGGAATCTGCACATTACAACTAGCCTTATATCTTTAGTATATCTAATCCATGTTCACATGCAGACCAATTCACAGATACCCAACAAAGGCATCTTTTAAGCCTGTAAGTATCGAGGCATTTATAGACTGCTTTGTTTTCTACCTTCAGACAAGTTTGTAACTAAAAATGCAGTTTATGGGTGTACTGAATCTTTACACTAAATTTTCAGTTCCCAGTGATATTAATAGAAACTACATTTGCGCAGACTGAAGTATGATTTGAGCTTCAGCAAGTAAACGCATGAAAATATTGGCTATGACAAAAAAAAATTACTATTCTTGTGGCTGCTCTGCAAAGTCTTATTTCCATTTTTTTTTTCAAATAGAACTTGGGAAGTCATTCTTCACATGAATGAGCATGAGCTCATCCCCCTTCCACTTACTGAAAAATACACCAGGTGTCTTCTGTAGCAGAAACCCAATTTTTCCCGATGTGTTTAACTATGCTACAGGCAATGTGTATAACTACAGACAAAATAAATATAACCACTGTCATGATCCGATTATAAGAGATGCCTCTGCCTGAATTAAGGTGGAAATGACACCATATGCAGAAGTCAATACCACAGATTTTCTTTAACAGTAAAAGTGATGCAGAGAGAAAGAAGCAGGAGGAGAGGCAGGGAAGAGAAAAGAGAAAAACAGTGAATTAAAGAGAGATTAAGCAAAGATACCATACCACATGGATGCCTGCAGGATCCCATTGTTCCTTCTTCACCCCGATCCTCTCAGTGATGGGTGTCCCACAGTTCTTCTGGAGGTGTCACTTTTATACAGTCCAAGTCACAGGTATCCACAGGGTGCAAATGCAGTTCCTATAACTTGAGGTGCCATGTGCATATGACTAGTGCTGAGAAAACAGACATAAAATGGTGTACATGATGTATAGTTTCCCAGTCACAGAGACAAGATGTCTTGTTGAAGGTGTGCAAATCAAACAACCAGAAAAGAGGCATGAACAGAATGAGGTAAAGAGAGCAGTGCTATAGAGACATGCAGTGCAATCTTCTTCAGTAGGCAAACTTCTACTTAGGAAGCTAAGATCAAAGCTAGCTTGTAGTATTTTTTAAGTAATTGGATGCAAATGAATGATTCTGAATTTTCAGAAGAATTAAGTTTTCCATCAAAGAAGGAATGTGCCATGTACCATCATGAGTCAACAACACATCCTTGTGGCAAAGAATAATAATGGTGTTCAGGGCTGCATTAGGAGGATTTTTGCCAGAAGGGACTGAAGCATCTCTTCTATGAAGAAAGACTGAGAGCTGTGACTTTGCAGTTTGGAGAAGACAAGGTTGGGGGGAGGTCTTCTAAACACCCATAAATACCTGAAGGGAGGGTGCATGAAGGTTGGAGTGAGGTTCTTTTCAGTAAAGCAAAGTGACAGAGGCAACGGGTACAAAGTGAAACACAGAAATCTCCATCTGAACATCAGGAAACACTTTTTTTACTGTGAGGATGACTGAGCAGTGGTACAGATTGCCCAGAGAGGTTATGGAGTGTCCATCGTTGGAGATGTTCAAAAGCTACTGGGACATGGTCCTGAACAACTGATTCTAGGAGGCCCTCCCGGAGCAGGAGGTTTGCCTGGATGACCTCCAGGGGTTCCTTTCTCACAACAATAATTCTGTGATACTGTGAAACGCCAGCAATTGACAATTGTGTTTAAAGCTACATTAGTAAATATTCTGCAAAGGCCATTTCTAAGAGATGTAGATAGACCCTTTGATAGTATTTCAGATATTTTTGTCATTGCAAAAATTTTCATGTAAACAATTCCTTCTGGAATAAGGAACAGTTACTTTGTGCCTTTATCATAAAAGCTGTTATAAATTTTATTTGTTTATGTATATATGTACATGTATATGCATGTACATATTTTGTATACTGCTGAAGAAAATACTGGTAGCGCAAGCACATTGTAAGGAACAAAATTGCTAAACACTGAAAGGAGAAAAAAAATCTGAATTGTAAAATAACCAGTCTGATAAACTCTCAGTTTTTTATCATCACAAGAAAAAACAGTCTTATATGTTCTTTCTGTGATAGACAAAGTTATGAAATGCACAGAAAAATAATGAACAAAATCTACAGTATATTTCAAAATACATTGAAATAATGTAATACACTGAAATAAATAGAATCTCTGGAAAGACACCCAAGCAACCATGCTTTATTCAGAAAAAAAGGAAAAAGGTGCCAGGACTCTCAGATTCACTGTAATGGAAGTTGTGCCTTCATAATGGTCCTTAAAAAGGCATTCAATACCATGCAAAGATTGGACCTTACTCATAATTTGGGTGCATTTTAATTTGCTAGATAAGAGAATTAGAGAGACCCTGAATTCAGCTTCCTCAAGAGAGGTTCAAGTAACTTCATCCCACATAATCTAGGGGTTTGGGTTTTTTGGATTTTTTAAAACACTTCCAATCAAGAATTTCTCTCTTTATTAAGGGTGAAATTTTGGTATTCTTTGTTAGGAAAGTTTAGTTGGGAATTTGACCATTAACTTCAGTGGAGCTGGGTTTTTTAATGCTCATTTTCAGATGTTTTATATAAAAACCACTACCTTTACACTGATACTTTGTACTGCTTTTCTTTTGTAGTTCTTTGTAGAAAAACAGAAAACCTAAACAAACAAAGCACCAAAACAACAAAAAACAAACCCTTCCTCTTAGTAGTAATGTATTCTGTTCATATTTCTTTAAGATAATACTGCCTAGGTCTTCTTGAAATTAGAATCCTGAATAAGGTTTTGAATTTTACTCAAGGTCAAACATTCTTTCCTGGAGTTCATCTGACTTTGAAACAACAGCCAGAGGCCAGTCCCTGATGAAAGGCCAGAGTAGATTAACTCTTTTACTGCACAGATGAGACTTGCAGACCTTCAATCCTCTCTCAAGTGAGAGAAAAAAGACAGTGAAGACATGTAGAGGAAAATATGGAGACACCAAGGTCAATATAGAAGGAGTCAAATCTCAGATGGGAGGAGAATGAGTCTTGGTCTTGGGCTGAAATTCTTTTGTGAGGCCATGGTGATGGACTATGATACACTTGAATATCCCGGTAATTCATGAAAAAAGTATGGAGGGATGGAGCGTTGAAAATGCAGACATGAGCAAAGTCACCCATTTTGAGGCAAGTAGATGCTGAAGTAGCTGTGATCCAAATGAGAAGCTTAAACAGAGAGAGATGAAAGTGATGAAGACCCTTTGCTCCCAGGGAAGAAGAAGAAAGCCTCTGTTCCCGCAGATGATCTCAGAGGCAGATGAAGAGAACCTTTGTTTTGAACAGCTCATCCTTAAAAGTGTACCCCATTAGCTAAAGATTGAGCCCTCAAAAACAGTGGAGAAAGCTGTAAGTTGAGTGGAGGGACTTTTCACATAGTGATCAGATTTTCATGTTCCAATTCACTGTGACATTGAAATCACAGTAGAACTGTTTCTTGTGGAGAAATCTCCACGGCATAGCAAGAAAGACCCCTCTCCCTAAGAGGAATGATGACAGACTATTCTAGATGTGGTAAACTGACCAAAAGTCCCAAGTTTTGTTTCTTTGCATTGTCAGTGGGAAAGAAAAAGAGAGTGTGGGGGAAGGAGGAGTGTTCTGAAGGTTTATTCTGATTTCTTATTATTTTTCTTTTTAATTCTGTTAATAAAGTTGTCTTTATACCCTTTAAAGTTTGAGTCTGCTTTGCTCTCCTTCTAAATCTTATCTCACAGCAAAAAAATGAGTAAATAATTTTAGTAATGGCACTGGCATTTGGTCAGGGCTCAACTCACCATACTCACCATATTATTTGGTGCATTTGCCAGGAAACTCAGATTGGTGAACCAGAACCACAACAATGCTAAAAAAAAAAAAAAATAATTGTATCTGAAATCTTAAAAGAACAGAGGGGCTTCTGTACCATTCCCTAAACTTTATTTCTTATATCTTATTCTATTTCCTCATATTCAACATATGCATAAAATATATGAAGAGAATATTTTTCCTTCTTGTTTTGAAGAAAATAGGCAAAGGTGCATTGAACCATTTATGAAATCTAAATCATTTATAGGAGAAAAGTGTTGCACTCTATCTAAATGTAGAAAAAGAGTTCCTGAAGAGTACAGACCACTTATAAGATTTTTTCCTGTTTACATTCAGAAGGAGAAGCTGTTATTGTGCAGAGTGTTTCATCTGCTCAATGTAGCATTAAATAAATGTCTCTCTGCAGGTTATCACTATGCCAGCAGGGAGCTTAAATGCATGTGTGCACAATTGTTCTCAGCATATAAAAAAAGTAAAAAACCTATACGTTTGAATGTAGAGTTAAACAGCTAATGCAAAAAGTATTGGAGAAACATACTTCTGTATGTAATACACTTCTCTATGCCATATACTTTACACACCAAACTATGTGGTAGACTGAGATTTATATTCATATAAAATCTGGTTAAAGACACAGAGAAAGCACTCATGCTGGGGTGTCTTAGCATGTCAAGTTTCCATCAAAACCAGTCAACACATGCATCTGGTGTGTCTGAAGAATCTGTTTTAATTCAGAATTATATTTATTTGTCAGTCATGAGTTCTTTTAAGAACATTTCTTTTTAGGATTTTCATAAGAATAATTGATTTTCTAGTACCACATAACCAATTAAAGTGAGAAACTTTGTATGGAACATTATCTAGTAACTCCTTCCTGTGTAAATTAGGAATTTATGACTCTTGTGTTTCCCCACTGAACTCTTCCAGTGTCCAGATTTGGGGTGAGGAAGCAAGGCAAAGTTTAAATAATTGAAGACATGCAGAAGGTTAGAGGTTAAGCAGAGGACAGAGATACATATGCATAACTTGTAATGTTTATATGAAAAAAAATCTTTAAAAAGTAGGTTGGGAAAAATTTCTTACTAACAGTCTAATCCAGGGTTTTGCCTCTAAACCTCCCATTTCAGCCTGTTTCCAGCAGAAGCAGACTTTTGATGCACCTAAAATAATGCAAGGCTAGATCCAAATCAAGAACTTGCATTAAATGTGTTTGTGTTGACCTATACGGCTTGAAAACATCACTGCTTATGGTTTAGATCCTTAAAGATCCTGAGTTTTCCCAATCAAGTTTCTTTGAAGCCTTCAGCCCTGTACATATAAATGGCAGCATCTCAGAGAGGATAGTGTTTCCCTATCCATGTCATACCTACATGAATGTTATGTCATATCCATGTCATACCTACCTCTTTGAATCTGGTGACACTGAAAAAAGAAAAAAGTCCAAATCTGAAATCATAGGAGGGAACTGATCCCTTGTGCATTTACTGAGAACACTTGTCTTAGAAGAAATCATAATAGACACTACTTCCAATTAGAATGTGATGAAGAAGGAAACATTGTCACTCAAATTAATAGCTTAGTGAGATAAAGTGATAATTTATATTTTTATGTTTCAAAATAGATTTCAGACTCAGCTATACCATAAGTATATTTCGCAACCAGTTGTGCCTCCTTTTCCAGCTTTTAAGAATGTAAGAGAACTAAGGCTCTTAATATTATGGTGGATAAATTCCATATTTGGATCCATGCACATTTTCACGATATATTACTCTTTTTAGATGAATTCTTTCCATAAAAGAAAGGCTTAATATACTGTAATTTGTAATATTTACGTCTACAATATAAAGATAAGGTCTAGAACCTGTTTCAGAGGATAAATATTTGGTAAATAACTTCACATGCCTACAGATGCTAATAAATAATTTTATTTAAAAAGGGGAAGAAGGAATCCATCTAAAGTTAGAAGAAAATACCAAATAATAAAAAACAGCTGAATGAAATACATTTCAAATAATATCTACAATGAGGAGAAAAAAATTCTAGATTCTGAAACAAGAGGACATGATAAAAAATAGAGTGGCTAAATAGTTCTGTGGATTTTTTTTTTCCTTCAAGAAAATTTCATTAAAAGAATGGACCTAATGACAGAGAAAAAGCTATTACTGTGTTCCCATAATTAATCTTTTATAAAGCACATTTTATCAACCTGAAGTAAAAGCTATTCAACACAAATAACTAGTGAGGCAGTTATATAGCATATTATATTTTTCCTTTTTGCATCAAATTTACAGCAAATATTTTGAGTTTGGCTCAGTAGGATTAGAGCTCTTAAGAACCCATACTTTCCATTTGGAGGGGAGCAGTGGGCGTTGGTATATCCTCAGCTTTGCAAGTGTTTGTAGAGTGTATTCAGCTACAATAGGCTTTTGAAAGTATTCAGTCCTGAACTGAGAATGTCTGGAGCTGAAGAATCCTTCTTAGCTGCTGAAACATTGTTGCACAACTCAAAAATTTCTATCATCTATATTTTTTGCTGATATATGTAAAATAAATGGGTTAGGCTTAAGTTTTTGACTGAAAGGCTTTTTTTTTCTCTTTGGAATAATTCATGTTAAATTTTGGGTTTGTTTTTCTTTTTTATTCATTACAATATGCCTTTTAAAATATGCTTACAATAATGACTTCCATATCCTGATATCTATTTCAGCAGTATTTCATTATTCTTGTTACTTACACAGCAAAAGATTAAAACAAGCCTTTTTGTCACAAGTTTATCACAGGAGCTCAGGTTGTTTTTTTGTGCTCTGGATAGCTCTCAGAATTAGTTTTTTTCAGAAGCTGTTGCTCATTCCTTAAAATAACATAACTTATGCCTTTAGCTGTGCTAAAACCATTTCTTTGAATAGGTCAGAATTGTTAAGTAGTTTCAATAACTCTGTGATTGCTATGTCTTGCTCATCATTTTACCACGTTGCCAATATTTGTGTCATCAGAAAATTTTATCAAGAGTGGCTTTTTTTGAAATTTAGTTCCAGAGAAATTGTGACTATCATTGGTTGTCACCAGTCCTTAGGGAATCCTACTAGAAATAAGAATGGTGCTGTTTGGGATGCTTTATTTTTTTTTAACTCATAATGGACTGGGAAGCACTTTATCATTCTTTTGAGATAAAAATATATCAACCTGCTTCTTTCTAAACACAATTTTATTGAACATTGCAGCCATTTTCTTGCAGGTGTGACTTAAGCATAATGCTTAAATTTCTTCCTTAAATATTGCCATGCTTTTAATTTTCCTGTTGCAGAATCATCAGTGGCAATGTTGTAGTTTCTTTCTGATTCCTTGACTTTACATATTCAATGTAGGATGCTGGAGACACAATGCTCTGCAACAGGGAGGAAATGTATGTCCCTTCCTGACTTTATTGTCACAGGTTGCTCTCTCAGGCAGGCACACTCCTACTCCCTGGGGAAAAGGATGAAATTCTTCCTTTCATCATGACATTCATTACCTTTCCTTCACGTAGCTGAATTTATATATGCATATTTATCCCTCTCCAACTCTCGTCAGCCCCCTTTAGCTACTGGAAAGTTGCTGGAACATCTCCCCCAAGCCTTTCCTTTTCTAGGCTGAAAAATCTCAACTCTTTCAGCCTCTCCACAGCAGAGGTCAGCCTTCTTCTGATCATCTTCATGGCCCTCCTCTGGACCCACTCCAACAGGTTCAGACCCTTCTTATGTTGGGTACCCCGAAGCTGTATGCTGTACTCCTGGTGGGGTCTCACCAGAGCAGACCTTGGGCTGGGAAGAATCACTTCCTTTGACCTGCTGGACCCACTTCTGCAGCCCAGGATATGTTTGGCTTTCTGGACTGCAAGCACACAGTGCTGGGTTCATGTTGAACTTTTTTGTCGACCAACACCCCAAGTCCTTCTCCCCAACACTGTTCTCAATCCATTCTCCACTCAGCCTGTATCTGTGGTTGGGATTGTCCCGACCCATATGCAGGACCCTGCACCTGGCCTTGTTAAAACTCATGAGGTTCACACAGGCCCACATCCCAAGCTTGTCAAGGTCTCCATGGTGTCCTTCTCCTCTAGTGTGTCCCTTCAGAGACCACCACACAGCTTGGAATCATCAGCAAACTTGCTGGGGCTGCACTTTTTCCCACTGTCCATGCCATCTATAAAGATGCTGAACACAGCCAGCAATAGTATTTTCCACTACAATGAGTGCAACTACTCTCATGCTTTTAAAGACTGAGTTATGAAAATCACATCAGATCCTCAGATTATAAATCATCATAGGTATATAAACTTTAAAGAGATGTGCATTTAAATTAACTAATGATTTAACACAAGTAAGACGTGAGCACATTAATGTGTGTATTCATGACTCTATAACTTGTTGGTCTACCCATGAAAACATACTCATGGAGAATACAAAGTGATATCAACTGCATTCAGGAAACAGTGCTTGATCAGGTTTTACCCTCAGGACTGGGATTTTTCTTTGTATGTATTATGAGCAGTTTTTCAAAGTGTTATCACCTGCAGCATGAAAACTTTTCTTCTGTTTTTCTTATTGTGCTATGAATCAAACTTTGCTCTTTACTCCAGAAACAAAAACAAAAAAAAGGAGGATTCAATTTCCTCTATACATTCTTCATATCCCAATTATCTTCAAACCTTTTTTTATAAGATGCTATTGGTTAGTAAGCTGTTCTTATGAAAGGTTGCTAGTTTCTTTTCTACTTTATGCTACATCAATGAGTTAGTAAGTGATTAAAAAAAGGTTTGATTTCTTCCCAAGGATTTTCTCAAGAAATTACTTCTTGAATGATCATTTGAATTCAGCATCAACAAATCAGTCACAATATATGTATTTAATCAATACCAATATTCCAGTATCAATTTGGAATAATTTTATTAAATATTAAAACTAAAATGATTTTTTTCTTTTTTTTTTAGGAAAAGGATTTAAACATGAAAGAAAGTAAGGAAGTATCTACTCATATTTCTAGAGGAAGGAAGTGGGGGGAGGTAGAGATTAGTAGAATGGGAAAACGAAACTGTAGGCAGACAACTGTGACTCTATATTTTTAACTTCTGGTGAGATTCCATGACACACTAAGTCCCTTCTGTCAGCTAAAGAGAGTTCCCATTCTTTTCTGTTTGTCTGTTTCATCCTCCAACCAATATAAATAATTGGAACAGTAGAAATGTTTTCAGAAAGATACTTCTCGTTTAATAAGGATGATAGATGACAGCTGAATCTTTACCAAATATAAGTACTGGGAAGAATGAAAATTTTAATACAGTACCCATGAAAAATGAAAGTATAGTACAATGAAAGAGAAAAAAGTAAGAACAAAAAAGACATTGAAACAGCTATGCTGATTTTGAAGAGGAAAAGTCCTTGCACTGACCTAAAGCTGGCAGTTTCCATATAGTTTAGTGTAGCCTAAAGTGTGTTGAAGGTGAAGTGACTGTGCGAGTACACAGAGGCATTTTTTCATAACTAAAAGAAGAGGGAGAATTCTTTCCTAGAAAATATGACTTGTTCTAGCTATAATTTTTTGCACTAATTAACATTTATCATTCTATATTCTTCTTGTTTATTCAGATTTTCTTCTTTTGAATAATAAGGGCTAAAATTATTTGAAGCACTACTGAATATACTATGACAAAAAAAAATGTATAGACTTTTTAAATTTAATAACTGTATATATATGGAACATTGCTCCATTTCTCCTGTCATAATTTTGTTTCAACTCACTGTTGACAGTAAAACTAAGAGAGATGCATAAAATACAATCAGATACCTTGAATTTTAGAAATAGAAGTCTTGAAGTTCACAGAGATATCATAAAGAAGCACACTGGAAGCAGAGGAGAAAAGAAGTTGAGGAATGGGTTGCTTCCAAAGCTGATGATGTGAAATGAGACAGTTAAGAAAATGCTAAGACTGTTTTTCATAAAAAAGGAAAAATATTTTACCAGGAAGAGTGAATGGATATCAGTTGGCACAGATTAGGAGAGACTACTCTTTTATATTGTTGGTTTCTTAAATAATGAGAAATCAAAAAAGTAAGCTAACCCACTGAAAGTTATGAAAAGCGAGAACCAGAAGTCTCTAATTTTCCTGTTAGAATTAAAACATTTTTTTTGCCTGTTCATTAAGCAGTAAATATACTATGCAAAGATACTGAAATAATTTCAAAAATGTCTGCAAGAAAAAAAAAAGAAAAACACATTTAAAAGGTTGAGGAAAAGGTATTAGGTTCACATTCACAAAGTATGTTCTGGCAGTGGGTGCCTCGTATCCAATAGTGAAGCACACATCAAATCCAGTGATATCCTAGTAAACATCATTTAATGTTGTCATAGTATCTCCCATATTAAGATTGGATTCTACGCCCTGTATCTATCTTGTACTGATGACCCCAGAGCTGGATACAGTACTCCAGATGGCTTCTCATCAAACCAGAAAAAAGAAAAAAAATCATCTCACTTAGCCTGCTGGCCACTCTTCTCTTTATGCAGCCCAGAATACATTTGGTCCTCTGGGTTACAAGTGCACCTTGAAGGCTCCTGTCAAATTCTTCTTCCACCAGTATCCCCAGGTTTTGCTCTACAGGGCTGTTCTCAGTTCATACATCCCTGACTGCATTGGTATTGGGTCTGCCTTGACCCAGGTGTAGCACCTTACACTTGGTCTTGTTGAACTTCATGAGGTTTCCATGGACCCAGTTCCCAACCCTGTCAGGATCCTTCTAGATTGTATTCCTTCCCTCTAGCAAAGTGACTGCACCACACAGCTTGATGTCATACAGAAAATAGCAGAAGGTGAGCTCTGTCTTGTTGACTATGTCACTGGTGAAGATGTTAAGCAGTACTGGTCCCAGTCTATACTTGGTCCATGAATATATTCCTGAGAGACAAAACTCATCACTGGTTTCCATTTTGTCCTAGAGTCATTACCTGCAACTCTTTGGACACGACCATCCAGCAAATACCTCATTCATTCTAACAGTCTGTTGCAGGCCGATGCTGGGCGTGTCCCAATTTCAGGAACACTGAAATGAAGCTCACACCACGGCTGTGAGGAAAAACTCTTTTTAATTCAAATCGGACTCCAGTTTTTATACATATGTACAGAGGTCAAGAGATTGGCTACACAGGTCACCACCTCTTCAACCTGGATGGTGGAGATCACCATCAATCATTTCTTCCCTCAGAGGAGAAGTATGTAAACATTCTAAGAATAGATATTGTTTTCATGAAGCTGAATGAGAAAGTTCTACAGAAAGACAAAAAGATAGAAAGCTCAGGGCAACAACAGTCCATACCTCAAAATATAGAGGTAAGAATAGAATGTGGGATCATATAAAAGGCTTTACAGAACTCCAGGGAGATGAAATTTTTACTCTTCCTTTGTCCACTGATACAGTTATTCTTTCAGAGAAGACCACTAGCTTAGTCAGGCATGATTTGGCCTTGATATTTGTTGTCTGTCTCTCATCAACTTCCCATCTTCCATTTGTTTCAGCATAAATTCCTGGAAGATCTTGTCAGGTACCAAGGTGACTCTGAGTGTAGTTAGCTACCAGGGTCCCCCTTTTTAAAAATGAATGTGATGTTTCCTTTTCTCTGGTAACTGGGGAGATCACCTGGCTTCCATGACTCTTCAAATATGATGGAGAGCACTTTGGCAATTAAATCTGTTAATCTCCTCAGGGTTCTGGGATGCATCTCATCAGGTCTTATGTATGCCATAGAATCCTGCAAATTTTAGGTAATTTGAGGTTTTTCTTTTTTTTAATTTTCCTCTGGTTTGTTTTTTTATTTNCTTACTGTATGTTCTCCTGTGAAGACTGCTTTGATTGCCTCTTTTCTGTGTTAGATAGTTGATATATTTTGGTGACTTACAGAGACACCTCTGTGACCATCTCTGCTTTGATGGATATTGCCTTCCTTTGAATTGGTGTAGTACTGCCTTTCTATTTTGCTGTCTTTCATTTTCATCTGCCTAAATTGTCCTTATGGATTGAGGCACCTCATTTTTTGTGACCAGAAGGTGAATGTCAAGGGCAGGATTTGTCTTATCAAACCCAGAAGTTAGAATGCAGATATCCAGGCCTTAGCAAGTCACCTGCACTCCTGACAGTTACACATCAAAAAACATGAGACTTATAGATTAAGATTACTCATGTCCCAAAGTAAGCATCTAAAGTGACCCTAAAGTATTATACTCTTCATTAGTCCTTTTAGCTCTGTTTAATGCAGATGGAGGTGGTCATTAAAGAGAAAGGAGGTGGTCATTAAAGGCTCAGTTGCAGACAGCTGCACTTGAGAAATCTGAAGTGAGCTGAACATGCAAACATCTCCAAGTTGTTGGCTGACTTTATCCACATAAATGAGAAGGAGAAAGTGAAGAAAAATGTATGGTATTAACACTGATATAACTATTTATCTGTATTACTAACCAAGTAATTGGCTTGTTTCAGACAAAAAGCTTTTTTTCTCCTGCTTTTTTTTCTGTAAATATCCCAAACCGTCTTGCTCTCTTTTATGTTTTAATACTACACTTTACAGAGAAAAGCCAGCCTAAAATTCCCAGTAGGACAGGCCCTTCTCATTCTAGCATCTTCAACATCTGTGGGAAACAAAAAATAAAACACAAAAATTAGACCCTGCTAAACCTGGCACTGCAGGGAGGATTTTACTAGTGTGTGAATAAGTAAAACCATTTGTCCTCATGGACTCATGCTGACTGTGCACAGAGGAGGTTGGGATTGCTTCCCACCCCCATTCAAGATGTTGCTGTTAGAATAAGGTTATCTGTTTACCAGCTTGTTTATATTTCTTTAAAAAAAATAAACACACACAGCCTTAAAAATATCTGTGGGAGTGAATAAGAAAGCAATATATAAAAAGGACCTATATCTACAATGTTCTCATAAATAAGCCATCAGCTGTTCTCACCATATATTATCTCTGGAAAAATCTTAATTCTCATGAAAAAGCCATCAGTGCTCCTTTTTTTTTCATATCTATGACACATTTTTCATCCTATACATAACTTGTAACATTATTTCTTACTAAATTTGTCTGAAACTGTCTTTTAAAAATATTTTATTAGTTACATGTAACTTCATAGAAAGTCACCAGGAATGCCCAGTTTACTTTGGTTTCTTTTAATGGAGGTATGTTGAGAGTCTATTTTTAATTAAGCAAATGGTTTTACTTGATGTTCCTTTTTAGCTCTCCTAAACCCATTCTGGTCAGTCTCTTCTCACTTTCTTAATGATGTGGTTTCAGAGGAAAGCCTTGCCTAAATATCTTATGTGAGATTTTCAGGCTACCTTTGATCTAACATTTTTACTTTGTGTGGGAAAACAAGGAGAACACGAAAATGAAACCAAGTCATCTGAGAAAATGTTATCTAACCCTTTAAAAATATTACTTGAAATGTTTTTCCTCTGTTTCACTTTTTTGAAATACAAGGCATAGGTCTGTGGAAAGACACCTAATGTGGATAGAACCTTGGGAAAGCTACTGATTATACCTATATTGAACATTGAATCTCATTTTTAGCAGCTAAATATTCTTGAAGCCTATCTCCACTGAGTGCGTACCCATTTCTTCCATAAGAAATTTTAACACTGATCTAATAATGTAAACAAAATCTCTACTGACATTCAGAATTTTTAAATGGTTATTATATGAAATTTCTGGAAGAATAAAATTTCTAAGAGCTGGCCAAGACATAGAACAGGGTTAAGCAGTAAAAAAGGTTCATTAACTAGAGGCGCAAAATTCCCCAAACTATCCTGAATCTAGTTTCTTCTCCCTCTCATTTTCTGCCCTTTAAAGGAAGACACAAAATAAAGTAGGAAACGCAATAAAAAAACCTAAAGCAATTTCCCTGACAGCAAAACATGATAGTTTCTTCTTTGCCATCTATCATGTTTGATCCTCTTAGAGTTTGATTCTCAGAGAATTCAGGGGTTTTTACTCTTATTTTAGTCACTTTAGGCTTTTGTAGTGTTCTCATCAATGTGGCAAGTTTTCGGTTACTGACTGAACAGAATTTATCTGTACCTGAGCTTCCAAAATTGTCTGTGTTCTTCCATTCACCAACTTCAGCATGCATTCTGTATAGCTGTATCTCTCAGTCTTTATTTTTGGGGTTTTTTTTCTTTATTTCCTATTGTAGAGATATAATTTATTTGTGGCTGCCATATTTCTCAGTACAGGCTACACTCTTGTGAGTGCAAGGGTAGTAGTTTGTTTTTTCTAAAGTGCTTCCAGGAAGCTAAGGCGTTTCAAAGTCTGATTCTTTCTGTGGAAACTTTCTTACTCTTTTTCATCTGTAGAGAAAAAACATAATGATTTACATAATTTAGAAAGAAAACGCTTCCTATGTAAAGGACAGTTCTTTCATATGTTAAGCAAGATCAGTGCATTTTTTATCATATTTTCCATTCCATAAAATCACAACTCTGTCTTTGAGGAATTCTTTGCAATTGGAGATACAGGAGTAACGAGAGCCCCATCCACAGCTGCTGCTTGTCAATAGCATTGCTGTATCAGCAACATGCTTAAACAATCTGGGATGACAGGAATGCTATTTCCTTTCTCTCTCCAGGTGGGAGCCACTCCCCACTCTTTCCATGATTAAAGAGAATGACCCCAATGTCAGCTGCCTGGGCTTCAGGAAATATACCACCTTTTTGTAATGACAGTTTTAGGATTCCAGGTTTTGGTACGTGAAAGTGGATTGTTTGTTTTGGTTTGGGTTGGGGTTTTTTTGTGAGGGGTGAGGGGGAGAGTGGAGGCAGAGAAAGGGGGAGCTGGTTTGTGTAATCACTGTGTTCACCCTTACACACCTTTTTTCAACTGAGAAGAAGTACCCAGAAATGTGCTGGCTTGGTTATGAACTGCACTGGCAAAGGGGACCTTTCAACTGCTTTTCACAAGTAACACCTTTGTGTGCATCCCACGTAACACGTAACACACGTGGGTCTGCTCAGTAGCATTCTTTCACACACAGTTTTATATCCAAAACTGTAACACTTACATGTAAAGGATAATCCTAACCCAAACAAAAGACCCACAACTGAGTGAAATCCTGCTGACTTCATTCTTCTGACTTACTGGTGACAAAGAAGTTCCATGTGGGGGGGTTTACACAATTCACAGACTGACACACATTTTACCATAAGCATGTTTTCTCTGTTCATTGAAAAGTCTTTTCAGACTTTGATATGTGAACTAGACATAGCAAGTTTCATCTCCATACATTGCATCATTTGTATTAAGTTTTCCCAGAGAAACTTGTATTATACAAAATACAACTTGGACGTTTTAGATGCACTTGAAATTAGTGGGGGAGAGAGCTGCATTATATTTATAGTAGAAAATAATGCAACTTCCTAGTAGTAAATAAGCAAAGCAAAGCAGTCTTTCTGAGGACCAAGTGCCCATCCTTGAGATGATTCTGGAGGTATTACTTCAAAATTATCTAGTTTGGTTGTGTAGCTTTAACGTTCATTAACTGTTAAAGACCATGGAGAGATGTCAGGCATAAGAGCTAGATGCCTGAAATAGCCACCTTATGAATGCATAAGGTCCCTCTGAAAACCTTCAAAGCATCCTTCCCTTCTTAACTCTAGGATCAAATGCAAGAGTATTTAATTATACAAAATGAAGAAGTTTTATTTAGAAGGACTTGCTCACTAGGCTTCTGAAGATATTTGGAGTTTATATGCAAAAACTGTATCAGTTAGCTTTTATGTCAAAAGTGGTGTGAAAAGATTTTGCAGATGAAGTCAGAATTGTAGCCCAAAAACCTGAGTCTATTTTTTGATTTATAAATTTAATTTCCTAGTTATTACTTGGAGAAAACACTGAAAATTGAGGTTGCAAAAGACAAACCAAATTTTGAGTATATCCGAACAGTAAACTGTAGATAGATGCAAAAATATAAGTCAACTACTTGGAAAAGTCATGTAGAATTTAGCAAGTGAATAGAAAGCAGCTGGAAGGATCAGCAAAATAAAATGTTTCCTTACTGAAGAAAAGAGATTTTCTGTTTGAGGAATAGATGTGAATACTTAATTTTATCCCTTCCCAACTGACAAGCAAATTACCTCTATACTCATATGGAAAGAGGGAAAAATCCAACATTGATTGGATTTCTAATCTTGTAAACACCTACCTACTAAGGTCTCAGATTTTTTTCTTCTGTTTGAGGATAAATCTTTTGAAGATTAGAACTAATAAAGCAGGCCACTGGACTTGATAAATGTTTCCAAATTGATGTCCTGAATTAGATCATTTTGTCATTGAGTGTTTTCCCATAACTGTAGTGTTGTGAAACAGAAAGTGTATTTACAGCACAATCTAGAAGGGCCAAAATGAGATACAACTATTCTTTTGATGATTATCTTTGCAAACTACTTGCAAACGCAATACCTCCAAGATCAAACAAAAAATGTAAACTCAGCTTCTCAACTGTTACCCCTTCATTTCAATATCACTGGACTAGATTCAGGCTTTACTAATTGGTACATGCCTGCTAAAGAAGTTGGACTAGCAGCCTCACTCTGCAGCAGCAGGAGGAAGGGTTGCTATGTAACTAATTACATCTATCAGCAGTGGTTGTGTTTTAAACGGTGTATGAATTAGGCAGTCTCCTAGAAGCACACACAAGCGAATTTGCCATTAACAATGAACAGCTCTGTGAAAAGAGCGCAGTATAAATTTACTTAGTCCATCCTGGGATTAGGCAGACACCTCTATACTTATTCGGCCTCTGAAGTAAATTTCAGTGGAAAACTTAAGAGGCTTTTCTCCGGCAAAATGAATTTTGCCACATTGGTGCCTTATTGCAATGACTGTATTCCAATTCCAATTACACTAATGCAAGCTGTGAGTAAGTCATTGTGCTCACTGAAATTACTCTAGATTTACAACAGTGTTATCTGAGATTTACACCTCTATAAATTCATCTGAAATGTGGCCACATGGTCTAGGTGGTTGTTAGTTTAATAGGAAAAATATAGTTGCATAAATAGTTGATATCTTTCATACTAATTTGGGACCTCCTCACAGCTGCTTACTTACCTATTTATATTAATTTACTACACCAGAAACATGTCCAATTAAAAAGAAAGGTAATGCACTCACTGTTCATGATTAGCAAAACTTTTTCTTTGTCATCACACCTATCTCTATATAATATTTATCTCCTGAAATGTTTGGTACTGTTCTTACAATCTTAAGCATGGTGGATATTTATTGTATCATGGCATCTTGCTCCTAAGGCTGAAGTAGCCACCTTATTTAGTGATCACCAAACAAATCTGAGCTATGGATTAGAACTGATCTAGCAGAAAAATCACAAATTGTACATTTTCAAGAAACATGAGTAGTGGAAGAAGACTGCAATATTAATTAAAACTGTCACATAGGTCTCTCAGTCATTCTAGATTTCATTTAGAATCTTATTCCTGTTTGAGTTCTAGAATTTTTGCACCTATAGGAACAACTAGGACAAACCACATTTTCTTTTACATAAAATTGATTACTTCTAAAACTGCAAGGAAATTAGATATTCCCTCTATCTCTCTTCTTGCACTGTCCAGTGGGGGTTTTGCTAGCTCTTTCACAGGAGAATTTTATATAATAAAGGTTGCAGAAGAAAAATCATGCAAATTATGATTGCACTAAATTAAGCTGTTCTCAGCTCTATTAGTGAGCTAAGGCCAGATTGAGTTGGTTCCCTGAGGCCTCATTGTTCACTTTTCTAGGCAATAAAATAGTTGCTCCAGAGTCATTACTGTATATGAAACAAGTTGCTGCAGCTCCCCTCAATGAGGAACCTGACCCAAGGACTTCATAGCAACAAATCATCCAGTTTCCACACAGATAATTTAACTCTTGCTCTTCTCAGTCCAGCAGAGTAAAACAACAGTTATTTAACTGTAAACAAGTGCTTTCCCAATCTTTCTGTGGCGAAAATGTCCTTTCTAAGAGATAACATTCATGCCTCCATATGGCAGGATTAGTGTGTCAGACTATACATTCTGGTTGATGATATACATACTATATACTCCAAAATAAAGAAGCAATGTGCACCAAACTCCAAATGTGCCTTGGGGAAAAAAGGGATGAATAAAGAAAAAATAATGAAAAAAACAAAGAAAAAGGTCAGTTCCAAAGGAAATGTTTAATAGGAAATGCAGATTACTCATCAGCACCTTGAACACTGTATAACTACTTGCACTTGTACAAAGCTGAGAATTAATTTTACAACTTAGATTTCTAGGAATATAGTATTTAGTGTTTTCATAGAATAATTATATTGCAAAGTAGAAAAATAAAATATTCAGTAGCTATAAATTCCTGAAATTTTGAATTTTGAACTTCTTTATTATTTCTTTCTTAAAGGGAATGAATCATAGAAATACAGTGGAGTAAAGAAAGATAATTTGCTTTGGTGGTTTGAATGGTACAAAGAAACATATTTCATTTTCTGATCCCTAGAGACAGGAAAGTATGATAAGATATCAGTGAACTTCTATTTTGTCTTTCTATCTGTGGAGCAGTAAAACAAAAAAAATACTTTTATTTGTTTCAAATACACATGCACCAACCGAAAATATGCTCTATTTAAGTAAGTTAAATTCTTAATCATTCTTTTTTTACCCTGAGGTAAGACGTCTAGAAGGTAGAATGGAGGAATAGTATTTTTGTCCCTTTTATACTTGCTGAAGAAAAACATGTAGAGAGAGTTCAAGGATTGAGAAATACTTTTGAGTTATACTGTATTGCTGCACATTATTCTAATCTGCACATCGTTAGACTGTTCTCATTAGTACTTTTTTCACTGTTATTTCTGTTACTATTATTAATAATAATTTTATTATTTTATCCTGTTACTTAGTTTCCAAAGTCAGCTCTACATATCTATATACATACAGATATATAGTGTTATACATACAGATATATAGTGTTGAGGTTTTTTTCCCTGTTTTTCATACTGTTTGCAAAAATGCTAAGATGGCTACATTCAAACTGCTCCAGAAAACAAGAATTAGCAAGCACCTGGCCAATGTCCTGTATCCAAATGCTTAGTCTGCTTGCATATTTTAAAGCTCCCACCAATTTCCAAAACACAGATGAAGTAAAACCTTAGTCCTGGCTGTTCATTGGAAAAGTGACAACTCCTGGAGGAAAAATTGCAATTGAAGTTAAACAAATGGGGCAAACAAAAGCAATTGCAAAAATTACCAAGGGCCACATACACACTCTCAAGATAGCTCTGGGACGTTCAGTTCTGAACAAATCACTACTGTGCCACCTCATGAAAATAAACAAAAAACACTGTGGCTCTTGTACCTTAATCAGATGGGAAAGAGTTGGTTAGACAATTAAAAAGAAACAACACATTTGCTGGTTAAATTATAATGGCACTTACTCCTGCTTAGATGTCATCCTTCGGGTAGTAAAGATTAAATTTGACTGCATAGCTTATGTTGGTTAACCATATAGAATAAACTCTGCCAGAAAAAAATATGTTTTCTCTTTATTTAGTGAATACAAACATGCACATTTTCAAAAAAAAGTCACGTATATTTTATCAGAAAGCAATTGATATAGATGTGGTGCAAGCACTTGTAAAGAACTTGTAAATATTTAGAAAAAAATAAAGTTTAAACATACTTTTTATATCTTTATTTAAATTGCAATGTCCAACATCCTTTAAGACTCTGGCTTTCCACGAATGTTATTAATTTATAGTACGATTGCTTTCTCCCCATCTTCACAAGAATGTTAACTGAATACTAAACAGGTCTGCAGACAATACAAATCTGGGAGGAGCTGATGACCCCGTTGAAGGCAGGGGGCCCTGCAGAGAGATGTTTAATAATAAATTAGAGGGTCAGGCAATCACAACCCATACGAAGTTCTGCAAGGGGAAGTGCTGGATTCTGCACCTGGGATGGGGCAACCCTGGACAGAGAGGGGAATGAGATGTTGAAAAGCAGTGCCATGGAAAGGGACCTGGGGGTCCTGGTCAGTGGCAAGTTGAACATGAGCCAGCAGTGCCCTGGCAGCCAGGAGGGCCAAGCACGTCCTCTGGGAGCATCAGGCACAGCAACACCAGTGGGATTGTCCCGCTCTGCTCTGCACTGGGGCGACCTCACCTTGAATATTGTTTGACGTTTTGGGTGCTACAGTATAAGATATTAAGCTATCAGAGAGTGTGCAAAAGATGACAACAAAGGTGCTGAAGAGGAGAAGCTATGTGGGGAGAAGCCCTATGTGAAGGGGTTGAGGTCACTTGATCTGTTCAGACTGGAGGAGACTGAGGGGACACCTCATCGCAGTCTACAGCTTCTTCATGAAGGGAAAAGGAGGGGCAGACATTGATCCCTTCTCTCTGGTGACCAGTGACAGGACTCATGAAAATGGCCTCAAGTTGTGTCAAGGGCGGTTGAGGTTGGATATTGGAAAAACAGTCTTCACCCAGAGGGTGGGTGGGCACTGGAACAGGCTCCCCAGGGCAGTGGTCACAGCACCAGCCTGACAGAGCTCAAGGCGCGTTTGGACAATGCTCTCAGGCACACAGTGTGATTCTTGGTTATGGTGCTGTGCAGGGCCAGGAATTGGGTTCCATGAGCCTTGTGAGTCCCTTCCAACTCAGCTTTTTCTGTGATTCTGTGAATTCTTGAAAAAAGTAATAGTTATTCACTTCTCTATTTAAACCACATTCCTGAGAAAAGAAATAATTAACAAACATTGCTTAATTTTCAAATGCAAGTTTTTTGTTTGCTTGTTTTAATCTGTGTTTGTGTTTAATCTGTGTTGTTTTAAAAATTGAAAACATAAATAGCATAGCTAGAGCTTTATTCCTGCTTGAACAAGATTCAAGCTATGCATTCAAAGAGAGGTGAAAAACCACTCCTAGAAACACTGGAACAAGTTCCCCAGGGCAGTGATCACAGCACCAGCCTGACAGAGTCCAAGAAGCATTTGGACAATGTTCTCAGCCACAGGGTGTGACTATTGGGGTGTTCTGTGCAGGGCCAGGAGTTAGACTTGATGATCCTTTTGGGTCCTTTCCTACACAGCATATTCTCCAATTCTGTGATTTTATGAATATTCCACAGATACTGTGTTGTTATTTTACCTACCTTATGGGCAAGGAGTTGATGATACTCAGAGGATGTGGGACATAGACTTATATATCACAGCTATCTAGCTATGAAACACAGTGCAAACTTCAGATACAATATATACTTGATTGCTATTTGTTGCATACTCAAGGGCCTTAAGTCACTGGTATTATAATTTTCCAAGCATCCAAAAAGTGTATTTCTTGGCATTTCCAGAGGTCTTGCCAGTGCTTAAAAAATGGATGGATTACATTATGCTCAAGGTCCCTAGGGAACTACAAACTCAATATTTATCTTCCTGTCTTGTCCATGTACTTGCTCTGGTAGATGTTCCCAGAACAAGCCTGCTAAATCACACTGTGTGCAAGAAACAGCTGTGGTGCCATCGCTATCTCCTAAGAAGGCAATAAGAGCAAACCTGTCATTCATACACGAGAAATTATATTTAATTTCCTCTTCTCACCATGGGAATTTGAATGACTGCCTCTGAAAGACTGGAGTATGCAATAGCATGCAGTATAAAATATACAGTAGATTCAGATGGGATATTTCATCCTTTCAAATTTAATTCAGTTTATACAGAATAATTAGAAAGAACAAAAGTAGGAAATTACAGCATGAATACAGGAGTGGGTGCAAATAGGCTTAAACACAGAGTGGCTTGACAGCATGGGTATGCTGCTGTTTTGCTTTGTCCTCATAATCCCCAGGCTCACACTGGCTCAACACAGCTGCCACAGGGCACTAGCAGAGCTACCTTGACAGCAATTGGTTTGGTTCCTGTAAACGGGTGGTTATTATACTTGCTAGAGGGGCTACCTCACTGGCTAGTGTTTCAGAATAAATCAGAATATATTTTTGAGAATTAAGGAATAGATGTGAGTCTCATGGTTAGAGATCATTAAATGATTGTCCATGACTGCCCAAAAAGAAGTTCTTTGCTGTTTTATTTGTATCTGGGGCAGAAAGAGATTGCAAATTGTGAATACATGAACTACATTTTCTTTAGAGTTATGAAAATATCAAAGCTGATATGTTTAGCCACCAATTAAACAAGAGCAAGTGTCAAAAGGAGAAAATATCCATCTCAAGTTCAGGAGCCACTGTAAACATCAAGTTCACAGGGATGATTGCTTTCATTAAGATAGATATTGCCAAGCATGTTACAGAATAGGAATTTATTGCACTCCATGCAAACTTTCTGAGATTTCTCAGGTCCCAGCATGTGCCAAGTGCTTTCCTAGCACACACTAAGACTGAGGCTCTAGTGCACTTCCATCAGGAGGGAAAAAAAAAAAATCCCAACAAAAAACCAATGACCTACTTTTGGAAACATGGAAAAACAGTCACTTAGAACTTGAGTAAACTGATCCAGCTGACCATCTCTACATATAATTGTCCTTCAATACTGATAACGAAAGCTCTGTTTCCAGTGGGGAAAGAATTCACTTGAAAATCTAGACATGGGCTTTTAAAATGTCAAAATGTAAAGCTAAAAAAAAACAAAGCCAAACAAAAAAAAAAGTGAGCTTGCAAATGCTATTTTTGCTGACAGCTTTAAAGAAGAATAACAGTCCTTTTGACCTTGACAATTATCAGTTCCCTATCTAACTTTTCTTTTTTTTTGTGTGTGTTTTGCTAGGTTTTACAAAGTTTCGACACTAAGGAAGATAAACGACAGTGAATGGTATCAGGTGTCCTGCAGTATTTTCTGCAGTGCCCAGGGGTTCCACTTGGTTTTAGTATACTCAGCACAAAGATGGGCTGTGCTAAGCATTTTACTGAATTTTTAGACAAGGTGCTGGTGCAATTATCATCTGTGTAATTTGCCTTCTGGGAAAAAAAATTGTTACCCAAATATTCCCTCATCATTCATTTTTACTAAAGCTGAGTAGCTTTGACAGAAAGCTCCTCATTTCAATGAAAAAATATTTCAAAGTATTTATCAAGAAAAATAATCAATGAAAATCTTTTTTCAATATTCCAGTCTGAGAAAAAAAAACAACAAAAAACCAAACAACAAAACAAAAAGCCGCAGCAATATTAAAACTGCAAAAATAAAAAACTGGAACAATGTATCAGATTCAGTGAGAGACTGAAACACATACATCAGCCAATAATTTACTCAAGAAGTTCTGCTGATATCTTAAACTGTGGAAATAAGATTACAAAAATAATGCAAATAAAGAAATAAAATCTACTGAGGATCTGAAAGATCTTCTAATGTTTTGGGCACAAAGCATTCCATGGAGGTTGGGTCTCCATATTTCACAGTATATGTGCTTTTATACATAATTTTCTCAAGTAAATTCTAGCTCTAGCCCAAAAAGTTTTCACCTCCTGTTTAACCCAGAGACCATCTCCTGCTGCAGGTCAGTATATGCACTATAAAGGCAGAGTTTTATGGTGTACAAATATCACTGTCTAGTTGCATTACAGGTTTGAATTTGTTACAAACAACTTGATTTGAAAAAAAAATGAAGACAAAAAGACTACTTATGATTATGAAATTATTTGAGTGACACACATATAAACAAGAGAAGAGGCAAATCCAAGGGCCATATTATATGGACATAGCTGATAATTCTTAGAGGAATCTAGCACAGTGGATGCAAACCAGCCTAAATATCACCAGTTTCATGATCCCTGTCCCAAACTGATAAATTTGGTAGTGTTGATGAAAATGCTTCTCTCTTAAACTGATTTCTCTTGTATACAAGTATTTCATCTGGTGTTTACCTCAGTTTATCTGAGGTGAAAAACTTAGAATCCTTTCCTGCAAGCAAGAATTGTATCTATTATTTAAAAAAAAAAAAAACAACCCAAACAAACCAACAAACCTTGACTCTTTTCTGTCAAAAGATAAACTGTGCTTATGTTTTATATAAGTCTAGTTCAGAAGTGGATGCTCAGGATTAACTGCTGTCCAGAAACTGCTGGAAATCTCCCACAGAACTGCTTTATCAAACCAAATGCTTGACAGGTCTGAAGGCAGAGGAATCTATATTATTTCCTATATCGTAGACGAAAAAATTTTAGAATTGGTTACTCAAAAAACCAGTACAAGAACTATCTGAAGTAACAGAGAAAGGAAAAGAAGCTTTTATTTTTCAGCTGAGGATTGAAAATTAGTAGGCAAATATGTACTGACCTCTTGAAGGGAGGGGAAATTCATTGCTCCACTCGCCATATTCTAAGGAGGTTACCATGCACACCCTTTATGAGATAGCAAAACTTGACAAGGGGAGTCCCAGGCCAGGCGGGGCTTTGGACAAAAGCTGGGTTTGTTGTCTGGGTAGGTAGGAACCCATGCCAAAGTTTCTCAAATACAAGAAACTCTAACAGATATAAAAAGCTAGGAAATTCTGAAGGTAATATGGGGATGGCTGCCGTTGTGAGTGTCTTAATTCTGTATTGGTTTCACTAAATCTTTTACTGTTTTCTGGAACATCGATGGTTTATGTGTCAATATGTGATATTTATTTGATTGCAAGAAGCTAAAACAACAGTCATTTTCAGCATGTGCAGTACAAAATTCACATTCTGTCTTTCACAGGCATGAGCTAGGCTCATGCCTCACTTGAAGTCATGACTGTGAGCTCTGAGTCACGTTTTGTGGCAAAACTAATATTCAAGTCAGTAGAGCTAGGATTCATCTCACCTAACTTCTGGAATGTGATTAATCTGCCCTGGTTCAGATGCCAACTTGAGGATGAGATGAATCACCTTGTAGTTAAGACTGTTTTTCTCCACTGACTGCAAAAGTACTCTCGATAACTTTTGCAGGTGCAGATTTCTACTCTATGGATGACTAAAGTTAGGTGAGCTAAACCAATAAACCTCAGTTGAGTTTCAGTGAAAGCTATGGTCAAATGAAGTACAGGCAGCAGAGGGTACAAAGACTATCTTTTTGCTTGCTTAATCCTTGACAAAATTAAAGGTTTCATTAATCTATCTTCTAGCTAGATTTTTCAAAGAGGTACTGGAAAGCTTCTTAAAAAAAAAAAAACCACAAAACCAAACCATAATAATAATAGAATACAATCCCTGTATGCAATAATTGTTTGGGTTTTTTCCAGAATATTGCCAGACTTAAGTAACTGTCAGCAAGGGCTTAGAGTTCTGAAGGAGGATCAAAAAGAGTTGGCATACTGCTATTATTTAAAATGTGTATGTTTCTAATAGATCACAAGCATTCAAACTGAAGTTACTACAACATATTTAGTGCCTTACCACAATATGTAATAGGTATTAAGTTAGACCATTTGGTTTCATTTTGGGGTTTTGATTTAGAACATTCCAGTTTGGGCATTGCCATGCTGAACATTGGTTTCTAATGTAGTTGAATTGCTTTATTCATCACACTGTAATTCTGTTTTTCCTACTGTACTTTGACCTACAGTGAGACCTTACTGAAAGAATAAAAATTGAAGGGATTGAAGGATTCTCAATCAATTGACAGATTGCCATCACCTTCACAGTAATTTTCAATTCTTATGCATGAATCTCATGTCAGAGCATAAATATATTTATCACAAAAAATGTAATATAAATTCATTGCTAGCAGAATGCATGCATAATGGTTTTGAAATTTTGTAATATATAGAAGCAGTTGCCTAGAGAAAAATGCTTTGTATATAGTGCATGTAGCTATGCATATGTACACATACACACACATGCACACATACGTTTATATGACTGAACGATGGAGGGAAACAGACATTTGCTATGAATTACAAATAAATGTTTAATCTTGACAAGGCTTTACTTGTTTGAGAATCAAATCCTGGTTCCTCACAAAGCAAATTACCAGAAAGACTCTCTTTCCTACTGCACTGACGACAGTTTAGCTTGGTTTCAGCATTGCTCTTGGGCCACAGCTGCTTACCAGGCAATCTAAGCACCACTTGAACGCTCAGTTGCAGATTGACCTTGCGGTAATTGAGGTTATGAAAAGGCTCTTGTTCTCTAAAATCTCAAATGAACACCTCTCCCTCTGGGAGACAGCAGGATATTCAACAATAGCAGCCCTGCTGAACCTGCGAGATTCTTTCTGCCGCTCTGGTCAGCGCTGAGGTCAGGATGAGAAACAAATGCCTGTGATGAGTTATAAGGAATGTAATGGAGTAGCAAGTCAAAATGAAATAATCTGGCCTGCAATTATTTTCTTTTAATTGTGCCCCATTCTCCCACCCCAAAAAAGGCCTGCTAAGTATTTGAAAATGCATTTTTAATACTTTTCTCACTGGTGTCAGGAATATTTTGTGTTCCTACTCTTGATTTTGTCTGTATTAAAAAGAAAAAAGGAAAGAGAAAAAAGGAAAATAATGACATGTTAAGACCTCATTTCTTTAAAGCAGAGAACTGTCTGCTGAAGTTATCAATTACTTCACTTTGCAGCATGAGCCAGCATCTGAGCATCTCTGCCCCTGCCAGTAATTAACATTACAGTCAATGGGAATTAATGTTGAGGCTTTCAGAGGAAATGGGGATAATTAAACTAATCACAAGAAGCACACAACAATTATTGTTATAATTTTAAATCTCAAGCCAATTAGCTATGCTAGCCACTCTCTTTGGCAAAAGCTCACTGTTTATGGTAGCTAAATATAAGATTAAAATTAGTGATGGCAGAACATCTTTTAGCTACCCAACTTAGGTCAGGACTTTTTGTTTTGATTTAAATGCTGTATACAAAATTAAGGAAAAACTCTCCAGTGGCAAAACTCTTTTAAACAACCTATTAATACTTACTTGGCCTGGATATCCTGCTGGAAATATAGAATAGGGTTAGCTCCAAAAGAGAATTGAAGACAGGCACGGATCCTCAACATCAAAAACTGAAGAATGAACACCACGATTTTAACAGAATGTCTTGTCTGAAGATTTTGATCCATTTAACAGGTGTATTAACAGGCATTAAGCAGTCTTAGGTGAAACTGTCACCGTAGAAGTCCAGCGGTAAGCATATTTTGTCTCAAGTATTCTGAGTATTGCTTCAAGAAAGGTGTGATGAGCGGAGAAGGTCCTGGGGCAGCGAGAGCTGGGGCAGCGCCAGGCTCAGCAACTTCCCGCTCCACCTTGAGACTTATGCTCAGTCCCACCCACCCAGCTCATTTCCTGGGGGAGGGTTGGCTGTGCTTGCAGCCGCAAAAGAGTGTGAAAAATCTAGTTCCTGTAAGAGACGTGCACCAAGTTAACTATAAAAGGGAGCAGATAGGGTCCCCTCATGTTCTTTTCCCTCTTTTTTATTCTCATTGTTTGTCCCAGCTCCATGCAACAGGACCAGTGTGGGATTTAAGGACTGTTGATGTTCTTTGTCCTCTCACTCCCTATTCTTGTTTTCTTACCTTGCTTTGTATGGGCGAAACACAGCCATCACATGAGCTCGTTAGCCAAAACCCTTCCAGTCTAAATAGCAGGCTGGTGACTGGAATTACGGCAACTATACAATAAAAGCATAAGAGCTCCCTGACATGTTCTGGTGTTGTCATTCAGTGTTACGAGAGTGTGAACATCATGTCCCCTACAAATGGGTCATGACAATCACTATCTTAGTTTAACTAATAGTTTATTTAAAGTAATTCATCTTAAGTGAAGGTGTGCCACAATTTTGTTTTGAATGGTAATTTCATTAATCTTCTTTACCCTCTAGATTGTATTTTCAGGCAGTCTTATGTCATAACTCTAACAAATATTGCAAGTATGTATTACTATTCGATTAAAGCAAAATAAAATACCATCATTAGCAAAACAAGAATGTAAGGATATCATGGTGCCTGGGATACAGAGAAGGTAGTTTTGTTTCCATTACTACAGCTGCTGCCATGCAGGCAAAATATTTAGAATTTCTTTTCTGCAAAATACTGGCCCACTACCTTTGAATCTAGACCACAATAAGAAATGAACAGCTGAATTCCTGCATCAGACCTTGTAGTATACAACTTCCTTGCCTTCTGATTTTAAAGGAAAGCAGATGCTACAAACATCATCATCTCTCTTTCCTCTGCCCAACCTCTCTCATATCTTTCAGTTAATCTTTTGTGAAAAGTTGCTCGGTGTAGAAGTTTTTCTAAATGGAGAGCACTTTCTTGGTACACCTGTGTGAATGCATTCATGTATGAAATAATACCAAATTATTTCAAGAGAACAACCACTTTTTTTAGATTTCTTGAAGCAACAAAAGACTTTTTGTTGTTACATCATATTCCATATGCTGGTCTTGACAGAACTGATATTAAATCCATTCCAAGTCCACTCTCAGAGGAGAGATGTGCCTTGTTTTCCTGGATGTGGCCTGAGATCAGGGTTTGAATTCTTTATAGAAGTATAAATAGGCTTATTGCACCTTAATGTGAGATATAAAGATAATGAAGCTAGTTTTATCCAGAAATATTAATTATTCTTTTTTTTTCTTCTTAAGTGAAAGGACTTTTTACACAAAAGGGATTTTTTTAGTCAAAATATATAAATTTGGATGGGTTTTTTACAATATTTCTTTATAAAAGTTATTTTTTTTCTTCTTCTTTTTTACTGGCTCATGTTTTCAAAAAAGCCTTTATTCATTTCCTGTTAAAAAATTGACATATTATGACATATTTCATGTCTTAGCTTTTACTTTTCTTCCTGCGCTGCTACTTCCTAAACCTTAGAGAAGCTCTAACATTGCTTTTCTAAAAAAATTAAATGTTAATTTTTCCAAGATAGCATCTATTTTCCATGTAAAATTTTAGCTTTCTGTCAAATTTTACTGAAATGCAGCAAGCAGAATACATATTTTAGTTCTTTTCTAAATTATATCCAGGCAACTATTATCCATAAAATGCAAAAATTACACTTTATTGTGCCGATCAAAATCCAGTCTTCATATCTTATATTTAAAATCCCTCTCTCCTGCCTTCAAGGAATGTGCTCCATCTGAGATCATAGAATAAACACCTTTCAAGATAAATATTCTTCTGCCTTTTTGTGTTTGCTTCTACCATGTTCTACATCAGCCTGTGAAAGGGTCAACAACTTTACTTCTGAAGTGAAGAAGAAAAATGGCCTTGTTCATTATTATAAAAAATAGGAAAAGGTTCCTCCGCCACATGGTCGTGTTATCAGTTTACACACTAAAGCATGTTGCAGGAAATTATGAATGAAAAGATAATAAAATGGGTTTTGACTGTCTCAGTAAAACATGCATGCTGCCAACATTTTTGTCATCAATAATTCTCTCATAAACATGGGGCTCTTCTTTCATTATGCAGCCTGTCATGCTTTATTGAACCACATAATTTCACCTAATTAAAATAAGCAGTGTGTAGTTTCCTCCCCCTTCTGTTTTTCTTAGCTGGACGAGTGCCAGTAACGATGTTTAGAGTATCCTAAGTGGACATCCTATTAAATATTCATTTTTATGCACCTCTTTGCAGTCAGAAGTACAGTAACTCCTGCTGATTTCCTTTGTGAATACCAAGATGCATTCTATTTATCTTTTTTCTTAATTTAATATGTGTTAAACAATCTAAGACTTGCAGTTAAGGAGGCTGGAAAAGGTTTTAGTTTGTTAAAATGGGCAAAAGGATAGGAGACATGCAAAACAGTTTACTCATATCAAGCCAGCAAGGTAAGCCGTTCAGTCTCTCATAAGTAATTATGCTGCAAATCACTGCATAATCACTCATCTGCTATTGCAGTAGCTTTCTGTTTGGGCAACTAATTTCAGACAAAGTTTGTTTTTTCCTTCCAAAAAAAGAAGATAGCTTCATAACTCCATGCACACAGAGAATTCAAACTGTAATTATACTATATTTGCCATATACCATTCAGAGCAGAAATAAATCTTATCCAGCCGTGGTGGCACTCACCAGTCTACATTTAGCAATATAGACAGCAGTGAGTGCTTACTACAACACATGCTTTTCATTTTAAGACGTGACATTTTTTGTTATTTTTATTTCATTAATATGTCTTTAGGCATAAATATGGGACAGAGATGGTTTCATGAAAAGAAAATCCGAATTGGAGAAATTATTAATGAAAGGATTGTTGAACTAGTGAACAAAAGGAAAGACAAGTATAGTTTAAGTTTTCAAAAGGGCTTACAGTCATGACTAACATTTCCATCATAAAACCGCTTTGCTTTACACACAGAACCATGAAAAAAAAATGGCAACAATGTATGCTAATACTTTGTTAGATCCTGCTATGAGTCACCTTTCTGAAGCTGTCTTTATAAATAATGCCAAAAATGTGCCATATGACAGTCAAAAGAGTCATAAGTTTTCTTCATGCTTAGGTAGGATACTATTGTTCAGGAATCAAAAGGAGCTCAGATTTACCATATTGTCACATTTTTTCCCATTTGTGCTCATCCATTAACAGCTTTTAGCTTGTAACTGAATTTCATTTTCAGAAAGATTAAAACACAGATGGATAATCAGAAAGGCAAAGCTCAGGAATATCAGAAGAATCACTTTTTAGAATGTCAGTTATGACATGATTATCACAAGTCCTGAAGTGTAGGATTTAAGGGATTTTGAATCCAAAAGAGGATAGCTTTTATTGAGTTTCATAAAAAAATTGCTTACATCTTCTGTTTATTCCAGGAACTTCTCCTGAGATTTGGTCCTGTAAATTTCAGGAATTAAAATTACTGAAAACATTCACTTGCCTTCCATAGTAATAATAGGCCTATGTAGATGCTTAGAGTTCAGTATCTGCTCAGTGAATTTGAAAGACTTTATTTAAAATGGGACAACAATACTTCCTTTGCATGTCTCTTATTATCGTACTGAACATGTTAAGATGATTGAAACCTTTCTTCTCAATAAAATTCTCTGGTAGATGCTAGTGCTTTCACTGACATTTTATTGTACAGATGAAAAGCAGAACTATATAGCCCAAAGCAAAATAAGAACTCTCCAAAAGGTTCTTAGTCCTCAGTTTACTCTATTATGTTATGCATTTACAAAAATTTGGGTGTATTATGTATGAGTTCTTTATCTACCTATGATATATAAAATAGGAACATTATATGTGTGGTTTGTTCTGATAGTACTTATGAACCCTGTTCAACCAAAATATAACTAATAATAGGAAAAAATATTTTAATAACTGATTGAATATGTATTTAAGTTTTAGGTGTTCCTACATTTAAAAAATGCAGAAGGATTATGATAATTTGCCAGTGAGAAAATCTGTGAAAATTAATGACTGCCTACTGAAACATGGATGCCATATTGTGTAGCTGTGAATTACCTTTCATTATGGAATGACACCATATTAATTTTTCCTGTAGCAAAGAAAGAATAAGGTAGAGATTAATTTTCAAGCATATTCCAATATTATCTATTGATGCATTTGTCCTGTTTCAGACGAGAGCTTTCTCACAAGCTAAAGATTATAGAAGAGATAAATAAATTGCTCTCCATATGTTTATGCATATAGTCACTACACAGGTAAATAATAGTACATTTTATAGCTGTGATTTCATTAACAATAGTCACTCTATGTTTTCATAACTCAGTCAAAATATTACACAATTGTTACCTTATTTTTCTAACTTGCTTCAATAACAATATTTAGTAACTTCTTTATAGATTTTAGACTTAGATATTAAATAGAAAAGTGACTGCAAAACTATTTGAAACACTGTAATTTTATTTAACTGATTTTATTTAACAAACAGGAAATTTAAGTTTAATCTCTCCATAGCACAGTTTGGAGAGATTCCTTTCAACAATGAAGTAATTTGAACAGCTTGTATAGTTTTAAAAGCAGTATAAGGATATCATTAAGCCTATGAATCAAAGCCCAAAAATGAAAAGAACCTTCAGATCATGCCTAGCATTAGGAAAATTCCTTTACCAGAGCTCACAGAGTAAAAGGTCTTGTGTTTTTGCAGCTTGCTTTTCTTTATTTCATTATTTACTTATTTTGATTTTTGTGTGTTTTTTTCTTTTAAATTATCATTATCACAAATAATTCATTTAAATTATGAAAATACTTCCAAAATGTGTCTATTTATGTAATTTTCCTTACCCCCTATAAATACATACATAAAATATCTAGTTAACACCTTAAAGTATAAAGCTCTTGAAAAAAAAAGACACAATAGAAATCAATTGGGCTTTCTATATTACAGGAAATATTCAGAAATGAATGCAAAATAAAGAATAGTAATGCCAACAGTGAAAATTCAATATTATTCTTTCTTTTGACCAAGAATGATACCATCACAAAAGCTGTGAGAGAAAATAGACACAGAAAAATTGAGTCCTTAACCAACTTCTCTCTGCTTTTGAACTCAACAAATTAATCCTGGTCAAGCAATACCTATGATTCAATTACTATTTTCTTGATCCTCTGCACCCTACTGAAAGGGGGGCTTTATGTCATTCAGCTTCCTCTTAAGCCTCCTCCATTTTCTATCAGCACTTTATTTAACAATCATTCTTCAAAAACATTTTTGCAAAGCCCTCTCTAGGGTTTTTAACCTTGCCTCTTGGGTGAAATGTTGGAATAAGAATAATGATGTCTTATTAAAGCTAGTCCTAATAAGAACAGCTCATCCTCGCCCTGTGGTGCCCTTCAGAAACACAATGCTAATGTAAGAGAGAGGCTCTTCCTAGCATGTGATGCTAACTTGAGTGTTCCCAGACAGCCTCCTGTTTATTTTCCCAGTAAGAAATGTTCACTTTATATTGTTTTTTTTTTCATTTTTCTTAAACATTTGCTTCTCTATTTCTTTTCCCTTGGGGAAAAGGACAGAAGTGACGCAGATGTTGTCGCAGATGCAAAATAAATATGACAATATGTTGTACAACGATGTGTTTGGTCTTAAAAAAAAATATCATCAAATGTGTAAGGAAGGAGTTTCTTTTTTTGTATTGTGTGGCAAAGTGAAAATGTGATTGTTCCCTCACACTGTACTGCGTGCAACTTCTTGTTATTCAAAATGGTAAAAGTCAAAGCACAAGGCATTTTTGATACTTTTTTTGGTGCTGCAAAAACATATATGGGAAGAAAAAAGCTTATCTGATGACTAGGTGTGTTGATAACATTGATTAACATTCATAAATGCAGTTCTTTTATTGCAGAAGGCTTTGAGGTTGGTCAGGTGTAATTACTCATTTATAAATCCATGGTTGTCACCCCTAGTCACTTTTTTGTTCTTAAGAATTTAGGAAATGGTTTCCAGGATTATTTATTCCATCACTTTTACAGGGATTGAGGGGATAGTTACTGGTAGAACTGAGGATAAAACCACTGGAGCTTCCATAAGCTTGACCCTCATCCTCAGGGCCGTGTTGTCACATGTAATCCATCTCTGGTCTCCTGTAGCTGCATTGTTGATGCCCATACAAAAGAGTGGTAGGGGTAGTAGAATCATGGAATGATTTGAGTTGGAAGAGACCTTCAAAACCACTTTGTTCTGGCTTCCACAGATAGATCACAAATTCTGTGGGTAACCCATTCCCATGTCTCACCAGGCTCACCAGGCTCATCATAAAAATTTCTTCCTTATCTACAGTCTGAGTCTAATCTCTTTCAATTTAAAACTATTTCCCCTTTTCCTTTCACTATGAGATAGAAAAGTCTCTATTATTGTTATAACCCACCTTACACACTGAAAGGCTGCAACAAGGTCTCTGTTGCTTTCCCTTCCCCAGGCTGAACAAACCCAACTCTCTAAGCTTTTCTGCATAGAATCTGTGTTCCATCCATCTGATTATTTTCCATGGCCTTCTCTGAATCTGCTCTAACAGATCCATTCCTTTCTGGGAACCCCAGAGCTGGTTACAGGACTCATGGCAGACTGGAACCTCTGTCTCTCCACCCTCCACAAGAGACTTACCACTGCAGCCCCTTGTGTCTTTCCCCCAGAGCTGCTGTGTGGTTAAGACTCAGCTTGATCTGGTTCTTTATTGGATGCAGCTCCCATCTCATCATCTGCTACCAGGGTACTGACCAGACATTTCTAATCAAGTGTCAGGTTGGAGAAAATGTCAAAGCACTTTTTGGTCAAGAGAAGTTGTCAGTTCTTTAAGAGCAACTAGTTTTTTTCTAGAACTCTCAGCCTTCTGTGACTATATCCTTTACTGAGATTTCTCCAGAGTCTGATGATCCCAAAAGATATTCTCAAAAAATCCCTAAGATGTGCCCAGAAACTGCTGTGTAGACTGCTGCACCTGCTGATTGCCCTTGGCAGCTGCCATTGCTGATAAGGGAGTGAAATGATACAAGACATGGAGTTCATTAGATGGATATTATAGATGGATATATAGATGGATTAGTGGATATTGAGAAATCTGAAGGAAACAGGGCTTAAAAAAATTAAATCCCTGCTGCACTGGTTTCCTCCTCTGTTTATGGGGTACTAAGTGCCATTAAAATTTCTTGAGTTCTGATTTAGCTAGAACATTGACCCTGGTGCTTTGGGCCCTCAAATTTATTATAAATTGGTTACATGGTAGTGATATATAGTTGATTTTGAGCATTAGATTTAATATAACATCCCATGCGCAAAAAATACATTATTGTGGTACCTGTCATAAGTAGTTGGACACTGAGATTTGGTACAAAGAGAGTTCAGATAGTCAAAGATAGACATTGCATTTTGTTTCAGTGCTGAATCCTACTAACAGCTTCCCTGCAGAAGAGTTAGAGCGTGGGTCCATCATCTTGCCAGACTTTTGCATGTGGAGAAGTTCCCGTAGCCACACCTGTTTAAGACACTTGACTTTGTTGTAGCTTGACTTAGAGGTACACAAACAAGTGCTGCAAAATCTGGCTTAGTAAGTCAATTGTTTGGATTTTTTCTAAATATATAAAAAATGTGAGAGAAACGAAACTAAAAAAAATATATGATCACACTAAAAAGGAGGAAAAAGGCAGTAACATGGTCAAAGTCGTCATATCAATTAAGGATGCAGCATAGGCTTCCTTTAGGTATGTCCAGATGTGTACATGCAAGCAAACTGTCCAAGTTTGCCTTTGTCAAGTCAAAGACACATAGAGACTTTGTAAGGTGAAAAAAAGTGATTGCTTGCTTTCAGGTAAGTTAAACAGCTCCTTAACCTCTATTAAATGTTAGTACCTCAGCTCCATCACCTTTGAGTGGAGCTCAGGTAACTAGCTCATGCATAGTCTGTTCTACTTTAAATGTCTGTATATCAGAGTTCAAAATCTTACCTGGACTGTTGTTCATGTCTTGGCTGAAGGTGTTGGTGAAAGACATATCGTCCACATTCTTTTGTCTATTGTATTTTTAAAAAATATCTTAGTGTGTTTTTTGACTACATTAAAGCTAAGATTCAGGTTCATTCCTCTTTTTTTTTTTCCTACTCTATATTTTTATTTCCTTTTAAAAACATTTTATATAATGGGTAGACAGTCTGAGCTAAACGTTCTGTTACTTCAAGCATTTTATAATATACACTTTTACTCAATAAATTTCCCATCTCTTCCCTCCCTTCCTGAGGTTTTTAAAAAGATGAATCCACAGGAGTTTCAAAAAAGTTGAAAGTTTCATATCTTGATATGTAGATTCAAAATTCATTCCTGTATATGTTCCCAGTGTGTAACAAACCTGTTTTTTTGTAAGCTGCCTAGGTGACCTGAATGTGTTTCCTTGTTTTTTATGTGCCATGTTAGATTTAAGATTCCATAGAGTGCTAGCAAACAGAGTTGACACATGCTTCGACACTTCTTTTCTGGGGATTTATGAACTATTAATACCTAAAATAGTGTCAAAATACGTTAATTAAACCGAAATGCTCTGTTAGCCCAGGTATTTCTCAGTATTTTTGAAATAAATATTGTATACTGTGTGTTGAAGCTGTGAGCACATAGTGAATCTTACGTGCATTTGGAGAGCAATCTATCGCATTGGAAGCACAGAAGCTAGAAAAACACTTACATTTTTTAGTTCCATATCTTAGGAATAAAAAAATCCAAACAATCAGATTGTTGGGTGACAGTTTCATTTGTGTTCATCATGATAGTTCTTAGAAGGGGACAGAGGTTGGAGGGAAATAGTGGATTCAGGACTTGTATTAGTAAAAAATTTCCAGTACTTCTCAGTGTGACTAATTCGTCTCACTTAGTCATTGTCACTTACCACTCTCCAGGGAGAAACTTACTGAAAGAATTGCAATATAGATAGCCATAAAACTTTGTCAAATGGTCTCATGAAAAGGAAAAATAATTTCTTAATTTCAACAAGCTAAACAAGTACCAAATGCATAGATAGCATGTGCATCTTGGATTGACTGGCCTAACTTTGAAATAAATGCAAGAAACCTGATCCTCTTTGTTTACCATCCTTGAATAAAATGGGCTTCAGCTAGAATGCCACAATCAGTGTGATGCTTGCAAAAATAAAACTAGGTGTCTAGATACCCAAAGTCAAAAGAACTCATTCCTAAACTTAGAGAGAAATTCTCAAACTGTTTTGAAATTTCTTTCTGGGTACCTTGTGCATTCTGAAATTCTAGAATTATTTAGGTTGGATTTGGGTCCAGTTAGTGTTAATGAATTAAACTATAAGTTTAAATGACTCTGCATTGGTGTGATCTGCTGTGTGCAGTTTTGGTCTACACAACATAAGGTATAAAGCCATGAGAGTGTCCAAAGGAGAGCAACAAAGATGGTGAGGGGCCTTGAGGGGAAGCTGTATGAGGGGCTGAGGTTACTTGGTCTGTTCAGCCTGGAGGAGAGGAGGCTGAGGGGAGACCTCATTGCAGTTACAACTTCCTTGAGAGGAGAAGAGGAGAGGCAGGCACTGATCTCTATAGTGACCAGTGACAGGACCCATGGAAATGGCCTGAAGTTGTGTCAAGGGCAGTTTAGGTTGGATATCAGGAAAACGTTCTTCACCCAGAGGGTGTTAGGGAACTGGAACAGCTCTCCAGGGAAGTGCTCACAGCACCAGCCTGAAAGAGCTCAAGAAGTGTTTGGATAATACGTTCAGGCACGTGGTCTGATTCTTGGGGATAGTGCTATGCAGGGCCTGGAGTTGGACTCAATGATCTTTGTGGGCACCTTCTAACTCAGCTTTTTCTCTGGTTCTGTGATTCTGTGACTCCTTGAAAAGAGTTGTTGTTTACTTCTTTATTCAAACCACATTCTTCATTAAAAAAATAATTAACAAACAATGCTTATTTTTCAGATGTAATTTCTTTAAAGGAGTAGTACTTCTTTTGCTTGATTTTTAAAATCTATTTTGTTTAAAATATTGAAAACATAAATAGTATAACTAGAGCTTTATTCCTGCAAGTGAACAGTATTCCAGCTATGCATTCAAAGACAGGTGAACAACTGCTCCTAATAACAGAGTTGTCATACTGAACTCCACAACAACAATGACTGTTTTAGTGTATACTATCATTGTTTGATCACATAAGTTTCTTCTGAATGACAGAAAAGACATATGAGCAGCAGTGAAGAGATGTGATCACATATTGGTGTCACCCTTTCAGGTCATTCAGTTTGATGTCTTGGTTGAATTGACTCAAATAAAACTAGAGCTAGTTAAAATTATCTGTAATCACACTTGCCCTAGCACTTCTTGCACAGCTGCCTTCCTGTAGCTCCCTGAGAATGAGGAGTCAGGTCTGACTAGTTATGAGCAGCTGGCCTTTGCTTTCAAATACCTTGAGTAAAGTGCTCTCCCTTCCTTATTATCAAGCTGGAGGAAAAGGGTCAAGCCCTGGAAAGCCTGACTTCTCTGACAAAAGAATATTTTGTAGTCTTTTTATACAAAAAAAATAAAATTCTCAGACAAAGCAAAATTACTTTGTTGGTAATAACTGATTTTTCAAAAGACATTTTTTCTCTGTAAATCATAAACATGTGCAAAAATATAAAATAAAAATTCAAAGAATAAATAATCAATGCTTATATGGGGTAAATAGAAAAAAATCTACAAACTAGTTACTCAGCAAGTAATTTTTGTTACTGCTGCAGAAGCCAGCCCGGCAAAATAAAGTCATGCACAGATCCAGAAGATCACATAAGAGTCTAACACAACTGAAAAAGGATTTTGGCATCCAAGTTTAAAGCCTGAAAAAAAGAGAAATAGTCAACTTTATTCAGTTTATACTGTTTAGCTGCACAACCTCATTTGTGGTCCAAAATTGTGAACCTATGTAGAATTTTTCTTCTTGAAGTGTTTTAGCTGCTTAATTCCTGCTCACATCCCAAAGGGTATGAATATGAAACTGACGGGTATGGGAATGCTCTCTTCCCTGAGACTGTGGATGTAGGTACGACCTTTTCTGAAGGATATCACCAGGACTAACCATCCCCAAAAGGGTTTATTTCTATTCTAGAAGATGTGCAAAAGTATACTCTGACCTGGATATGCTGTTCTCCCTAGACTGAGGAGAATCCTGGACTCCTTTTTTACTAATCTAGAAAGAGAACTTCAGTCAATGTTTAATAACTTCTTTTAATAACTTCAATAAATGTTTATGTAGGATTCATGACAAATGTGGAAGATTTCACTACCTTTCTAAAAGTATAGCTTTGTCTTATTTTTTTTATTCTGTGCTGTTATTCAGAATTCAATCCTGCTTACATAGGGATAGAGGGGAACAGGTGTTGTGCATTACTGTGCTAAGTTATTAGGACTCTCATTGTAGTCCCTGCTTCGAACTTCATTTCTATTTTCAGTGTTTAATTTCATTCCTACTGAGAAAAACACTAAAAATGCAGACTTAATCAGTAAAAACTGTGTTGCCAATCTGCTAGACATTTTCATGAACCTTAATTTAAAACTGAATCGTGTGGCACGTATATACCAAGCTCCATAAAAGAAGGGAGAGCAGTGGGTTTAAACATGTTTAAAGTCCTGATGACCTGAAGCTGCTGTGCTTACTTAAATGAGTGTCATGCTTTCCTTGAAAAGCTGTTTTGTATCACTGAAAGACATGGTGCTGTAGACCTTAAGTCTTTATTTTTAATTCAGCATGTTCCAGCTTTCTGCAGGTAATTTTACCAGGCATTCTCTATAACATGATGTCCTGGTTTTGGACACATGAAATGTCTGCATTTTAATAAGTTCAGGCCCATTTGATGAAACAGTTGATGCATATTTTTTTCCAGTCACTGTAACTAGCAGCATTTTTTAATGCTCCTTGGAATGTTCAAAAAATGGTTGATCTGCACAGACCAATAAATCATATGAATGTAATATCTCCCATACCAAAGACTACTGATCATCTGCAAAGTCTTTGACTTGTACTAAGCAACTCTGATATGTCTGAGAAAGAGTAATTTATCTGTCTGAGACTGTTCTGAATTTCGACATTTAAAGTTGTCAGTCATAACAAATACAGGGTAAAGGTATGTGTCCAATGATTAGGACACTCTTATGCCAAGTGAAAGATGACAAGTCTGGATGCCTTCAGATTAAGAAGTATGTTGAACCCTGTTCAATATTTTCCTGCAAAAGCTTTTTAAGTAGTATTTAAAAAAAAGAAGAAAAAAGGAAGTTTTATAATGTCTTTTTCTTTAGAAGCTGTTGAGTCAGCCTTTTGAAGAGACATTCTGAATATTCAGTGAAGAAAATCCACTTCTACTCCATGGGTGCTGCTGGGATTTGGAGAGGAACAGCATTTCCTGTATAACTCTATGGTCAACACCTGTGAAGGTTAAAAATACTATGGATGATATTATATATATCCTGTTGAAACAACACCTATGGATATAACTGTGTCCAGCCTTTATATAAGATCTACAGACACCCAAAGAGCTTTTGATCACACTGAAGGACACTTAAGTTCCACTATGACTAGTATGTAAATAAAATATACATTTTGTCTTATATGACTATCTGGACCTGAATCCTCTAAACTCTAGAGAAGTTAAATCTAGTTTGTATAAGTAAGAAAGCATGTTATTCTGAAAATATAATTCATGGTATCCAGTTTATTTGCTTTATAATGCCAAGTGATTCTTTTGCTTCAGTTTCTCTAGTATTTAATAAATTAAAGGGAAACTTCTATGCATGTTAAAAATATGAATCCTTTTAAGAAAATCCACTTCACAATTTCAGCTCTAGACCTGAAGAGCAAATTGTTGATCCTGCACTGATTCTATGTTTCTTTTTGTGTCTGATACCTTCTCCCAGTGCTGTGTTTTCCTGGCTGTCCATCAGTTGTGTCATAAAAAAAGAACCGTAGAAATTGAATGGAAAACTCTGAACAAAGACCACAATGCTTGAGGGACCTCCTGTTTCCAGACTGCAGTTGATCTCTTCATGCAATGAATTGCAATGACCTATTACCTTGAAACATCTCTCAGTCCTTTCCAGTTTTGATGGAAAAACTTTATTCCTAAGTTCACCTAATGTAAATTTGGAAACTGTGTATTGAATGTGGTATGCTTATGTAATTAACATTAATCCCTGTCTGCAAAGAAAAGAATGTTTTTCATTACCCATTTCCAGATTTTTATTTTTTTTAAATAATGAAGCTTTTGTTTGAAGAAAAATATTAATCTGTTGTTTTCTTCATCAGGATGAATATTGCCTTGAAACACATCAACATTCTTATGAAAATCTGGGAGAATTTTCTATGTCTGATGGACAGATATGTTCATGGTACTTTGGAGTACTTTTTTGTATTGCTTTACATATGCATATGCATTATAAATAAAAATCTGTGGTAATGTTATGGAATTAGTAATTTTACAAGCAGCCTGACGTGACCTTCATCATTCTGTCCAAAGTCCACAGGTTAGGTCATATTTCCTGATTCATTTGACCTTACTAAGTGTTTTATCGAAAGTGACTGCTTAGCCATTTGTTGAAAAGAAATCAATAAAAAGAAAGTGAATGTTTGTGTTAGAAGAGCTTTTGCAGTAACATTTTTTTCACCAGGGGAATAAAAAAAAAAAGAAGTCAAAATAAAAGAGCTTCATTACAGAGAGAGTGTTATTTCTAAAAGAGCTTAAGCTTTCAGAAAAGCCCAGACATTTCCAGAAGCTATTAAAGGTCGTCGTTTGCTTACAGAAATTCAACGTGATGCCAGTATGATGCTGCCAGGCTAAGTAGCAATAAACAGACCTTCTAATAGACTTGAACTCCAAACTCACAGTTTAGTAGAGAATGGAAGCGTCCTAGAGGTCAGAAATTCATTATGTGTCTAGGAAACATCAAAGAAAAAAAAAGTTAGGATGCATTACTGGCGAGAGTACTAATCCAGCCAAATCCCTAAGTGCTGCTACGAAAGTATCGTTGTGAATTGAGCCATTTAATGTTAAAAACTGAGTATGCACTTCAGTGATTTTCTTGATCATGAAGAAAAATGAAAGACAAAGTTCATGTTTTCATGGATAAAACATAAGAACAAATAAGGCTTGGACTATGGGTTGATTAGGGGAAACTCTATCATTCATTTCTTTGATTCAGCTGTTAAATTAGACCTTTTTACATATGACAGCATTAAGACCCATGTCATCTTTTTGAAATTGTCACAGACGGAATTTGCCCAATATCTTAATATTTTCTTTTCACATTAATTCTATCTGCATCTATTTCATATCATTCAACTCCCACTGCTGAGGTCAGACAAATGCACTTCACTTATGCTCCTAAATATAAGTGAAACACCAATAGGGCACTAGATTAAAAAAACCCCAGATATTACAACTGTTCCCCTTTGTATGAGTCAGGAAATGTGCTTCACATTCTTGAGTTTGCATGCCATAAGGCATGTTAAAAATTTGAATTTAAACTGTGACAGGTAAAAACCTAAATAAATTATGTTTAATAATTGGTTCTCACAGATGATTTTGAGTGGGAAGGGGTTTTGCATTTCAAATACAGGTATTGGTTTTGATTGAGGAAGGGGTAGCAAAAAGAAAAAATGCTCACAGTTGCAGGAGTATTCTAGGCAAATATAAGTGTTACACTCTTCCTTGGTTATTCATTAACGATCATGGTCAGATAAATTAGTTTTAGATAAATCTTTGGTCAAAATTACTGCACTCATTCCCACATCATATTCTTTACCTGTGTTAGTCACTTACTGTATGCAGCTAAATTTATCAGAACACATAGAATTGATAAAAAAATTTAAGGTAAATTTAAGGGTAGCATTACATAATTTTGAATAATTGACTGTAAAATCTAAATAACCTGTATTTATAGTATTATTTTTCTTTTAGTGTTTTTTTTAATATTTCTGAGAATAAAATTAAAAAAAAAAAAGAGATTGTAGTAGTCTTGTCACATTTTCCAAGCTAATGATTTGTGTAAGAGTATTCCTGAAAAATACAAAGCCCAGGTCAAGTAAACTTTTCAAGTAAATGATGTACAGATGTGGGAATAACAAATACTGTCACCATTACCGGGAGTGTTCAATATTAGTGTGCTGAATCATCAATTAGAAAAGTGTACTTAGATATGTTCTAATTTACTGTCCTTATTATATCAATCTAGATTATGTGGGAAAAATATATATTTACAACATTAAAGGTGCATCTTTGGAAGATCAACTGTCATATTTTCTTTTATTTCTTGGAAGAAACATAGCCAAATTTAAAATGTACTTTATCCTTTTTAAAGTATGCCTTGCATGACAGTTATATTTGTCAATCACCTTAATGACAAATCTAAAAAACTTTAAATCCATCATGTAGTTTAAAATGTAAGGTCTCATTTTACACACTTAACTCTCAGTAATGAGGGAGCTACCTGAGACTCTTCAGTAGCCTAAGAATTGAGATGTAAATTGGTTTTGTAACGCAGATATGTTATAATCAATAGGGATTTCTCAGTCCTTAATTCCAGCTGATACTTGCTGGCACTGATGCAGCGGAGTTGCTTCTAATAAAGTAGCAATCACCATTCAGATTTTAAAAAGTGTTGAAGCAGTGAGATTACAAGCCAGTAAAGGTTCATTCATTCTGTTCCTGCATTTTATTGCTAGTAACATCAATGCCATCATGCTGTCCCTTAAGACATGACATTCTCTTTGTAACCAAAGCATGTAAACTAGAAGCTATATATGCAGTATATCTTATTAATGTGTATGCTATGTCTGTTCTTGCAAGAGAACATTTGCAAATTGTATAACCAGGCATATCTGACTAATCCTCCACACTCATAATTGTCTGATAATAAAAAAGGATGAACTTTTAAAAACTTTTTTATTATCTCCATTTATAGTCACACATCATTTTACGATGCTTCTTACTTCTTCATACATTTTCAAGAGGGCTACTTGGTACAAATCCTGCTTGTAAGAGCATGAAGAGCTGTTCTTATAAGGCTGTGTATTTCTTATTGTCTAGAGGAACTAATGTAGCATATGATGGTATGTGAAAGTATATGATAACTATTATCAACTATCTAAAGGTTGTCAAGCAGAACATATGAGAAATTCCTGTTGTGAAGTGTTTCGGGACAGTGTGGATTGCACCACCATGCAACAAGTCCTGAAGTGTGGGGGACGCACCTGATCCAATGGTTCTGCAAAGGATACAGGAGGTTTTACTTTTAGAGATGTTGAGGAAAAAGTGTAAAGTCTTTCAAAAATTTAAGACTAATTTGATGCCTTGGAATGGCTACCTAGAACAGAGGCTAGACAGAGTTAAAAGAATAAAGTAGGTATTTCTTAAAGGCCTTCAATAGCTACACCTTGGGCAGCGCAAAAGCCTCACAGAGACTACACCCAGGATGGACAATGGTCATGAGTTGCTCAGATAGATATAAATTTGGTCTCTTTGCATATCAGAGGTTAATTGTCCAATTATAGCCTCAGGTAATGAAGTCATATTCCCCCAATTTGCTTTCCCTTCCCCGATTCACTTTTGTTTATACTTTTTTGGGGCCTGAGGTGTCCTTGGGTCTCAGCCCTGAGATTGTTTTGTGCAACAAAAATGTGAAGAAAGCTTACTAACTCTATATGGAGTTCAGAGTTATACACTAATGCAGTATAGGGTCTGAAAAATATAAAAGCTAAAGACTTACGACATCAAATTAAGTTCCTTATTTTATGCATTTCACTGAATATATGATAGATTAAAGTAACTATCCCCTATTCAAAAGGAAGTACACAATGAACTGGTTTGCACTGTAGCATATGAAACAAAGAGAATATTTTTACCTCTGACTTAATTTCCTTCCCAAATTCCTTGACATCTTCTTTCCATTTAATAATTTTCCACACTTCAGAGTCCTTGAAGTTCACAAGATATAAATCAAACACAGCCAATGGAAGAACCCAACTAGGACATCTTAGATAAATGTTGCTTTGTTCCTTTTTTCTAAAACAAAAAAGACTTATTTACATTTGAAGGAGTTCCATGCACTAACATATACTTCTAACATACAGCTCTATTTCTGTATAAGCTGAAAGTTTTCAAGAGTGGAGTAGAGGCAGAAAGTGTGTAGCACATTTTTATTGAGCAAGGTATGAAAATAGAGTAAACAGCAAACTTCCCCCCAAAAAAAAACCTTAATGAGCTATCTACATTTAGAGAAAGCCAATAAATCTAAACATTGCCAAGGGAAAATAGTTCTGTTGGAATTTAGTGTTCTTTGTGTAATCTTCAGTACTTGTGTTCTGTTAGTTAAGAATAGCATTTGATTTCAACAGCAACACTGAGCTTGTATTGTAAGATCACAACACCTGATCCTGCAATATGATCCTCATGGGAAAGGAAGAAGGAGGCAAAAAAAAAGTGATTTTGATTCCTCAATGAACCTGACTGAAGGCGATAGCTCAACGTGGGTGCAAAGGCATATAAATATAGACAAGAAATATATTACTGTATTCACTAAGAGATGAAAAGCGAGATAAAACAAAAAAATGGAGTACGAGGAAGTGTATTATCATACAGTAACCATCAACTGTTTCAGTAAAAAATAAAAATAATTAAGTTTTTTCTCATCTTCCTATGTGCAAAGAACAGGAGTGAATGAGTTGGCCTTTTCTTCCTTATAGAAACATATTTATGCCCAACAAGTAACCTGTTATGAAATTCTTTGTTCTCTCTCCATATGGACACCTGTGCAGATTTCTATCATTTTAAATATTTGTTTCTGGATATGTAAAAAATGTCATTGCATTTCTTACTGATAATTATAGATAGCTTATTGTCTCTGATGACAATGAAAAGATTTTTAGGTCCAATTTGGAAGCAGGCAAATAAGTTTCAAGAAACTTGTGTAGAATGTACAGTATAAAAAACCACTTTAGACTTGTGAAATCAGAGAAGTGGGAGACACTTACTATCTATGTGGACTCATGCTTACTGCCCTGCCACTTTATTCGTTGTCATTCTCTATGTTTGCATCACATCTCAATTTAGCATCATCTGTGAGTTTCATTAATATGATATCTAAACTTCTTTTAAATTATTAATGAAGATGTCAGATAAAGAAGGAGGCTGAAATATTCTACACTAGTATGCCTCTAGACATCTCTCCCTATCTGATAAGTTGTCGTTCATCATTAACTACTGTTTATGGCTATTGAGCCACTTTTCATGCTGTATCATACGGTTTATATCCAAGGAAATTTGATTTTTCAGAGTATTATTTCACAAGAACCAAATGCTTTGCTAAGATGCAGATGCATCATGTTTGCAAAACTGCATTTCCTTCAGTCACCCGTTGTGTTATCTCACTCTCCAAAGAGCTCTAGTTTTTCCTGTAAAAAGATTCAATGTTTATTAGAAAGACCTGAACTATTTTTCATGCTTTCCTAAAAGCCCTCATTCACTTTTAAATGTATTGATCATTATTTATAATATAATTTTCTTTTATTCTAACCAAAGAGATTCAGATACTTAAAAATAAAATGGTGGTTTTAGGTTAATTTACAGAGCATTAGATATCCCCTCTAATATTGAATGCCAGATGATATTTGCATGTATATGACTATTTATTTGCATATAAACTTTGTATATAACTTTATAACATTGTCAAACTTCTTTATGTAATGCCACTGTAATTAAATAGATGATCATGTGGACTGTCAACTAACATCCTGCTTTTTCCTTTATGCTCCTCTTGAATGACCTTTTGAAAAAATAATTCCTTTTATTTTATTATTCAGAAATCAGTATGAATTCATTTTGTAGAAAGTGAAACTAGGTTCAAGGTCATAGTACTGTTTAAACAGAATTCACAGTGAAGACTTAGTACAGTGGAAACTGCAAGTTTTCTCTCCTTGTGTTGTTTTTTTAAGCAACAGTAGATGTTTTGGTTTCACATTAATCCAATACAATGGATATCTTTGTGAAATCCACAAAAGGAAATAGTATTCATTATAAAAATAAATTATAAAAAAAAGAAGGAAAAGCGAGAAGAACATAATTTTATTATCTTATTGCAACAGTGATTCTCCTACTTGCCAGTTCAAACAGGCTGTAATACAAGCATGGAGATCAAATTATTCCTACTCAGCTATATACTTAATACCTAAATTAGGAGCCCAGTCAGCTTGACTTCCAACTCTAGTCAATAGAAATAGGTAGAGAGAAGCTACTTTTATCTTATATGTGATCTGAACTGCTCTTTCAATGTGCTTATCTCTCTCCACCAACCAGAAAGGGAGTCTAACGCTGCCTGGCTGGACAGCTATCTTTCATGGTCAGAGAGGATTAGTTTCTGATGTTTTATGTCTTTTACTCTGATGCACCATCAGGCTTTTAAGAGAAGTATCTGAAGCCCATGCACATCACCCAGTGAAGGCAGTGCAGTGATTTCAGGTACTAGTCTTCCCCATCACTTCTGGCTTTGGGCTGCTTGGGGCTTCAATTCAGAGCACACCTCCTGGTTCGGGGCAGGGCCCTTCCAGTTCTGGCTATAGTATTTGCTGCTCATTCCTCATAACTAAAAATTAAAAGACCGTTGATCATGATAAAAATGAGACCTTTTATTCTCTCTGGGAAACTGTCCACTGGAGACTGGAGCAGCAGTTTTCCTGGAAGAACTCACTTTTGTGATTGCTTTCCTTGCAAGTCACATACCTGTTTCTCCAGGCTCAAGGAAGATTTTCCATCCCACTACCTCATGTCCTCTCTGTAGCCCCACAGGTGGAACCACAGGATGGCCTGTGGTACGTATTCTTTCTCTTGCTCAGAGGATCACTTACTGAGTTCCTGCTCCATCCAAATGCAGAGTAGAATTTTCTCCACATTCAAGATAAAGGAGGAAGACAGATTTTATCTGCATTGCCAGAGCTGGACAGCAAATTCATCCACTGTTTGTCTCTGCCTGTCTTTCCAGGTCATTACTGCCAACGAGCTGGCATATGGCAATGGTGAACTCAGTAGAAACTCTGACACATAGCACAAGAGGAAACTCTCATACGTTAACCACAACATATGTAATGTTCAATTAGCCAGAGCCCTTCATGCTTCTGCAGCATTACTTCATCATTTCATTTGTCCTTTTTTAAATTTTATTCTTGGTTTCTGCATTTCTGTGGAGCACCATCTTTCCTTCAGCATGTTATGTAGTGGCAGAAAAGTTAATATCTGAGAGGGAAATGTTGCGTTCAAAAGTGCTTTTGAAATGAGTGCACAGTAGCTGAATCTCACAGCTTGTTGGTTTTGGATAACTTGTTTGGGGGCTACTGTGGATAAGAAAAGCAGCATAGAGAGCAAGGAAGTGACAATAACAACAGTTTCTCTTCTAATTTCCAGTTGCGGGTAGGCGCTTTTGATAATTACCAAAGTGGAAAACCCAGCTGGAATTCTGAGCATTTTCTTTTTTCTGTACTTTATTAAATTGTTATGTTTCCTCCAGGTTTTTTCTGGCATTAGGCATAACAGGAGAGAGCAAAAGGACAGAAGTGAAAATTGTCACAGCAGGATACCTGAAGTTGCGTTCCTTAATCTTTATCTGGACACCCAACTAAAAGCAGAATGATGTTGAAAGGTGTTAAGAATTTTTAAGCTCTCTTGCCTGCTATAACTTTAATAAACCAGAAACAGCCCTGAAAGTCAGACTGTTGGGTTTCCTTGTTTTTAAAATGTGGTACAGTATTGTACCAGAAATGTGGTTTCTAATAGATTTATAGATTTATAAAATTGTGATCAACTTCTTTTGATTCCTTGTATTTAGCCTAAATCTTAATTTTCTTTTCTTTATGTTAAGCTTTTATTACAATAATACAGTCCTTGAGCAGAATATAAATAATAGTTACTTAATGAATATAATTAGTTTATTGTAAATACCACTGAGGCAGAGGTAAGAATATATTAGCTAATGTAAAAACTTAGTTGTCAGAACAATAGTTGACAGCACGGTGTACATAATGAGTGTTTTAAAAGGGTTTCATCTCCATTGCCGAAGAGTGTACTCTTCAATAAAAGAACTAGTCTTTCCAAGCATGATCAGTATTCACTTAATGAGGGTCTCCTCATTTTTGTGTTTATACTATTCACTTGCCTAAACACATTTGTAATGAGCCTGCATTAGTCATAATGACTTACTAGTGAAAAGCTATGCTTTGTCCCATACCATTTCTTTAAGGTTAATTGCATGGTTACAAACAGTTTTTCAAAAGTCTTGATATGCCTTTGGCACCAAAACTGAGAGAATAATGATTCATAAAATATCTTGGGAAATTTACTCTTAATGAGAGATCTGTCCAGTTATGCTATGAAACCAGATATTTAGAATGCGTAGACATTTAGAAGATATTGCAACAGAGATTCATCTATAACTCTGAAACTTTATCATACTTGCGCTATTGGAATGAAAATATTTTGGTGACTTATGGTCCTGCATGGTTGCATTTTTATTCAATCAAAAAGGTAGAAAAAAGCAGGAGAGTGGAATGCTACATGGAGATCAATCAGTAGGTCTCTTAGTCCCACTTCGATTTGCAGCTCTTTGATGAAGAGATTCTAGAAACCATCCACCAGGCTGGCTGGTAGCTTGAAGCTTCAAAAGAAAATGACATTCAATGACCTTTTCCTCCACTAAGTTAGTTATTGTGCCAACTTAAAAACCCTATGGGTGTCTTTGTTATGACACATTTCTATGGGTTAGAACGAGCTCTAAAACCTCCAGACTGTACCTCAGTTGAGCTGAGTAGGAGGGAAGAGTCTCTACTTGTTGGTAATATTTATTAGGTTTATCAGACTTGGCTAGGAGCACTGGGGCATTGCTTAACTTTTTCCTCTTTCATGATAAAAATGATTTTACTAGGTAAGGGTATTCCAACATAACAAGTAATTTTAAAAAAAATGTAATAATTTTTAATTTTTTAATTTTTTTATTCAAGGGAGGATCAGATATCAGATGACATGAGGGTACATTTGACACCATGAATTTGGGCCCGGCACCAACTGGACATATTCAGGAATTTACTATTTATTACCAGGGAAAAGTGATTAATATACTTGTAAAGAAGGTTAGACTTTCACTGCATTTTTTATGTCTGACAATTGCATTCTAGTGCACTTTCCACTAAACAGCATTAAGTTTTTTTCTTTTTTAACCTCCCCCCAAAAAAAAACCACCAAAAAAAACCCACCAAAAAAAACCCCCAAAAAAAACCCCAAAACCTGCAAAACAAACAAAAAATCCTTCAACATTTAAAAGCTAAAAGAAACTCAAAATCTCAGCCATGTCAAAATAAATTCCCTGATTATTAACTGCAATAAAATCAAACCACATTGAGAGTCTTGTGGGTACTAACCATACTGCAGAGCATGACAGCTTGAGCTCATCTTATATTCAGTGAAGTCTGCGCAAATGTCACTAATATTCCAGAAGCATTCTGAAAGCATTACTTTTGCCCAAGACTCACATTTTCACATTTATTGTAATTCCAAACAATGAAGGAAAGAGGGAATCAGTATCTGAAGGTATTAAAAATATAGCCACTCATGGAGTGAAGATAGGTGAAATTTTTAGGATAAACTTAGAATCCATTTGAAAATTGTGTTTCAATTCTATAGCAGCTCTCACCCTGTGAGAAACATGTTTTTCAGTGCTAAAATTGGTTGTCTGCAGTTGCATAATTTTTTTTGCCTCTTTCCAAAAGCAAGGAAAAATATTTTTATTCTTTCTATACTTGACATTAAAATAAGTGCTTCTTTTTTCTTCTTGCTTTTGCATAATCTAAATTCATAAAAGAACTGATATTGAAAACAAAACACCAATGTATTCTCCAACTCTGTGTTAAGTAATTTTTCTGGTAAGACTCAGGTAACTCCAGCAGGCAGTTAGTGCTTAACAGCCAGGTTTGACAAAGAATCTGATGAGTAAGATGACTTTATGTATCTTTTTAGGGAAAGAAGATGAAACCATTTGCCTTTGAATGGACTAACATAAAAGGGTAAAATACTGTTTTTCCCTTTTTTTGTACAATTCTAAATAATTATTAGAATAGTGATACCTCTTAAGATGGGAAAATACATGCACACCCGTGAAAGGTGCTTTTAATTTTCAATATTTCTCCTTATACAATATAAGACTTATTCTGAAACAGTTATCTAGATAGTAGATGATAAATATTTTTGTATTATATCTAATTTCTTAATACATTAAGCCAGGGGTTATTTATTTCTCTAAGTTCTACAAAGAACTATTAATTAAAAATATGAAAAAATAAAAGCATCTGTAGATGCCTTTCCAAAGGTCTTGTTATTTCATCTTTCATGTAGATAAATTTAATGGCTGTTTTCCCATGAGGATTTCATTTTTTTGTATAATTGTCACAGAAAGCACACTTTATGGCATGTTATGTCCTGACATAGCAGTTTTGAATCAAAATAATGATGTTTATAATATGACCTGATACTTCTGGAGCATTGTGAAACTCTTTACTGGGCAGAAGAAAAAAAAAAGTTTCAGTTTATTTTTTATTTTTTCCCAGCCTCTTTCTACAGAAAAATATAAAGGAGATACAACAAGACATAAGGAATTTCAATTTTCTAGGCTGTTTCAATAGGAGAATAACTTACAGAACTATTGCTCAGAGTTTTAATGATATCGCAAGCACATCATTACTCTATTACTGAGTCATGCCGGAAGGACAGAATTAACCAGCAGATATTTTTTTATGGCTCAGGAATGTAGAAACTCCCAAGGTGAAATTTTCTAGTTGGGACATATCTATATATGTATTTTAGGAATTTTATTCTTTATATGCAAATTCAACTTAAGCAGTCAGTGGGAAATGCTGTATCACAATGAAAAAAACCCTGACATGATATGTTACTACTCTTCAGGATATGCCTTCATGTTGTACAATAAAATACAAAATTTTGGTCCTGTTGAGTTCCTTAGAATTTTGAGCCATGTCATCAGTGTGCTGAAAATTCCACCAATAGGAGTAAGTATGTAGAAAATGTTACTGGACAAGGAGGAATCTTTACTGTTGTGAAAGATCTTTTAAACGGTCTAATGCTGGGAAGAATCCAGAATTCATATCCTAAACAGTTTAGGCAATAAACTCAAATGCCAGTGTTAGAAGACTTGTCAGCCTTGCATGATCTGAAGGGAAAGATCACCCTCTTAAGACTATCTTTAGTGGACAAAACAGCTCTGAAAGTTGTCAGCTTCTCCTCACTGAATGCACATGTAGCCTGGAATGATGACACTCCTGTTGCAAGGACTTACATAACTGAATTTTTGAGAAGATAAATCTAATCCTCAATTTCGTCAAGGTTCACCAGTAATATTGAATCACCTCCCTTTTTTTTTTTTTTTTTCTGATGCCCCGATTGTGTACATTGCTTATATATTCCTACCTTCCTAGAGTGAGTAAAACACAAATTTCTTGCTGGGAGCCAGACTGTAGTCCGTGATAGGGCCAAGACCTTAAAATTTCTAGACACACTAGTACTAGAGTGTAACTCCAAGTACTTGAGTGTCATGCTTCTTGCTTATGATATCACAAAAACCTAGACACCTCCAATGAGATAAAAATTTCACCCACTGATGTAAAAAACACCCATCAGCTGGCCAAAACAACTCTCCAGTGAGATAAGCATAATCTTTCAAAAGGGTGAAAGGAAATGCCTCATGATTGAAAGTGAGCTCTGAAAGAAGATTTAATCTGGAGATGATACATGAAATAAAGCCATTTAAATGTCTTAGAAGCACTAGTGTTTAATTTAGGTGCTTCATTCTGGGATGAGGTCTGAGAAGAAAGAAAAATCTGAAAGAATAACAACATTGCTTGATTCACGTGATTCGGAGTGATTTAGTTCATCCTGCCAGAAAGCTTGTGACTCCTCAGCTGGGTCTCTGTGACTGCCAATGGGAGCTACTTGTTATGTTTAAACACCTAGATCTGCATTTCTTCTGCCTCAGCTACCCTAGTAAGAAAGAAGTAACCAAGAGGATCCTTGGAAAACTCTTTGATTCCAGTTTATAGGTGGTCTGGGTCTCCTTCCTTATTTGTAAGCATCTTAATTCTATGTGTTGTTGCTTTTCTACAATCAGAATTTTGGATGTTTTGTTTACTTATTCAAATGATCAAAGTGAACAGAAGTCCATAGAGGTTCAAAGGTGTTATTTGGTTCAGAATGCAGAGGTAATCTGCTGCAAACATTTTATGTATAGTTGAATGAATATATGCATTGTCTACATTGATCTTATTTTGCTTGCAGACCCCACTTTTCCTTTTTAAAGCCTCAAAGCTCATAGTCCATAATTCAGAAGTGTCAAGCTACACATGAAGGGTGGTGGTTTATTAAATTTTCAAAATGCATTCCATATGCAACAGACCTACTAGAAACAGTGAGAGCAATTATTTGAAGTAAGGATCTTGTTTGTCCTGTTGAATCATGACTGTAATAGCTGCAGGCAATTGCTTTGTCTATTGGTCAGTCTGAATTATTGACTGGATTAGTAGGTTGGGTGAAAATTAAGGAGCACTCTTCTTTCAATATTTTTGTAAAAGAGCAAGTGCAATTGTCCGCTCTGGTTGTGGTCAATCCACTAAAATATAAGGTTAAATAAAATTAAGACTGTTCATTTGCTGAATAGAAAAGAACAATGAAATTCATGGCTGGGTCAGATACTTCATTTAGCCCACGTTACAAATGGAGAAAAGTGAACTAATGTTAGAGTTAAAATACTATGTCAGATTTAAGTCTCACACACTTTGTCAATTTGGAATTAGTAGACTTTCATATTGCTTTAATGGATATTTTTCATTTGGCAGTAAACAGAGTGCTGTTGTTTCAGGCTTTTTTTTATTTATATTTTTTTCCCGTGGAGGATTAAAACCCATATTTCTCTCTCCTGGAAGACATAAAGGAAAGAACATGTGTATTATTTAGCTGTTTCCTCAGCTTGTTTTCTGCTACCATTCTTGACACTGGAATCAACTCATCTCACTTTGGTTAGCTTTAGTTTCCAGTAAGGGAAGATATTTAAAACAGATCTAAAGTTGCTACAGTTTATTATTTCAGCATTAAAATACACCATAAAAAACCAAACCAAACCAGCTCAGAAGTGACCTGACAGTTTCTGTTTTCCAAGTAAATACTCATCCACAGATCTCACTGCATTTGCCACAAAAAAGAAAAAGCAGAAACAAAAAAAGGATTTGAGGTGCTAAAGCAGCTCCATTTATTCTCACCACAAAAAATTATCATATTCAACACAGTTTTTGTCATGGTAGCTGAATTACTGCAGTTATTTAACCATTAATTATGAGAACGTAGGCATGTGCAATCGCATATTCCATTGTAGCTACTGATTCATATTAATTACTTAATGGTGACTGCCATGTCGAAATCAGTTGTTCAAGAATTTTTGCAGCTAAAATGAAGATTGGGAGCATTCTGGAAATCAGCTATAAATGTCATTGAAAGAGCTTCTAAAGCTCAGTTTGTGACTGCTTTGTGTCACTGAAGCACACTAAGTAACCGAAGTGCAGCAGTAAATCTGACCATTGATTACATAATCCGTATTAAATGTTTATATTGTTTCCTGTCCTGTATATCTGAGCAATTTCTATGTAGTGTGAATTGTAACATCCACTTTGAGATACTCAAATGGAAAGTACTTACGACTCATTTTTATATCCATGCTTTTCTCATTTGCCTTTGCACTTTGCTTCTGAGGATTCTGTCATCATACATTATTCTAAAGCTTGATTAGAAAATACTAAGAAAGCACATTTCAGGTGTTTGTCATGTATGATCTGAAGAATATTTTAATACATTAAAAGGACTAATGATGCAAGACATCATTTGATATGTAGTTCATTATTAATAGGCCTAGTAAACTACTGAAATATAAAGGGAAGTTGATAAAGTTCAGAAAGACTGTGAGAGAAAAAAATATATAAACTTTATAATGTGTATTATACTTAGAAAACATCATGAGTAGGTGGAATCATTCTCACTAGTAACATAAACAGTAGCTATGGAGCAGACCAGAGGGAATTTGTTCCCAAAGAGATCTGGACAAGCTCTGCAACAGCCCTGAAAAGAATTTTCCAAAAAGCTAAGCCTTCTATTACAAGTAACAGCTCTGAATATAATTCTGACAAGTCTTAAAAATTATGAACATTACATGATTAAAAACAGATTTCATAAAAGCCTATTTATTGAGCAAAAGCCCTAAGTAGTACCCACACACTGCTGGAAAAATTCCACCTCTAAAATCATTTGGCTTCCAGCAACATCCATGAATGCAAGCTTCAAAAAACAGTTTCAGCTGCAATTGATAAATGTGCCTAATGTCTCACTTTTATCATCTGTTTTTCCCCGGGAATATTTAACTATTCCACAAAGTGAAATTATTTAGCATCCTAGACTGTCTCAAGTTGGAATGTACCCGTAAGGATCATCAAGTCCAATTCCCTGCTTCTCACAGAACTACCTAAAAATAGACTATGTGATCAAGAACATAATTCATATGCCCTCTGAACTCTGACATGCTTCATGTCATATCTACTCCTCTGAAGAAGCTGTTCTAGTGCCCAACACCCTCTCAGTGAAGAAGCTTTTCCTAATGTCCAGGCTGAACTTTCCCCAGTGCAGCTTCATTCCATTTGCTCAAAGCCTGTCACTGGTCACCAGAAAGAGGAGAAGATCAGCACCTTGCCCTCCATGTCTGCTTGTGACAAAGCTGTAGACTGCTATGAGCTCTCCCTTCAGCCATCTCCTCTGTCAGCTGAACTAGCCAAGAGACCTCAGCTACACCTTGTAAGTCTTGCTCCCAAGGCCTTTCACCATCTTGATCACCCTGCTCTGGACACACTCTGAAAACTTTATATCCTTCTTGCATTGTGATGCCCAAACACTACTCAAGGGGCAGCGATGCCAGCACAGAGTAGAGCAGGACAGCCACCTCCCTTGACCAACTGGTGATAATTTTCTTGATGTTTTCCAGGGCACTGTTGGCCCTTTGGGCTGCCAAGACCCATGGCTGATTCTTATCCAACTTGCCATTGACATATGTCTCCAGATTTCTTTCTGTGGGAGCCATTTGGATTGTCCCATTTCAGCCAGAATATCTTATAGTCTAGCTAATGAATGCTATGAAAATTGTATTAATTTAGAACTACAAACAGAACTTAACACATCCATGCTATATTTAAATATTTACTTGTCTCATGATGTGCCAGTTAAGATGCTTAGGGTGAGTACTTCAGAGAGCACTATTCGCTCCCTGTCTGTCTTCAGGTTAGAGTCCAGTAAGAAGCCCTGAGCTGAGACTGCTGCAGAAGCAGGTGTCAACAGGAGAACTAGACAGAGGAATAGTTAACTGGAGGTCTTGGAATGGGTTTGCCCTTGAGCTAGCACATACTTGTAAGCCTGTAAAAATGTCATCACTTTAGGCCCTTATTCACATAAGGGGTTGTACGGACAAACAGATGTGCTTTTTTGATAGGTTTAGAGTCTTAAAATACAGTCAAATGACTAAATGTGCCAATCTAATTCTTATTCTATGAATCCTTCCATGGAAGGAACGTAAGGTGTTTTGTTTTTCTTTTTTAATTTATTCTGCTTCTCCCTTTATGATGCTATATATGTTCCTGTGCCTAAGCATATTCATAACATCCCTTGTAAGAGACAAAAATAAGCATACTCAATTTAGAACCACTTGTGGAGAGATTCTGAAGTCCTCCAGTTTCCAATTTTACTGCTAAACACTGGTTACAGTTTGCCAGGCAAAATTATAGCAAACTTACACTGATCGCATTTTGTTATGTATTGCAATGTTGGATAATATTCTTTGCCATGTGGAAAAGTGAGTAACATAATACTTTAAGCACTACAATATAAAAGACTTCAAAGAATTGAAGTTATCTCAAAATGATGTAAAATATTATATTACCCTAAATTTTGATTTCCAGGATCAATGTCCAATACAACTTTCTTCAAAGGGATTCTGCAATTTCCTTTCTTTACACCAGTCCCTTCTTTTAATTTTAATCTTGGTCTGAAAACAGTTCCTCAGCTGGATCCTCAGATCTTTCTGGTTAGTGGCCTACCATACATTCCCTTGAGACAATTTAGTTGCATGCAAAAGAGCACATTGTTATAAACTACTCCTGAGTTTCAGATAATTTGCACATTACAAGAGTGGGTGTAACAGAACAACTCTCTATATTCAAGTTCCCTGGTTCCAGATCTGCTGCAGTTGGAGCTAACTTGAATGGTTTCCATTATTATATATATATACTTTTATCATATTTGAATAAGAATGTAAGATGAAAGGTAGTTGGCAATGGTCAGCAGGCAGAGTAGCTTTAGCTGACTGATGGTGAGTCAGCACACGTTTCAGGGCTCAAAGTCAGTGCATGCTCACTGTTTCTAATTTCATTTTCTGTCAGGAAACAACTAAAGACAGAGCCTACAGCTCTTTTTCCCACAGACAACACACTGTTATACCTCCCCATCACGAATCTGGCAGTTACTAGGTCAGCCTGTTTTTCCCTTTTTAAACTTTTGGTGTTATTTCTCCTTTTCTGATTTAGCGTACATGAAAAACGACAGCAGCAAAAACAACAAAACGTCTCAGAAAACATCCCTGAAAACAAAGAAACCAAAATATGATCCAAGTACTTGTAGATATGAAGAAATCATTGGTTTCCTTAGCAACAGAATGCAGTTCTATAATAAGAACAAGACAGTAATTAACCCTCTAATGTGAGATAATGCTGGAAACACACACTTAAGTCTGCGTGATTTTTTGGCTATTTCCCTAGCATATTAACATTTTAAATGATAAAGGCTAATCTCTGGTTAGTCGTCCTCTTAAAACAATAGGGAAATTCCCTGGAATAGAGGTACATGCATTGAATGGAAAATATCCAGATTGTAGGCTGTAATCGTAGGTCCTGACAGAAGCAGCTGTGTGGCCCTGTAATTTGATTATACTGTAAGATGGCTTTGTCTCCTGTTGTGCATGCAGCTATGATATGTCTTAATAGCTGCTTGGAGAGATGTATTGTCATAGATTTACTCTTTTGGTCTCTGCTAATAGTTTTCCCTCATCCTCCACTGTGAAGTCAGGAGAATCTTGCCTTCAAATATGTATTTGGGTGTGAAATGAAAGTCTTTACAGTCAGCATTCAGAAATACATACTTTCACAAATGTACTGCGATTCAGTCGAATATGTAAATGTCTCCCAGACTTTAAGAGCCAGAACAGTTTTAGTGATTTCTCAGTTACTACCTCTCAGGTAATAATGAATATCTAACCACATGGCTTGACCATGTAAGTACAGATTTTTTCAAACTTAGAGGTGGGTATGGTATAATCATCTGATTTCAGAATTCCTATTTACCTAGGTTTTTAAATGTTCTGTGAAACTTATTACACTGCAAACATGTAAATTAAGGCTTAGTGATTGGTAAATATTATGAAATAATACTGAAATGAAACAGGCTGGTTTTAGTTAATTTTTACTGAAAGAATGGTCATCAATTATCTGAAAAAGCCCTCCTAAATATTATTTAGGAGTGCATGTGTATCATGTTCATGAACTTTTGAAATACTTAAAAAGTACTTACAAGAAAGATGAAGACTTTTTTTCCAAGACTTGTAGTGACAAGACAAGAAGCAATGGGTTTAAACTGAAAAAATCTATATTTATATTGAGCATAAGGAGGAAATAGTTTATGATGAGGATGGTAAGACACAGGAACAGATTGCTCAGAGAAATTGCAAATGCCCCATGACTGGAACTATTCAAGAGCAGATCAGTCATAACTTTGGGCACCCTGATTTAGGGGAAGATCTCCCCATCTAGGGCAGGAAGATTGGACTTGATTATCTTGAATGGTTCCCTTAAATCCAAACAGCTCTATTATTCTGTGATGAAGTGGTGATGCAGACCACTGCAGACTTATGTTGAAGATCATTCCCAGGACCCTTGCTCTCTCCTTGTGGGTGGCATCATTTCAGCTGCTTACAGTCACTTGTCTGGACACCACTGTTACAAAATCCACACAGTGGTTACCACCATTCTTGTTTCTCATTTTTCTCAGCTCCTGGAACCACCACACATCACTCTGTTCCTCTAGGAGAAGCAATTACATCTCACCTGTGTCCTCTGAACTTTCTAGTGTCTGTTACTTTCTAGAGTTGAAGGGACAGTGGAAGCAGGGACCACAGTGTAATGATTAAAAGAGGGACATGTACCATAAGGCTGCTGTCTCTGATACTGAATTCAGACTCTCATATACGTTTCTGATTGTTAGGGTATAGATTGCTCCAGTCACAATCAAGAATGAGGTAAAAAAAATATTTATCTATTTGTGTTGCTTGTGCCACTGTCCTCATACATTTGGGGTCACCAGATGTTGCAGGCCAAAGCTGGGCATGTCCCAATTTCAGGAACACCAAAATGAAACTCACACCTCAGCTGGTTTAGAAAACACCTCCTTAATTCAATTTGACTCCAGTATTTATGCATATGTACAGAGGTCAAGAGATTGGCTGGACAGGTTGCCACCTCTTCAACCTGGATGGTGGACATCACCATCAATCATTTCTTCTCTCACAGGAGAAGTATGTAAACATTCTAAGAATAGATATTGTTTTCATGAAGCTGCGTGAGAAAGTTCTACAGAAAGACAAAAAGACAGAAAACTCAGAGCAACATATTTGTGTCCATGAAAACCAAGTATGAATTAATATGTGACCCAAACATATTAAAAGTAGTTAAATTTTCAAGGAAGCAAATAATTTACAATATATACCTAAGGAAAAAAAAAGTCATTCTATCTAAAGATACTTTATTTATTTTCATGTATCTATATATATATGCTTTTGTGTGTGTAGCAAGTAGGAGGTCATTGTTTCCCAAATAAATTCTGATAGATGGGAAAAAGATGGTTCTTTCACTGAAACATTAGCTGCAGTCAGATGTTAGATTTCAGGACAGGACAGTAGATTTCAGGACAGGACAGAAGTCAGTGCATTTGCTAAGAATGGCTTTGATGCTGTAGAGACAAAATAGGCTGAAAAACTAACTGAACTTGGATGCTGATATACAGACAGTAAGGAAGATTATAGGATTTTATTGACAAATAAAGATGGTATGATTTCAGTGTCTGGGATTGACACAGTAGATTCACTGAAGTAATTGACATCTACCACTTGACATTTACAGTGGAGGGATCTATAGATTTTTAAAATGTCTTCATAATGTATCAGAACTTACCAGAAATTTGCTGAATGGATGACAGTCAAGTAAGATGACTATTTTAAATGTGCGATAAATATAATTTCCTGTCTCCTTTTTTGACATGGGTTTATGACCAAATCTGAACCTCTTACGGATTATTTAGGAGTTACATGTACCTTCCAATTCTAATTTTGATCCAGCCATGACGTACTTACTGATGACACAAGACTTGGAGGTGCTCTTGATTCTCTTAAAGCACAAGAAGTGATGATGCTTAACAGGAACAAGATTTAACTAGATATGAAGATATATTTCCTTAACAGGAAGGTGATTGAAAAGTCTGGTCAATACCCCCAACAAAGGACTTAACAAAGTGCTTTAGCTTTTGGTCAGTCCTGAAATTGCCAGTCAGTTGCACAAGATGACCATTGTTGGTCCGTTACAGCTACAAATACTCTCCTCTCAAGCCCCTTCCTTTCAAGTCTACTCTCATTATGATTTGAACCAAAATATAGGGTATTCCAGTGCTACTCCTGATAGGGGTTTGAATCACATATATCAGACACTTAATTAGACAACATTCAAGAGTGTGTCAGTTTGCAGGAGAGAATATGCAACAGCAAATGGCAATGAATTTTTAAAGCATCCCAGCTTGCAAAACTGGCTTCTAGTGGGTAAGATAGGGGACCTATGCCCAGAGCGGTGATATGTAATCATAGGTGATCCCTTTTGTTACTATAAAGCTATAGTTAGTATATTTTTATTAACTCCAAATGACAGAAATCTCACAAACAGTAAAAGGGATAAATGTCAAGTTTAAAACTGTAATAACTTCTCCTGACTTTTCAAAAACAGACCTTTTCACCTGATCCACCAAAGCAGCACAATCAGAATAAAAAATCAACATTGTTAAAAAGATATTAAATTCAAGTGGCACTCACTTCATGACACTTTATTCAGTCTAATATCAATTCTTAACAGTGTATCTCTAGGTCATTTTTTCAGCGCACTTTCTTGCTACATGCATGCTAAAATTTTAAATCTATTTGAAGTATTACTGATGAAACAATTTTAAGTGATAATATTAATTATAGCAAAAAATTCAATAATGAATAATGAAATATTTAAATTCACTGTCAAACCTTTCTTTTTTTAAGATAGAGATATTTATATTTACTCTTCTTCTTTACCTAAATGTGATTTTTTTTTAAAAGGGCAACTTTCTGATACAATTTGAGGTTATCCAATAATGTAGAAAATAGAAGAATAGCAATAGCAGTTAAAACAAGACAAACTTATCATAATAGAGTGAAAAATCACATTACAGAGATTAACATATTATAGTCAACAAAACTGCACTTGTTTGTAAAAGTTAAATGTTCTTACTAGTACTTATGAAATTTTAAATGACTGAACATCTTTCCTTCTCAAAATCCATCAAAAAAGAGAAAACAAGACAAAACCAAGAAAGATAAAAACATGAAGCAAGAAAGCACATTTACCTCAGCTGAAACAGATAAACTGTCTACATGTCCACTGAACACTGCAAAGACCAGAACTGATATTTCACCTCCTGTGCATGACCCTTGGGGATGATGAAAAATTTATCCTTTAAGAACCAGTAATAACCTGACAAAAAAGTTTGAAGCCTTATGTCCAATGCATAGCAAAGGAACATTTTTTCTGACTTTTTTCTTTTACTCATTTTGACATAAACATTTCCTTCTTCCTGTTCAAATCTTTTTACAGTATTGTTTAAAATAGCAAAAGGAAATGAGTTCTGTCTCAAAGAAAGTAATGCATTCTTTGCATCTTACCAGCCTAAACTCATCATGCTATCTTCTTGCCAGCTGTTTATGGGAGAATAAATGCTATCATGTTTTTGGACTATCTCATAAAAATTGTCATAAAAGTAAGGGTGATAATGAGTTATCTGTGTCATTATCTTCTCCTCAAGAAGAGTATATTAAGAATATAGATTAAGCCATCCATTGTTCAGAGGGTTTTTTTGTTGTAAGGATCTGGGTAACAGAAGGGTCTGACAACTGAGAAGAAGATAAAGTTACTGGGATTCCTGAAAACAGTAGGAAATGCAGAGAAACACTAGAGAGAATTTGTGAAAGTTTAGAGGGCTACTGTTAAAAGAACATTGGAAAAAAATACTGATAAAGATTTATCTTCATTTTTCTGTGACCCATTGTTTTTCCAGTGAAATAACTTGTGCAAAGTTATGCAAAGAATAAAACCATTTACATGCACATGAAGGAAAAATATTCATTAGAAGTAGTCAATATGAATTAAACTAGGTGAAGATATGCTTGACAAACATAATTAACTTCTCTGCTGAAATGATTGGCCTGGTTGATAAAGGGAGAAGAGTGGATGTTATCTGACTAGACTTCAGTAGGATCTTTGAGATTGTCTTCATAAGGTTCTCATAAACAACGCATTTAAGAATGCATTGTTTTGGTCACTCCTGAAATTGTCAGTCAGTTGCGCTAGATGATCCTTGTTGGTCCCTTACAGTGAGGTAGACTGAAAACATTACAACAGGGCCCAGAAGATAGTGATTGGTGGTAGGAAGTTTAGGTTGGAAATGTCAAACAGCAGTGTATTCCAGGAATAGATATTGGGTGCAACTGTTTTCAACACAAGGTCATAGAATCATAGAATGGTTTGTGTTGGAAAAGACCTTCAAAGATCATTTGTTTCAACTACCCCACCATTGGGAAGGACCTCTTGCACTATCTCAGGTTTCCCAAAGTCATTCCATTCAGCCCCTGAGCACTTCCTATAACAGAGCTTGAACATGTTCTCTGGGCACCCTATTGTCATAGTCAAGACAGCCACCGCACTTAAAATACTTCGTTAAAAACATCAGAATGCCTCAAGTATCAGCACCATGTTATCTAGATGTCTTTCATACCTTTTCTATGTAGCAAACCTATGGGCAGCTCCCCGCAGCTCTGGTTCTTCTTTCTTCCGTCTGCAGTTCCAGCTCACTGCTTCCTATCCTCAGCACGGCCACCTAACCCTGTCTGTCCCTTATACAGTGGCATCCCTCACACGACCTCCTGTCCCTTCCTCCTCACAGCACAACCAGCAGACTCCAACTGACTCTCTACCAACTAACTCACTCTTTTATCACACCCAGCTGTGAGGGCAAGGCTGTTCCCACTCTTTGGTAATTAACACAGCTGCAATATATCAGCAGCAGGATTGCCTTTAGCATTATCTCTGTCTTCCCACACCCTGTGTCATCAGTTTCCCCTTGCATAAGTCCTGGAAAAAAGGTGCTTTTCCATCCTTCTTATTATCCCCCTCTAAATATTGCAGGGCACCAATAAGGCCTTCACAGCACCTTTTCTTCTCCTGTCTGAATGAACCCAATTCTCCCAACTTTCTTTATAGGACAGGTATTCCAGTACTCCATTTCCATGGTTGTCATTTGGAGCCACTCTAACAGACATGTCTTTCTTCAGAGTTGAAGACAGCAGAGTAGAGGGGAAAAATTGCTTTCTTTGAACTGCTGGCAACACTTTGTGTTATGCAGTGTACGTTATGATTGAATTTCTGGACTGCAAGAACACATTGCTAACTCATGTCTAATTTTTCATTCATAAGTAGCTCCAAATTCTTCTGTACAGGACTGCTCTCAACCTACCCATCCCATAGTCTGTATTGATCTCCCTCAACGGAATTGACTGAATCACTCAGTTTGGTGTCACATGCAAACTTGCTGGAGGTGCACTCAGACCCACTGTTGTATTGTTGGTTAAGATATTAAAGAGTATTGGTCCCAGTAGAGACCTCTGAGGGACACCACTGGTTGCTGCTTTCCGCTTCAGACATTCAGCCATTGAACATAACGTTTGATACAACCATACAGCTAATTCTTTATCGATCAAAATCCCATCTCTTCAATTGACCAGCAAGAATGTTTTAGGGGATAATTTCAAAGGCCTTACAGAAATCCAGGTAATGACATCCATAACTCTTCCCTTGTCCGCTGATACAGTTGCTCCATGACAGAATGCCACTAGATTAATCAGGCATGATTTGCCCTTGGTGAAGTTGTGTTGGCTGTTTCTAAACAATTCCGACTTTTTGTTTTTGTCTGCACATCAAAAACCACTTTTTTAATAGGAGCTCAACTGCACACTGAAAAAGATTGTCCAGGGATGTTGTGCAGTCTCTATTCTTGGAGATATCATTCAAAAATCATCTGGAAATGATCCTGGAAAACAGGCTCTAGGTAGCCCTACTTGCAAAGAGAGGTTAGACCTGATGACTCTCAGAAATCCCTTCCAGCTTCAGCCGTCCTGTGATTCTATGGGGTTAAGACCTTACAGTATCAGTTATGATTTGTTGTGAAGACAAGGAGGGTGAGGAGAAAGAATACATAATTCAGGATTACCTGAAAGAAAGGTCTAGATACAACCAAATAAAAAGTATCAAAAAACATTGATGCATTAAAAAGAATGAGTGTTTTTCTTTCATATCAAAACTTCTCTCTTCAAAGATTGTTTTCATAACTTGGTCTATAAAGTTGAAAATACCTGTAAATGTCACAGTAAAAACATCAATTTCCTTTAATATTAGATTTTAAATAAATTTCCTATATCTTACTCAAAGGACTGACAGTGCAGATCAGGTGACTTACTTTGTGCTTTCCCTTCTTACCTACTAGGTGCTGGAGTTTTTTCAATTTTTTTCTGCATTGCTAGACTGCTTCATCCAAGGAATTTAAAGGCTTTTATTAAGTGACTAAATAGTTCCATTTTTTTCCCTGCATGTTAGCCTTATCACCACTCTGATGAAAATCATACAACAGCAGGTGAAGATGCTGGAAAAAGGAGCACAGTGTGACTAGACCATCTCACACTGCTCCAGCATCACATCTTTCATTGCTCTTTGTAACAACTTAAAGGGTAGACTTTGGGATGTCAAACACAGATTGATTTGGTCTGATAATTGTGATAGTATGTTGGCTAGCGTGTGATCTTTGTTAAACAGAAAGATACGAAATGCACCTCACCCTAGAAAATTGCTGCAGGTGGGTGAAAACAGATGTACTTTCAGAATCACATTAAGTGAGTTCATAGATCATGTAGTCAGGTGGCTGTGTGCATATGTGCTGAAGTATTCCTATAACAAGTTTGTTGCTTCACATCAAGGGCTTTTTATTAAGCTTGGAGCTGTGTTGTGATTGTTATGATGCCTGTTATGATGTGTGTGTAGGAATGACCACATCAGAGTGGAAGACTTACTGAAGACTCAGTCTTTTCCATCATAACTGAAGCCTCTTAGAATTTGCATGGGGATGCAAAGAGTCCAGTGAGGAGAACAGTCTGATAATAATTTTGTAAGACTATAAGATACTTTAATAGCAGCATTTTCATTCATAAAATTGTCATTTGAATGAGCAGGTTTTGACACTGTGCAAAATATGCCTTTTTATTCTTCAAAGTGCATGTTCATGGAAAAGCAAAATCATGGGGTGTCCCATCAGGGTTCCCAGGTCTCATTTAAGTAACAGGAAGGTGGACCTTAGCACATCTCACCTCTGCATCTGTTCACATCTAAAGCCACAATATTTTACATTATCAAGGTTTTCATCTCCTATGTCAATTAATCAGATCACACATCATTGTGTGTGTCTTTGTCATTGTCTTACCTGCTGCATTTTCTCGTAGTGATCACAGTTATGAATTTGGACTGGCTTGGTGATATGACCTCACAAGTCTGCCCATGTTAGTGAATTACTAATGTTGTCTTCAGGTGAAGATTACCTGGTATCAACAGTTGGTTGTGTGGTATGCTCTAAGGCAATCAATCATTGGTGTGCTCAAGGCTATTCTTCTCACCTACCAGAACTCCAGGCAGAGCATCCTAGAGCAAATGAGATACACATCCCTCTAACCAGTAGTGTTCTGTACATGTACAGGTTTGTTTAGCAACGGTGAGTAAATTTCAGACAGTTGGGAAAAAAAATCTGTTTCTTAACACCTGACAGATATGTGGCAGGTGCCACATATCAGGGAAGAGTCAGAGCAGGGCTTCCTTCTCCACAAAGGGTGAGAAGCTGAAGGTTGAAATGAGCTGTTCGTCACTTAGGCAGGACAGTGGCCTCGCCTTCACAGTGCACTTTTTCACAGAGCCTGGACTGAGAAGCAGTGTCAGGATGGTGACAGTGATACTAACAGGCCCCACCAAGGGCCCACAACAAGCAGGCAAAGACAAGGGGAAGGATCAGGCCCCAGGTCGTGCAGAGTTATCAAACAAGTCAGGAGAAGCAGGGCATGACGCTGGATGCTGACCTGGCTATGGTGTGATCCAGACCTCGACTGGGTGTCCTAGGCTGGGTTGTAAGTGTGCTCCTGAGCCATGGACAAGGAGCCCAGATAGGGATGGGCAGGGTCATTGGGGCTCATGGGTATATTCAGGGTCCCATACCAAGTAATCACACCAGGCATTAAGCTTATTCCTGATAAATACTTGATGTGGCTTAGAGCCATGACAAGTCATACCCCAGTCCCCCTCTCTTTGTGCCACCCAAGTCACTAAACACACATCCAAATACTGAAGTAGGAATTATGGTAGGACCAGTCTTATTTTCTACAGGCCATACAAGGACCTAAAATGCCTGAGGAAGATTTAGAACTTGTTATGAACCTATGACAAATTTTAACTAATAACTTTTAGAAAAACTCATACTCCAGCACTATTCCCTTAAGCCACTAAATATTTTTTGTAGTTTTACATGGATTCTTAGAGTATTATGTTAGATTAACAGCAAAGTCAACAAACAATTTATATTAGCTTATTTTTTTAAAAAACGCAGTCCATTTTTATTACCTCTGTCATCATGTAGAAAATGATAGCTATAAAAGAAATATATAATGAAAATTGTTCACCTTTTTTTTGAACTTAGTCGTTTTGCTTTGTATTGTACAGGCAACTAGTGAGACATTAGTGACAATATCGATGGTTGATGACACTCTAATTTGAATGTTACTACAGGAGTAACAGCAGTAGCCTTGTATGTCCATAAAGATTGCAGTATCTACCTCCAGCTCTGTTTTAATAAGTTTGTTATGTAGAAAAAGCTCTAATTCAGACACTGTTTCAGCTAACATAACAAGCCTTGCTTTCACTGTCCAACATTTTCTTGAACCATTTCCTTTTACAATAAATGACACTCCCTATTTCTTCATCACATATGGCCTTGTCTAAGAAAATTACTATAAGGCAGCCCAGAGAACTAAGGTTGTGGAAAGAAGGTAGAACTTGTCATAAGAACACCCACACAAAGCAGCAACTTGTGACTAAATTTGATAGTGGGTCTTCCACAGTCCACATAAAAAACCAAAAGCATTCTGAAGCAAATGGACTCATGAATTCAGCAGCAGTGCAAGTTTGTTATTTAACTTTTAATCATTAGGTAAATGGCACTATTGTCGCTCTGATCTTTTTCAGCCTGCTGATGTTTGCATTTTTGTAGTAGAGTTTCTCACAGATTTTCATGTAAACAAAGTAATGTTAATGTAAACTGTTCTTCTTGTTTACATTCCTCTCTTGAGGAAGGACAATTAATAGACTTCTAGTTTAACCAGTGTGGTTAAAAAGGTGTCAACCTCATTTGTCCAATCCATAGTCATTGTCCAAAATCTATATAAATCAAAGTAAAAAACCAAACTTCCCTCTTTTTGCCCTGAGAGCCTGACGACGTATGTATCATTTGTTTTGTGTCCTATAGCAACACATTATCATGATGGCTATGATGATTTCAGTGAGATCATTTACATCTTATCTTCTTGTTAGTTAGCGGTCATCTAAAATATAAATAGTATGCATAATAGCACTGTCTAGGTGTTTCAAACACAGACTAGACAAAGCCATCAAAGTAGTCTATATTTTTCATGGTTCATAATCTGCAGAAGCCTGTTTGCTGTGAGTATTTACAGAACAACTATCCATTCAACAGTTGCAGAGGACTATTCATTTAGGATAACCTTCAAAGAGGGTAGATGTGGTATCATGCATATCAGTGGAGGCATCTGATATCAATGAAACCACTTTGTCAGTAAAAACCTCTATCACTTTATACTTTATTGTTGTCAGGTATATAGACTTTTGTTTGTTATTGCATGCAGGCAAGTTATATTATGTCACCTAGAAAGGCTGTTTGACAAGGCATAAATTCTGTAGCCAACTCACACTTAAGAGAAGTCTAGGGACTGAAGTCAAGACAGCCACTGCACTCAGAGTGCTTCAATAATACCTTCAGAGGGCTTCAAGAATCAGTACCTTGTTATCTAGACATCTTTTTTACCTTTTCTATGTAGCAATCCTATGGGCAGCTCCCCACAGGGCTGGCTGTTTCCTCTCCTTCTTGTCTTTTCCTTCTGCAGTTCCAGCTCGCTGCTTCCTGTCCCTAGCACAGCCACCTAACCCTAGCTGTCCCTCACACAACCTCCTGCCCCTTCCTCCTCACAGCAGGACCAGCAGACTCCAACTAACTCTCCACCAACTAACTCACTCTTTATCACACTCATAGCTGTGAGGGCAAGGCTGTTCCCACTCTTTGGTAATTCGCACAGCTGCAATATATTAGAGGCAGAATTGCCTTTAGCACTATATGTCTTCCCACACAGGGAGACTGAAGAAGAAGAGGGAGAAAGTGAACAGATTTCATTGAAGGCCAAAGCATTCTTCAAAGTCATATACTTCTTAAATGTGCATAGAGTATGCATAGTGATAGCATGGTACTTGAGGAAAGACAGGGATTTCTCAGCAAGATTAGCTGAGATCAGATGCAGTCTTGCATCCCAGCACTGGAGGGAAAGACACACTTGCTTTCTGAAACCTTCTAGAACTTCTCAAATACCATTCACATTAAATGAAAGAAGAAGTCTTCTGCAGGTTGCCATCTTGGGGCAGATTCCTTAGAGGAAGACAGGCAATGTAGCAATAAATCATATTGTGCTTTGGCACTTAGAATCACCTGAGAATTCAAAAGTGTTTCAACAGGTGTGTTTAGACCAACATAAGCAAAATAGGGCCACTCTCACCTCTCTCAATTTGAAATCTAAAGTAAAAATTATATGGAAGATGGCATACCACAGCTACAATATACTTCTCCCCAGAATCAGAATTGTCTCACTGTGCTTAAATTTTTACAGGTTTGAAGAGTGAATGCTTGTGTGCATAACTGACCTCATAACTCTGGAAGTGTTGACTACTTGCTGGAAAACATTCCAATTGAAGCTTTGCAAGCGATCATGTACCAGATTGCAAGTACTCCAGGGATGAAATTGTCATGTAGTACATTTGCTGAAATATTTGAGGGAAGAAACAAGGACACAAAACCAATTTGACTTTGTCTCTTGCTTGCTTGTTACGTCACATATAGAATTGCAGCCAGTAGCTGAATAATAATTCAGCGTACACTGTAGCCTGTGTGCAAGCATGTTCATATGGGACTGGGCCCATAAAGTCCTAATGCTCACAAATAAAGTGCTTAAGAGACAAGGGCACAGAAATGCCCTTGCCATACTGTCAAAGGTCAGAACAGTATATTCACATGGTTCAATTTCCTAGCTGCATCCAGCTCTGGGATCCTCAGCACAGGAAGGACATGGACCAGTTGAAGCAGGTCCAGAGGAGGTCACCAAGATAATTACAGGGATGGAGCACCTTCCATGTGAGGAAAGGCAAAGAGAATTGGGTTTGTTCAACGTGGAGAAGAGAAGGCTTTGGTGAGACCTAATTGCTACCTTCAAGTAACTGAGCCTACAAGAAAAATGGAAAGAGAACTTGTAATGACAGGACAAGGGGAAATGGCTTCAAACTGAGAGAGGGTATTTTTAGACTAGTTATCAGGAAGAAATTCTTTATTTTGAGGTTAATTAAGCACTGGAACAGGTTGCTCAGAGAAGCTGTGTATGCTCCATCAATGGAAGTGTTCAAGGCCAATTTGGCCTTGAAATGAAATGTGTCCCTGCTCATGACATGAGGGTTTGAAATAAGTGATCTTTATAGTCCCTTCCAACCCAGGCCATTCTGTGATTTTGCTAAAGCTAACAGATTTAAATCAACAAGAAACATGACATATCTGTTGTGTTATGCATTTACTGATAGAGTCATAGATCTGTATTACCTATTCACTTGGAGTAGTAGGTCTGCTGTATAACATATTTGTTCAGAAACAACCTTCAAAAGAAGTAAAGATATCATCTATTTTAAAAAAGTGATTTTCAATAGTGGAGGCCTGTAGAAGTGAACACTTTTGGAGAAAATTTTCGCATAATTTACGAATATTTTCAGCAAATGCATCTTGCCTCTACAGATTTGGCATACCTGAAAAGCAAGACTGTGACAGTTTAATGCAAAAGCTATTATAGTCTATGCCAGAAGTACTAAATGTTTTTCCAGTGGAGGAGGAAATAGCAAAAAAAAAAAAACAACCTTCTTTTTTTATAAATTTACTGTAATTTTTTCCTTAGATCTTCAATATCACCTGTCAAAAAAGCAAAAGAACCAAGCATATAATTTTGTTTTTTGTAAAATGTATGGCTTTAGCTTGTAAATCCCTGATCTCTTACAATAAAGCAGACTCCAGAGGTAATTTGAATCCAAGTAGATTTGGTTATAGTTACCTGTTTCTTATGGAACTCTTAAAGCACCCTACAGACTCTGAAGACAGCAGGCTTTCTGCACTCACAAGACCAGTTCTCATGCCTCCTGATTTTCTCTATTTTTTCACTCATCTTTCTACAAAGTTTGTTCTATTTGGTACCAAAGCATACACTTTCTGATTTCCTAATCTCAGCTATTACCATACTAATTATTTATTGTCTAATCCTTAAAGGTAAAAACATGCATGAGAGACTTAAAAGTTCAAGCTCTACTTCATTTCTAAATAGACACAATTGGTTAAACTTTTAGTAACAAAAATTGACAGAGAAAATTTAATGCACCATTAAGCACATAAACATCAGCAATTTTACCTGAATGCAAAATGCATTCTTGTAATTTTTTTCCCCATTCTTCATCTCACCCACTCAAAGTAATTAGATAAAGCCTTTTCACTTCTCAAGTTTCAGTGGACTATGTATTTTAGCACATGTATTAAACCCACTTTTTAAAATTCATTGGTTGTTTTTATTCTTCTTTCTTTGCTAGTTAAATCTCTGCTTTCTCATGGCTAGAGTATATCAAGTTGAATCAAGATCAAGCAGAGCTGTAATAGTCCTCATTACACAAATAGCAGTCTGAGGCTGAAATCACTTTTGCAGAATATCTGGGTTACTTCCACATATTTCTCTACTTTCACTGTGGCTTTAGGTAACATAAGGCTTCTAGATAAGTGAATTGCACTGATTACCACACTTTGGAGTACTGGAATGCTATTTTTAAGCACCATCCCAGTCCAGTGTAAAATGATCACTAGTAAAAAAATATGGAAAGGATACTTAGATTCTATAACAGTGTCATTTAGATTGTAGCTCTTTCTTTTTCCTTCATGATTTTCAGATTTATTTACAGATATTAAAAAAAAAATCATTCGTGTGTGTATATGTGTGTTGGGTGTTTTGTTCTCTTGTAACACAGTCCAACAAGATTCCTGGTGTTATTGCTTATCCTGTGATAGACAAAAAATCACAGTAAATTTTGCATTCATACCTACATAGCCCCTAATTCCATGAGATTTTCAAATATGATATATGATATAAACTCCAATATTTTAAATTGAAATCAAACTGTTGCATTAAGTTAATGCATAGGTATTTCAAAGCAGGGCAAATAACCAGCAAATATTTTATTGTATACAACTGTGATTTTTTTTTCCCATGAATTTTTAAATGTACTTTTTCATAACAATCTTCATTTATCTGATTTGGCCATTACATATTATCAATTGTATTACTGTAAAAGTCATGCTTGTAATATTAATTTACATTGTTGCCATAACTAACACAATCTTTTATAAGGAAGAGGTGTACCAGACATTTCTTACTAATACAGGTTATAAGCAGGTACATGTAAACATTACAAAGTAACTTTTCTCACATTGCATTTCAGTCCATCTCAGTTAACTGTATAAGCCTGGAAAAGAACTTTTGTTCTTTTTTTCCTTCCTTTTTGGACTTCTTTCCACACAGAATTTCTTCGCTAAAATGTGTACATTATAGACATCTCGGTTATTTTGTTCACATACTTTATATAGAGTAATGAACAAACTTCATTTTCAATATAATTCTAAGAAGGTATTGTTGCACCATTTGCTATATCCTATTACCATTTCATTTCCAGCCAGAAGAAGCTGTGTTTTTTAAAACCATGTCTATGGAGGCTCATGGGAGAGTATCTAGATGCTACCTTATGAGAATGATCTAGTAATTACTCATATAAATTGAAATATTTGCCTCTGTTGTGTGAATTTTGTACTGTGTATGTTTTAATCTTGAACTTTTTTCTACAAGAGTATATGTAATTTCTATAAAAGGAAAATAATTATTCTGGGAAAAAAAACATAAGCTTCATAGGCAAATCTTCCTCAGGAGTATTTATTTGGAAATGAAAAATCTGAGAGTTAAGTATCGTGTGTCTCATGCTCATCATCTCAAATATAAGAAAGCAAAACTTCGATTGTTAAAGATCTCTGTACTCTGATACAAAGGAAGATTTAAATTTTTAAAAGTAAATTAACACTGTTCAGGGAAAGACCAATTCCTTGAGAAGAATTATTGCAGATTGTACATTTACAACTGTAAATAGTAAGACTTTTTACAAAATAAGTTTCCCTGAATATCTTTGAAAGTGGAGTGATGGGTAGACTTCATGCCAGCAATACCTTTCCAGATTTATGATCTAGTCAGTTTAAATCTTTACACTATGAGTAGTTGGCTATGAGCAGTTCTCCAGTCTCAGCATTCCTGAAAAAAACCATTATGGGACATGTAGTAACACAGAGAACTTTCATATTTTTCATTTGACTAAGGATTAGTAATTCCTTGGGTTTACATTATCATGTAAAGATAATTTGAAAAGGTTTCTAGTGCTCAAAAATACCTAAAAATGCACATAAAATAATGGAGGCATTAAAACCACTGGATACTGAAAAATGCTGGCTATGATAGACAATCTGGAGTCTCAGGAATATCTTAGGCTCATAAAACTTATTAATTTATTTAACATAACATGTTAAGTGACCAAAGCTTGCAGTGTCTCCCTTAATTTTCTTCTACATCACAGAAAACAAAACAAATAAAGAAAAAGTTCAGTCAGATAGCGTGGCCGTAGTACACAGTATTGGCATTCTTTACCAAGCGCCTGTTATTCTGTCTTTAAGTGCCTTTTTACTGTGTTTGTGATTCATTTGCTCCTGTGGACTTGTGGTATTTGGGTCCCATGCTAACTGCTGTTCATCCATGAGGTTTTCATTGAAGACAGAGCCTAGAAAAAAGAAAAAAAAACTTCTAAAAGGCACCACTGAGCCACAGAGAAATTCAAACTGCTCTGCATGCTGGACCTAACAGAGCTGCTACAATCAAACAATAAAGTTCAATGATAATTTCAATGCAGTCTCCTTCAGAATGGGATTTATTCTCCTTGGTTTAGTAGTGGTTTGTTGTCTGTTATTTTTCCTAAGCCAGATTGCTATAAATGGGATTTGAGAATCTCAGGGTTTTGTTATAAAGAGAAGTAACAACTTCAATAAAATAAAATTGGAAAGAATGCTTTCCAGATATGTTGCTTTCCGTCTCAAGGTCTCAAAGGGAATCACTAGGATATAGTTGAACTGATTCTTACAGCAATCTTCATAAGCAGACACGATCCCATTTTATATACAAGAGCATTAAAAACAAATTCCTATATAAACCATCCTAAGTTATGCCTTCTACAGTCATTCTCCTCCAGCTCCACCTGGCAACACCTCCAGCTCTACTTGATGCGTTTGCTTGTGCCTCAACCAGATGAATGTCAGACACTGAATTAGCTGGTTCACAGAGATAGAGAGACAGAAAGCAAGTCACTTTTTTAAAACTCAGTTTACAGGACAGATTGTTTCATCCAGTTTGGATTCACAAATCTTCTCCTTCTATGTCTGGGCCAGAGGAATTGTATGAATTACCCAAATCCAGGCTAGAATTCTGTTATTGGCCTCAGAGATGCCAATGTTGGCATGCCTGCACACTTCCAGGGTTTGAAACAATGCTGGCCCCTAAAGGAGTACTTCCACCAAGTTTTCAGCCTTGTATTTTTAATTTTTTCACTAAAACTAGCAGTTTTTAAGCCTCTTGGTGGGTGAGATTTAACCCAATTAAAAACTACCTATAAGGAATGGCGTGTGAGGTCTGGACTTCACATCAAGGAAAAGAGAGAGAGAGGAAAATGAGGCTCCTCCAGTTTTTTTCTGTCATTTGTGAGGAGGTGGATGTTTTGGGATGGGTTTCTTGGGGTTTTGTATGGGGTTTTGTTTTCTTGGTGTCTTTGTTTGTTGTTTGTTTTGTTTTGTTGGGTTTTGTTGGGTGTTGGGTTTCTGTTTTATTGGGGGGTTGTTTGTCTGTTTCTAAGGTTTTGTTTCAGGATGGGCTATGCTTTTTTTCTCTCTCTCTCTCTCTTTTTTTTTTTTTATNCAGTTAAACTGGCTTAAAACAGCTCAGATCCCAGGACCAGGACTCTCAGTTTTGCTCCTGAATTGAGACTAAGGGTACAATGGACAATTAAATGTAGTCTTTAAGTGTTAAAGAATCACATTTATCCATCATGACAGGTGTGCATCTTATCTACATGCACATTAAGTTTTTCGGTGACTTTCATGCCTAATTTTAGATCACCAATTTGGACTGGGGCTGAATAGTAGTAAAATTTCTTCCCTATGACAACAGGCTATTACCACCTGCCAGGAACACTCTGTCAGCCCTGGAGCTCTTCCATCTTAACAGTCCAGTATTCTCCGCTTCAGCAAAAGTTAAATAAAGGAAACACTTGCTAGTCTCAGAATGAATATAAAGCATTCAGTAGAAAACAACCTAGTAATAAATTTTCTCCTTGATTTTCAGGAAAGGGGATGAAACCCTGTACTACTGAAATTTAGGATGACCACTGGTTTTAATAAAGGAGGCACTTTCTGCAGCATAACTGATCTAGGGAAAGAGCAGAGGACAAATATAAAGACAAGTATTGCCTAACAACACTAATATTTAGCAGATACTAAAAAGGTTTAGCATGCATCTGGAAAACTATTTACAATACTAATGAAGCAACTCAAAGGGTAAGGCATCAGTCTCTTTTGAAATATTAAACCCACTGAACCCCTTTTTTTAGTTTCTTAATGTTCTCAAATTTAAATACAAATTATATTGTACTAGTCTTCATCCTTTTCTTTCAGTAACGACTTCAATCCCCTTTTATGCACATATGCAGACATGTGGTGATAATTTTGAATTGTGGCAGAAATTCTGTCAAGCTGAGGCTGCTTGTTTAGTGTAGTAAATGGTTTCATGGTTCAGTTTTCTATTAACTCCAATTAAGGGAGAGTATAATGACTGAGGAAGTGGCTCTGTCAAAAAAATTTGAAGGTTTGGTCTCGAAACCATTTCAGTGAACATCTTCAGACCATGACAAAGAAGCATCCAATAGATGTGTAGTAGCTAAAATTTCAACCATACTCATATATTTTTCTCAAGTTTTTCTAAACAAGGAACAATCTTGGAAAGATAGAAAAGCAACAAAAACAAATAAGGTTTTCTTTACCTGTTGATTTTAGAGTGCTGATCTCTAACATGTGTCTCACTGACAGCATACTGTTGCATGAACTCTGATATAGCTTTCAGGAATCTTACAGTGCTTCTGTGCTCCAGGCTGACAGGAAATGTTGCCTGCATCATATTTCCTGTGTCTCACTGTTGTCCACACTTTGTCCTGGTTACAGGGAAAAGGGTTGGAGTTCTTAGCACTGTTTATTCCATAACACCCACTTCATAGGTGGGGATGTGATTTCAGCAGGAAAAGCTGGGCACCGGCACTGGAAGTTGGCCACTTTGCCTTGCTCACTGGAGTGCAGTGGACAGTCCCCTTAAAACCCCAGAGAACTTGGTCCCTTCTGCTGCCCGCTGGCTCCCCTTCATCCCATTTTTCTCCAGAGCATGAAAATGGCCTTGTGGTACTGAAACTGACAGCTCCAAGGCACAGCAGAGCCAGCAGGGGCAGTCAGAGTGGGGTCAGCTCCCCAGCAGAGAGATTTTTCACAAACACAGACAGGGGGACACGGTGGAGAGTTGGAGACAGCAGCACAGGCAACTGCAGAGAACTGAGCTCAGCCAACAGCTGCATTATCCCTATTGGAATGAACCACCTTCCATGGCTTTGTTGTCCCTGCTTTCCATTGTCTTCAGGCTGGACGGGGTCGTAACTTTTATCTGTGGGAGCTCTCCTTGACAAAGTGGCTTTGTGTCCTGAATACCAAGGGCATGGGTGGAGCAACATTCCCAGTGGTAAATACACTTCTGTGGGTAAAATACCTTCTCTTTTGTATGTTTTTGCTATTTATTTGCATTTATACTGCTCTTGCTATTGGGCTTTCAGTAAATCTTTATTTCAATTCATAATATCTCATTTAGTGTCCCTTCCTTACCAAAAGAGGTGGAGGAAAGGGAGTCGCTTATTTGGAATCTGACTTTCCTGATGATTCTAGACTCCACATTCAAAGTTTTGCTTGCTCCTCAATTATATGAAAGTCTTGGTTCAGAAACTAATAATTTTTGCATGGACTAATTAAGATTGATATTCAATGCATATTCAAATCATGGTAGAGACTTACAAAAAATAACAGAACAGGATTTGAAAAATTTAGAATACCAAATTAGTCAAGAGGAGCCTAAATTTAAATCAAGTAAATAAAAGATCCCCCGATGCTTCCACTTGCTAAAGAACATTTTGGCAAGAAGAGTTTTAGAATTAAAACAAAACAAAACAAACAAGCAAACAAAAAACAAAGCCATTATTTTTACACATGAAAACAATATTACAGTTAAAGGCTTATTAAAAGGGAGAAAAAAAAGATTACTCCTCTCAAATTGGTATTCTTCAAAAAACAATCATTTTTCCTTTCACATCTTTGTTGGAAATCTAGCCTGCTATAAGGCTTTTATATGACAATGATGCTATTATGTTCTTTGCATTGTAATGATGTTATGTTGTAATGAATTTTGATGTCATTACAGCAAAGGAACAGATGCTGCAATTAAGACCACTAAATGGAATTCAGTCCTTAAAGATTCATGTATCCTGTGTGAAATTTTAATACTCTGTGTAATATTTATGACATCATTGGTTAGAAGAGGATCAATAAAAAAATTTGGACTACTGTAATGGTATAAAGTACATAATCTCAGAGAAATTGAGACATCCTTTTCTTTTCTCAGACTATAAAGCAAAATGAACCTGATTTGCCTTTGCCCTGATGTTTGTATGGTGAAAAATGAAACTGCAGCTAAATCAGACTCCTAGAATTTTTCACCCACAACTATTCAGATGTCAGTGACAAGATGGGAAAAGAAGAGAAACAGATGTATTAATTTAAATTATATCCATTAAACTTTACAGATACTACAGAAATATTTTTTTCTAAAGCAAAGGAATATACTTGACATAACTATTCAAATGGTGTTGATGTAAACCACTTAATTTTTTTCCTGTTTCCTTTTTCAGCAATTGATTAGTACAATTATGTACTTAAAATATCCAAACAAATTATCCAATATATCCAAACATATCCAATTTTGTAGTGGTTCCCGTTTTTAAAAAGTGAAGGAGGTAGTATTTTGACTGAACACAAGTACTGAAGTGCACTGAAAGATCTTTCACTAGTGTATGGTCTCAAAGGTGACTTCAGAGTTCTTTTTGCTTCTAGCTGTGGTGACCCAACTTTTTATCTCACAAAAGTTGTGTCCATTAACGAACAGTTGTAGGGGTAAAACTGATTCTAGAATCTTTTGCTCTTGTGATCTCAAACTGTGGAGATTTGAGCCTAATTTCTAAGACAATTCAGAATGTTTTTAGAATGAAACCTTACATTTTTCTAGATATTTTGTAGATTATGGTTGTAAGCAAATATCATGACTGTTGCTACACTTGTAGGATTTTAAATTAGTGGAACATAGGAAAACCATTAAATAATGACACAGAAATAAAGATGATTAATTTTTTTGTATTAACTTTCACCACTACTAGTAAGATTTCTGCTTAGACAATTGCTGCTGTGAGAGAAAAATGTCAATTTATCTTGAGTGAATTAAGGTTTAATTAACCTTGCTTTCCCTCAAGGCCATTGATCTGGAAACAGCAAGTCAGTAATTGAATGTTGTATCTACCACAACCCCCAGTTTCTTAAAACATGTGATTCATTTTCCTGAACTACTAGGAGAGTAAGTCTGTTCTGGCTCTTAATAACCTTTTTACTAGAGCTTTCAATTTATCAAAAGGATCTAAATTCATGATGGCTCTAGTATGAAAATGTCTTGTCCATTTGATGTACTGTCATCTTAAGACAAATTTATTTTTGTTTTCTATAATGGTATTTATAGCAGTTGTGTAGATTTTATAATTGTATTAGTACAGACGAAGCACAGATTGCAATTTTTGTTAAAGGATATTAATGTGTTGAAAGAGAGCAAACTACATTTATCTCATTTGCACTACTGCATCTGATCCCTGTAAAGACAACCATTTACATTAAATACGTGTGTATTCAATCTTCAGCAGCTAGGGATCATCATATATCTGCAGACCCTTGTTGAGACTGCTTAAACTGAATTACGGCCACCAATCTCTTACGGATATATAAGATCAAAAGATATGTAATACTATTATATTTTGATGTAGTATGAGACAAATTTGACTTCTTTAGTGTTGTTCATTCATTTAACTAAATAATGCTACTGATGGAAACATATATTAATTAGATTTGTTGGTCAATTAATTTCATCAGGTCTGCTTTGTGTTTAATTATTTCAGATATTTTATTTTATTTTATTTTATTNGTTTTGTTTTATCTTATTTTATTTTCCACTGCTGCCTATTCTATACAAAGGCATACAAACTTCTCTATAACTGAGGCTGCAGGTCAAACTGATTTTATGAGCTTCTGCTGAAGGTACTTCACTGCAGATAAAAACCCTTCTGTGGTTTTTGATCCATTCTTACTGGTTTTTACTAATATTCCCATTTAGATCTTGAAACCATCTCACAGTGTTTAAGGACTTTATATATATAAGTCTTATATGTATTTCTTTTAAATATTTCTGTATATTTTTTGTCATTTTTACCTGAAGAAAAGCTACAACTTTAGACTCCTGATAAATGAAATAGGTTTTCTTTGGCTCTTTCTAGATCTCTCTGTACAGAATCATATAATTTGTAAGCAAACCTGTATTGGCACATACTTCACTGAAGAACTGACCTCTGAATTTCTAAGGTGTTCCATTCAGTTTCACCAATATTTATTGGTTTCTGCTCTCTAGAAAAAGGATGTTTCTTGAATTAGAGTTTATTTTTAATGACTCAATTTAATGTCCTTCCCATGATAATGAAAGATCAAAAGTATTTCCCATTTTTTCTGCCCAGAAGATCTTTATTCTCCTCTTTCTAGGAGATTTAAGGAATCCCTAGTTTATTAACTGTTCCTAAAACTAGGCAGAAAGAGAGATTGTGGATGTGTCTGTACCATTAGATATACTAGGAAAGATCTCTGCCCGCAAGGCAAGCAGGAGCAGGAATTTCTCTGCTGGATTACTCAACCTCCCTTCAAAGCAGAGCCTCTAGACGAGAACTAGAAAGTGGCATCTGGTCTGTGATGAGCCTTGAGCTAAGACCTGGTACTACTTGGGGTCATGCAAGTTGAGAAGAACAAGTAACCTAGGGTTGTTCTAACTGTATAACACTAGACAGACCAGTACCTGGAAATTTCCCTGGCATGGTCTGGTTTGCTGCTGCAAATGTCACCTGCATTCACCTGCAGCTGAATGGAGCATCATTTGCCCTTGTCAGACCTTCTCCTCCTGTGAGCTGTATGGAAATACAGTGCCAATTTCAACAGTTAGTTTTTCTCCAAACCTCAAAACTTACATTATTTGGGTCAATTTTATTTTATCCCTAAGTATTTTCCCAATGTGCTTCAAAAGGAACCTGCACAAGTTGTATTTGCATTCTCAACTGAAGACAGACCTGGCTCCAGTTCAAATGTTTCTATACATTACTTTTACTACCCACAGGATGAATGTGGCATTTCAGGATTAAGGGATTTCAGTGGCATATGAATCAGTCCACTTTATTCCAACCATTATAGGCGGAACAGTGAAGTGTGATGTACCAAACTCACTTTCTTTCATGCATACGCAAACTCATAAAACTGAAGCATTTTCAGTAGTTTGGATTTATAAGTTCCTGACATCTCTGAATCACTCTAATTGGCTGGCTGCTGGGAAGTAATTAATTCCAAAATGTAAGCTGTTTTTCAAAGTTCATGTAACTTTTGCCTTGGTCTTCATTTCATATTAACAAGCTCTGATGCCCTATTGGGCATCTTACAGCTCATCAGCAATGAATGTTTAGCATTTGGTACACAAAAGATTATAGATGACATTCCTCTTTGTTGGAAAGTATCTGCATGAAAATGAATACTAGTCAGTTTTAGGTCCAGTCTGTTCTCAGTGAAGGTAATTGCTTTAGCCATTGGCCTTCTATTTCTGCCAGGGCCAGATGATGATCTGGCAGAACACCGTGATCCATGGTGCTGAAGAGTTCTCATAAATCCAATAACATTGGCTTGAAAGTCCCTATACAGGCGTTCTGTACACAGGCAAAAAATAATGAATAGTAATAAATGCTCATCAAGGAACACTTGCATAAGGAATTACTTCAATTTGTATATATGTCAAAATAACAACTTTCTGTATAGCAAATTCCATCTTCCTCAATGCCAGTTTTTGGTCTCAAACTTTACATGCATATTCTCAGATATTGTGTTGCTAGTGCAACACTTCTCATCTAGCAGGTGGCTGACTAATGAAAAGACATTTACAGCAGATGCAAACCGGCATTTACAGATGCAGACTGTAATCCTGGAAAAAAATCTTTAAAAATAGATTTGGCTTCCTACTTTGCATCAACCACATGTGTTACATGTAGGAGTTTTTTTGCTGTCATAGGTGTGAGTTGTGGGTGGCCTTAGAATTTTGGCATAGGGATGTGTGGACATCATGAGGCTCTTTCAGGAGATCATTACAGAGACAGCCGGTAGCTAGACTCAAGCTTTGTTTTTCATTTATCTCATTTCATTGGTTGCAATGAGTTTACTCATTAAATTTCAAAGAATGGTGGTTCTGCTTGTTAGCTTTCTGAGAAAACTGAAGAAAATGTACTCACTAGAAACTACCTTGAACCTTTTATTTCTTCTGCTTTGTTTCTCTGTAAGGCAGCTGAGAACTCCAAACTACTGCTTTTTACAAACCATTCCAGTAAGAGAATTAATCAAAAGCAAAAAGAACAGGGTTTGGCACTATTTCATCTCTCAAAAATGAAAACAAAATAAAGTAAAGCTAAACCCATTTTAAAACACACTTAAGGTATTTAAATGCAGTAAAACCTCTTAGATTTACTTGCTGCTAACATGTATATGTACAACAAGATGTGCCTGGAAAATTTCTGTATTGTTTGAAAAGTTTGGCTTTAAGCTGTACTATTTAGCAGTTTATAATAAGTTGCATGTATTTGCTGAAGACTTTTCAAGGGCATTAACAAATACCCTTGACAACATATACTTCCTTTGTGTGCAGTGCAAAAAATAGGATTCAGCTGCTATTGTACAACAGAAGGTAAAATCAAGTACAGCAAAACAAAGTAAAATAAAATGAAGTGGGGTTTATGTTTTGGTTTGTTTTTTTATTGTGATGATTCTATAAAGATGCTGCTTAAGAAATGGACATGAATTTTCTTAATTATGTAGGACTTATTGGTCTTACAGTATGTGTACTCACACATTCACTTAAACAGAGACTTTCTACTTGATTTCTTAATTCAAAAAGTACAGTAAACACCACCAGCGGACTGACAAGTCATTTAAAGGGAGATTGATTGCTCAATATTGCACAGATATATCCTGGATCAGATAGAATGCTAGAATAACAGAGTGGATAGAGGCCACAAAAGGAAGCAGAGAATAGCCTAAAGAATGATGTCTGCGAAAAGTTAGAAGTAAATATAAGGAGAGAAATTCAGACATGAAAAGCAAATGGAAGGCCTTCCTGAGAGTTCTCACAGCTGAGCATAACATTGGTATATGCACACAGGTTTTCGATAAGTTCATAAATTGAAAATATTCTATTTGAGGATAAATATCTATGCAAAGAATAGGTATTTAGACTGATTACTTGTTAAGCTTTAAACTAAGAGAGTCAGCACTTTAATATTCTAAATATTCAGAAAATTTCTTTGGTTCACCGATAATTTCACACTGAAATGTTCTCTGATGTTGACTGCCTATGTTGACTCTAAGAACACTTGCAGTTGTCACCAAGTGCACTTTGTGTCGGTTTGATTCAGTACCAGTCACAGCAAGTCCTCCCATTCACTGTGCAGATTTTGGATCATGGTTCATATGCACAAAATATTTTCTCATTTTCTGTTTAATTTTTTTTTTTTTGTTTAATAGATTTGTGGCATGCTCCATCTTTCCTGCTTTCACATGTAGCACTCTTGGATCTTTTCTTTGACTTTAAATAGGATTTTTTTAGCCATTATCACTGTGGAAGTAACTGTGGGGAGATGAAACGGACACTCAGATACAAAAACACTTGAAAAATGTATGTGCAATATCAAAAATTACACAGATTTGCTGTTCTGCAAGAGAGATGATGCAGTGCAGAAAAGTCAGTCAGGCAAGACTAGTTGTATCCAACCTATGCTGTGTAATGCGATAGCCCTGAGCCATCTCTAAATGGACTACTCTGTCTTCATGGCAGGAGGCAGTGTAAAATGAAGGTAACTGAGGTCCCAGTGCAGGACATGAGGTCTTCACGATTTCCTCGTCCATTTTGTTATTGCCTTTGGCTAAACAGGGCAAAAGCCTTCTCAGTTTGAGACCCTGGTACCTCTGCTGGAAAATTGAATTGCAAGGTTACTAGACAACACATTTATGTTGGTATGATTGGTATTAAGAGAAAATACTTTATGCTCAAATAATGACTGTTCATGGAAAATCAATTAATGGCATATATATGACCAGGAGAATTGCTCTCTTTTGTGGGAATCAAATAAAGAAAACATGCAGTCATTTAAAAACCTCTCCAAACCTACAATTACACAGCAGACAATGAGAGAAATACAATTGAGGAATCATAAACTGGGTCAGCTTTGCTTTGCATCAGGATAACTGTCGACAAGATGTTTATTTTTTCACATATTTACAATAAATTTGAAATTAGGCTGAAAGTTTGGTTGCTATAATATATTTCTCAAATAATTTTAGGAAGCAAGTCCACAAAAGTTTTTGAAAGTAATGTCCATATTCCATTACCAGACAATTCAGGAAAAAAAAACTAAGCAGAGCACACTACCTAGTTTCTAGACACCTTCTTTCCTGTCTTCAATGCCCTTCATTTTGTGTCATAGGCAGATTTCTAAACTAAGTCTGTACCAGAAACCCTCCTCTTTTCTCAGAAATTGATCTAGAAGTTGATGAAGTTTATGGATTGAAGAAATACTGATTGTATACTGTTTTGGAACTACTGGTCTACTTGGTCAGTGCACTTGTATAAATAAAGCAGCACGCATTTTGAATATTTCATTATATTTGATTTTGCTTCCATTAGGCGGTCCTATGAAATCCCATGGTTCTGCTGCATTCACTAATTTGCAGTGGTATACGACATATAAAATTATTGCTTTGGACAAAAGAGGGATGGTTACATTGCACCATATAATTGTAAACAATTAACTGGATGATTTTTCAACAGACAAATGTCAGCAAAGGGATAGTTCTGAATAGGACAAGAGTAAGAACTTCATATTTACAAATGAAAAGGAGAATTTCCAAGAAAAATGTAGCTCTACATACATAGCACTGGAGTGTTAAGTATAACCACTTACAACAGGGAAAAAATATAAGCCAATTTTTTTTTCATCTTGAATTCTTTCCTTTAAAAGAATAAATCTGGGAAATCGCCATAATTTTTCAAAGAAATATTGCAATTTACAAGATAATGGAATTATTTCTAAGCTGGAAAAGTACATTTTCTTTCTTCATTTATAAGTAGATACTGATCTTGTGTCAATGAGGGAAATGTTGTTCATATAAAACTAAGCTATATTTTTCCACTCGGAAGTTTGATTACAAATATGGATGACTGATATTCTGTCTAGGGGAGTGGAATCAACCTGTTCTTAACACAAACAGAATTAACAGGGTGCTTTAGCTGAAACAGGCACCTTAATTATGTCACAGTGTCCTTCTCTTACTTGATCTCATGCCAGTGTTACAGACATTGAACTCCCCTGATCTGTCGGACACAAAATTTGCTGTACACCTAGATGGAAAGAAAACTTCAAGTTGGCACATGTCCATGTCTTGAACCTCACTTACCACCGTTCATTTGACAGAGTTAGCTTGTTAGTTAAACTACACAGAACTTTCCACCAGTGTCAAATGTACTAAGCTGTTACTGCACCTTGTGACTTCAGTCAGCATTTACTGGCAAGGCACAGCAACACTTACTTATTTATCACTGAGCCAATACATCTTTCATTGAAAAGCTTTTTTTGTTTTTTTCATCACCTTTCCTTACCTGCTAGAACAGGTATTTGTTACCCCTTATCAAAAGATATAAAGACAAGAATAAAAAATCAATATTGAACTCTAAGATATCATTCAAGGCACCAGACATTCTGGGGCATTAAAAATCTAAACTGCACATGCATATAACTTCAGAAGAAATTGCCATCCAGGGACTGGTGGAAAGGAAGAGAAGGTACGGATCTTGCCTGCAAATAAGTGAAATAACCCAGACAGCCATGACTAATCTTGAGATAAAACAGTCATTCAATTAAAAGATTTAAAGAAGGAAAACTCCTTCATATCCTGTACCTGGTCCAAATATTTTCTCTGTCTCTCATGCTCCCCTTGAGACATCCCTTGTCTAGGAGCCCCTCCAAAGCAGTCTACTCCTTGTGTTAAAACACAAAAACATGTTATTCCCAAAGCAACAGAGAGAATCTTTCTGCATTCCTAGCATGGTTAATAAGCAATATGACCCAGCAACCAGACAGGAATTGCACCAGAGATCATAACAATAAGAATTCTTCCACCCTCAGGCCTCTCCTGTCTAATAGAAAGTAAATAAATAAAATTTTGAATTGTACAGTAGAAGTCAGTAATTTGAACATAAAAGTACCTTCAATAGTGCTTTATGGTGCATGCTCTGTACAGTTTCAAGAAAGCAGACCACCACCACTAAGCTGCTCTTTCAAACTGCAAGTACATTTGTTTTTCTACAACCACAAGGCAAGATTTATCAGTTAATACTTCTACTTGAGCCTAATATTTGAGAAAAAAAAAAAAGAAAAAGAAAAGAAATCCAGGGAAAACATAAAAGGGTATATTATTAAATTCCTATTTATTTTTATAACCCATGTTAAGTGTCTTAAATGTTAAAGTTGTGTCAATGTGTGGATGCAAAAAAAAAAAAAAAAAAGAAATACAGTAGTGGAGAGCTTCAAATACAGTAGTGGATAGTTTCAATAACAGAGTTTCAAAAGGGCCAGCCGTCACACTGTAGCTCTCACATTTTTCAACTACTTGTATAAGTCTGGATGTGTCTGGGGAGATAATATAAATAGATGCCAAGCCCTAAAGTCTCTGGCTGACTGACATTTTGGCAGTTACCAGTAGATGGCTGCAATTTCTAGTTGCTGAAATGGCTCACTTAGAACTACTCTGTTCCAAACAGCTGCTGGATATGAACCAACCTCGAGCTGTATCTTGAGCGCTGCTGCTGCTGGGCTTGTCCTGCCTATGCAACAGAAGAATATCTACCTGAAAAAAGCTAGAAATTCATAGACTGCATCCATTTTGTTCAGTACTCTAGGATTGAGTACATATTTACAGTTTCTGGCTCTCAAAGGCTGCTCTCATTCTCTTCTGTTAGTCATAAAGCCTATTAGGCATGCATGGTTAAAAAATCCAAGTGACACACTCAATAAAAACCCTCCCTCCCCTTCCAGACAATCCCATTGCTGATTTTTTTCTCCTGAAAAATATGTTCAAAAAATTGATATTGTGGAAGAAAGATATTTTACATTACCTTGTTTAGTCAGAATTAGCTTTTTTTATTAATAGCCACTCCTTTCTGCTGATGTGCTTTATACCTGACTTTTGAAACAACTTTTAATCTAGGGATTTTTGTTTTCCCTGGGTCTGAAATTAATGAGGATTGTTTTATTTTAGTAGCATGAACACTTAACAGTATGAATACATATACAGTCCTATCTTGGCAAATAAATTTTTAGAGTGTTTTACCTTTATTGTTGCCTGTATCACTTAAACTGCTGCAAAGCTGTGAGTGATGCATGTGAAACACACCGAAGAACAAACTGTGTAAAGAGAGAGAAAAAAAGATGGAGGACAGTTGCAGACCACAAAAAGTGGAATAAAACAAAATGAACACTAGACAGTGACATAGGTACTTCTTACCTTTTTTGGGAATTTTTTGATGGAGGGCTCAAAACTCTGAAGGAAATAGTGTTTCAACATGAAAGAGGAAACATATATTATCCAAAGGAGATCTTAGTAAAGTACTGTGGGATGCAGATGTAATGTCTAATTGGGACATTGTGGCATCATGGACATGTGCTAAGGAACAGATCTGGACCATTTCAGAGCTGGCAGTTACCATCCAAACTCCTGGACAGGGGCAGAGAGGTTGTAGAGTGAGTGTGCACAAGACCCTCAAAGCTCATTTTCTGTGAACTGAAAGTCCTCTTCCCACTCCTCTAGCAACAAGTGAACAAACAAGTAATCACTTCAGTCCAATTTTCAAATAACATTTTAGAAACACAATCTTAATTCCAGCAAGCTCACATATGAATGTGTTAAAATAGTTAGGAGGGGGATGTCACAGTATCTTCCTGCTTTGTCAGGCTGGGAGTGTGGTGACAGGTTAAAACAGCACCATGGTGTGCTGATGCATGTTGTTCAGTGAGAACTTTAAGGGATGGTCAGCAAGTATATGTCTATCTCCACAGTTTGTGAAGCATCAGGAGAAGACCTTGGTTTCTCTGAGTAGTTGACGTTTCATAGTTGCTATTCAGTACTGTTCAGGTAACAATGGCAGACAGACAAGTAGGTTACAAATTCTTCAATTTTCTGCAAGGGCAATTAAAGATGGATAATTTTTTACCAACATACTCTTGACATAACGTTCAAAAAGAAGTATAAAGTAAAAATACACATTGCATATAAAAATATGGAATATTTTTGAAATTTTTTTTGCATTCTTCCTAACATAATTACTGACAGTATTGGTCGTGTGTCACTCTGTCACTACAGAGAAGTCAGCTAATCATACACATTTTGAGAAGGCAGGTATTAATACAGAAGTATAGAATAAATGGTGAATGGCACACAAGATTACTGGTATGGACACAGGTATCTGTGTATCAAAACTACTGTATCACACAAGGTGTTGCTTCCATTGTACCAGTATATCTAGACTCTCTAGAAATTCCCTGTCATAGCTATAAAAGTAAAACAGAATTAACACCGAAATAAAACTGGATTACAGTAAGAAATGTGTGTGTGTACAGTAAGAAATGTGAGTCTTAAAAGGTGGCAGGTTTTCCTCTTCTGCACTGTGTCAGATGAAATGCTTTGATAAAAGGGTTCTGATGCTAGAAAAATGCCTTTCTTATCTGAGGAAACATGGATTGAGAGCAACTTTTTTAAATGCTCATCAGTTCTTAAGAGTTTAATATAATTCAGAGTATTGATTTTTATTATTAAACTGTTTTAATATTGTGCCATAGATAGAAGCAAGTACCTGCAGTATTAAAAAAAAAATAAAAATTATGGAGTGCCACTGCCTATCACAGATTCAAGGTGTCAATTATAACTAAATGAAAAGTAAACTAAAACAAAAAGCGAAACACTTGTCTGTAGTAAACCCTATAATTCAATGATAGTTTTTGCTGATGATAGGTGTCAAGGTATAAGAATAAATTAATTTTTAGCTGAAAAATGGAAGAATGACTCTTTTGAAGCCCCTTTGAGGAGAAAAGGTCTCAAAACTAGGAACTCAGTAGGACCAGGAAAGTTATTAGCTCATGAAGACTGAATCCCAGCATATTTGCAGACCCATCTTTATAGAGTTAATGGTAAAAATTTAAAACCTGCTGTATCTTCTCACTAACATTAGAACTGACAATATCATCTTAACTTCAAAGATAAAAAATAAGTAGATCCTTTAGGCAAGTCTATTCTCCCTTTTTTGAACTCTAGTAGGAAACTATGAGAGGTATGGACTTAATTTATAGAACACATAGTACAATGGTGTCAATATCTTTGACTATAACCTGCAGAAAATGTATAAAAAAATTCCTGAAGTTTTTTTTTAAAAATGCAAGTTTTTTTTAAAAAAATCAGATAACCAATTCTGACCTTTGATTAACAAAAACCTCCAAAACTCAAAAGAGCTCATTGGTTGTGACTTCACTGTCCTCTCTGCTTGGTCTGCAATTCTACTTCTGAAATCAGAGAAATATATTAGTTTGAGCTGAACCTTCAATTTTGACTTTAGAAGTTCACTTGTGATAAATCTTGAAAAAAGGAGGGGGTTAACTCTCATACCCCAAGCATGACAACATTCAATTTTACCAGTTATGCATGGGGAAGAGAATGACCCTGGTTAGGGAGGTGTTAAAACTGATATTCACTTTTCTTCCTGCTAGAGCTTGTCTCAAGGACATGAGGAGCTGTGCAAAACATCTTCATTTTTTTCCATTTTCCTTTTTATTTGTTTAATCAGATGTCAACAAATAATCTGTGAAATTACCTAAAGTTTTCCTTAATTCTGTGAAAGTGTTTTTTTCCCCATAAATGAAACTATTGAAGAAGAAAGGTGATACATGTTTGTACCCATCCCCCACAATCACTTTTCAAGCATGCATGTCAATTATTCCACTAAGTGTGGAAAAAGCAGTGTGAAGCATTGTTAAATGAACTATATAAATCCTTGAAGAGACACAGTAGGTGGCTGAAGTGAGAATTAAAAATGCCATCTTCTTGAAGCTCACACATTTTTAATATTAGCCTTCAAAGTTAGCAATGATGGCAAGATCATTCCAGCCTCGTGATATAATTAATTGCTGTAATTTCAGACATTTCAAAAATTAACAATGTCACCATGTAATGTCAATGAGAAGTCTGATGGAACTAAACATTTGTTTTCATACAAGTTTGGAAAGTATTGCTAATGATGAAGGTGCAGGTTTACTCTGTTTCTGATTTTAAAAATAGAGAACAAATTATCACTGTTGCATAAAACTGTTGCTTAAAACTAAGCAACCCCGCTAACTGCCAGACTACTGATTATTTTAGATATTTCTCACATTGCTCTTCCTCTCCAACTGAACTACCCCAATTTAATAGCTTCTTGGTTCTCTTACTTTTTAATCTGCCTGCAGAGAAAAGCTCCTCTTCTGCCTAAGACAATCTGTATCATCTGCTCACCCGGACATACCACTAAGTGAAATAATTATTTTGCTGCTCACCGGAAGACTTCAAACTTGCTCTGAATTTCCTATTCAGCTTGCTTTCTCAAGTTTTCCCTGAAAAAATATTGATCATGAAATGTTTGATACTCAGGGCTTGAAACTAAAACATCATTTTTGTGAGTGTCATAGTATCACTTAGTAAAAGGTATGATATATTTCCCATTCTTTGATTTGATGAGCACTTTTATAATTTAGAACCCTCAAAGATGTTACAGAGATTCTGAAACTCCAGGAGGAGAAAATAGTGGTTTAAGGCTTGTGGAAGATTAGTGACTTTCATAACATTTTCAGGACTTTTCTTTTTGAACAAGTCATGTCCTAAGTGAGGTGTTATTGATAGAGAAAACAGGCAACTGCAAGATTTACAGGCTGGGTGCACAGTAAAAATTTTATTTTCTCTGGTCACAATAATACAAGGTAATTGTGAAGGTAATAGTGGCTTTGAAAAGGTGAAGTTAGATTCTCATCTGGCCCATGTATTTGTCTCTGTGCCAGGGCTAAGCCAGAAGTTTGGAGAATGTTGTGTCAAGTGGTGTCCCATTCCAAGTAAAATATACCAAGTGCCCTGCATTTGCTACTCTGTAACTTTCTGTCATCACCGAAGTCATTAACACAGAGTAACACTTGTTTATACACGGCCTTGTTCTGAGGGCTTTAGTCATGTACTGTGATATATTTACTTGCATCCCTGCCAAGGTGTGCAGGAGATGTGGTATTAGGAATTTGCTCCTCACACACACTTTATAATCACAGCAGTGATAGTTGACTCCTACTGCTTGTAGGCCTGGTGGGTGAACATGGTGAATGCCATAATAGTGAGATGGCAATCTGAAAGGGCTGAAATTAGTGTGCTAGTATCAGCATTTTAAATACAAAGCAGTATTCCTTTCTGTGGCCCTCATGGCAGCTCTGGTGTTCAGGCTCCCGACAAATAATCTTGTATTAGGTGTGAGTGTGTTTGCTTGCATATGTTCGGGTGCATGTATAACATGAAGAAGATTGAAGAAAATGTGATGCAAAATGAACGCTAGGCCTGTCTCTGACTTGAAGAATAACCAGTGAAATCATCTCTAAAAGCCACTGTGCAGGTACTGTGTACTCATGGTGTACGTGCCTTTCATGAGCTCGCATTTTTTTTATACCTCTGTGCTTTATGTCAGTCCCATGGTGTAAATAAAAAGTGATCAAACCCTAATTTTTCTGTGCTCTGTCTGAAAATTAACACAGAACATTTGGCTAAACGAGGCTCTGATGATGACATCAAGCCTGCTTTGCAATCGCTCTGCCTGGAGGATGTCTCCCCTGAGGTTAATCTGCACTTATCTGAAACACAAGTTTCTCTTGTGAACACATCAGGCAGGGCTTTGTGCTGTGCTGATAGATCGGCATGTATAGATCCCATTTCAAAGAACTCCTTATCTGCTCTGATTTATTATTTTGAGTTCTAATAAAGCCTTTCTGCGAAGATAACATGTCTTTGGTGTCTTCTGGCATATCCACTTAAGGTAAAAAGTCAGATAGCTCAAGCTCACCGTTTGGGCATAAAAGATTTTTTCAAAAGAAAAAAAAAAAGAGCAATCTACTTCACAAGAACAATCATTTTAATTTTGATTACCTTGATTCTTTTACACTGATGAAGTCCTAAATAATCCTAGATGCTTCAGTTAACAGCAACAGACACAAATTTTTCTTTACACTGATCAGGAAATAAAATGTGTATTTGAAGAAGTGAAGTAAGCTCCACCATTAATTTTTAATAGGTTTTTTACTTCTTTACATCTAAAAAAATACTGGTTCATTCCAGAAACATTTTGAATGTCTGCTTTGTTTCCAGATACAACTCAAAATTTACAGTTTGAAATCTGGCTCCATGGGGCCTGAGATTTCTGAAAGATATGATTTCAGAATCAAAATATCATGCATTACTTTCTGCAGGAAAATGCATGAAATTTCATGAAAATCATGTTCAGAATATATCAAGAAGATATTTGGATAAGATTTTAAAATGTCAGATCAGCTTTATGGCGGGTAGGGGTTTTTTCATCACTAATGAAACATTACACAGGATGTTTGAATTTATCTTAAAATTAAAAAGCAATTATCCTTACAAGAAAAACATGCTGTAAAATATTAAAACAAAACCTGAGAAACTGGCTCATTTTATAATTTATTTTTCTCTAGAAACTAAATTAGAGTTGGCATGTTGGTTTCTTCAAGGGTGAATAGTATGGAATTCTTTTATCATACTTTTTGGTTTTATTATTTTAGATTTCTTCATTTTATTTTTTAACATAATGCAGAAATCTCAAAGACAACTATTTTCCTCAGCTATGTTCTGTGAATTTGCACACTTCACTGTAAATTTGAGAAATAACAGACCGCTAACTCAAGATACTGGACAACTCCCTGTATATGGAGTTTATCTAAGTTTTGACACCAACCAGCTTTCTAAATTTTCTGTCTCATAACTGAAGAAAGACTGGGAACTACAGATGCCCACTTTTACTTTTAACACATCTTTTGCAATGTGAAGAAAACCTCTGTAAAAAAAAAAAAATATATATATATAGGAGCTATATATAGCAGATATGAATATCAGACTATTATGCTATTCAGAGTATCAGACTTGCAGGATCTGTAGAGACTCCCTGGGAGTTTTTACTGTCCAGACAATTATCAGTCAAATGGAGAATATTTTCCTCCTGTGCTTCTGGAAAAGGTCTGGTGTTAGCCTTTTTTCTACTGATTTGCTACCTTCTTACTCTGTTGTGTTTTGTTTTTTGTTGTTTTTTTTTCCTTGGACTTTTACACTCCCTCTTCATGTCAGCATTTTTCTTTTAAGTCCTGAAATACCATGAGTCTAAACAGTTTTACTTCTGCCTGTCTTTTTACATCCTTTCTCTTACAGGGTTTTAGTTTGCATGGTCCATTACAGTTAAACCTTTTCTTTTCCTCATTAAAGCTAAGCCAAGGTCACACAGCTGGGCTGCACCAAAATGCACAGACAAAGGGCAGACGTAGCTGAACCCCGGCACTGTAGGTCACACAGAAGGCGTATCAGGTCCCAGAGGCTCAAAGGTCCTCTCAAAGTGTCTCTTTACATGATTAAAAAGGAAGCTAAGATCAGGGAATCTCCTACCTCATGGACTTTTTAAATAGATTGTATTGTAAATTGTATTTAAATTGATTGTATTGAGGGATTAATTCAGATCTTGATACGACTTCTTTTTTTTTATTTTCCCATCTATCAAGCCTCATTCAGAGAAAACCACAGGCCTAGGAAATAGAGTTTTAACAATGCAAACAAGAATATCACAAGGAGTGATGATATGTGCAACACAAAATTTGAAGAGAAATGAGAGATATAGCTCCTAATTAAATTCTAACCCATGCTGTGAAAACAGGTTTCCATGTTCTAGGAGAATATAAGGTTGACAAGGGGTTGCCTTTCCTTGACTTTAAGATGTCACAAGGCATTCTGGCCTGTACATGAAATAGGAAGTTCACAGAAAGTGTAAATAAAATGAAGGAAAATGGGCTTTAGAACTCTTATCTCAGTACTAACTTTTCTTATCTCATTAATATAGGACTCAAAAAAAAATCTAATTTCTAATGGTAACGTAATTGATTTTGAAGCAATCCGCTATGTCATTTGGGAAAACAGCTAAGACTTTCCCAATCCTTGTTCAAAGCTCCTTGAATAGAAAACATGGTCGGGCTTAATTGAAAGGTCAGATAGAATACTAACAGAGACATACATAATGGAATGTAGTAAAAGTATTTTTGTTTGTTTTCTTTCTGACAATCGGCAAATTAAGAACTTTTCTTGTGAGTTGTTTTTAAGTCTAATAATTTTAAGGTAAATAGTATTCCTTATTTTGATAACAAATTAGTAAAAACTTTTCAGACACAAAATAAAAAAAAAACCTGTTAGTCAAATACAACTATTTTTGTGTTTAAATAACTTCTAGTTTTACTATGTCCTTGTTGAATAAGTAGTCTTTACGTTCCTCCTGATTTTCATACAACTTGGAGAACTGGGATATTCCTTTAGATATCCTCAAATACTTCTGTTCTAAACACAGGCTTCATGACATTATACATCAAAAATTTAGATGCCTGCATTATATGGACTAGACAATGCCTTGTGTTATTTTTATGATTCAAAATCTGTTGATTAGTGGCAGCTTGTTCCTTCTCAGTTGAATATTTTGATATTGATAATTTCCTAATATTTAGCATCAGTCACAAGGGTTAGTAGTGTAGTGTAGTAGTGTGGGTCCTTGCTGTTTCATCCACATGCATTAGATGAAATTATTCCAAGCTTTAATAACTTGGAGTTATTGTTTCTATATTAAAAATGGTATATTTGTTACAGTCACACCATTTAAAAACTCAGATGGTAGAAAAATGACTGAAAAGAGAGGGGATGCATATCTTTTATTACTTTCCATGTTGATATTGAAACCCATCTTTTGTAGAACTTTTTAGTAATGGGAGCCACATATAATAACATAAAAGATAGATGACTATTTCAGATAAATATTCTAGCTGATCTCTTTATTGTTGATGGAAAGTAACTGTAGTATCAGCACCTCTCTGTATTTAACTACCAAATTCCTTGATCTGTTAGGTCTGTACTGATATTCTGAGCTACTGTGGTTTTTACATATATAAACATGCATAAAGGAGAGAAATGACTAATAAAAACCCTAAAAAATTCTTTGACAGGTACCATTTCATCTAAGCTTCTATGTGAGTCTTTGCAGTTCTTGTGGGATAAGTTCTACGAATGAATGTCTTCCTTTGTGAAGCCGTCTCTTCAACACTGAGCTGCAGTTATACCCACTGTGTTTTCTTGTGGGAACAATCTTTCTCACTTCTCTGTATACATTACTTTTACACATGGAAATCTTCATGGAAGATGTATTGTTCAGTTTTAGCCTAGAAATAAGACAGATAGCAACAACCATGACTCTCTCCAGACAGCCTTGTGTTTAACATTTAGGCAAAACTGTATTTTCTCAGTCTTAAAGTTTGAATTGGGAGCCATTAAGAAGAGAATTATTTCTAGTCCTTACTTGTGATAGTATAAATTAATCAATTTCTATGAAAAATAAGGCAAAGGATTCATACAAGAGTGTACTGTATCTTGTTTCTTTATTAAAGATAGGAGTATGAAATAAGGTATCAGTCTTCCTACACAGTTCAGAGCACAGCAAATGAGTGACAGAACTAAGAATAAATAAACTGGAAGTGTTTCAAGACATAGCATGGTTATGATGCAGAACAGTATATGTTTATCTCTGGAGATTCTGAATTCGAGCTTCAGGCATTAACATAAATCTTTTTAACGTTCCTGAATAAAACTTCTGAAGTCCTCTGACTTCCTAACATTTCACTGGATGTGTCATTAATGTCATTAAGTGTGCCATTATAAATGTGATAGAGTAACAGACTTCTCAGATTTTTACTATCTTTTTCATGGCTCTCAAGGAATAAAGAAAAATCCCGTAACTGAAATAGATTTAGAAGACCTTTGAAATCTCCCATCAAAGCATAAATAGACTTTATAAATTTTTTATGTCTGTAATACCTATGAATTGTTTAGCTAGAAATCTTAGAAAAAATCATACAAAGTGTTTAGAAGATAATTTGATAGACATTTCCAAAATAGGGGATAAAAAAAGAAAAAAGGAAACGAATAAATAGTTTAAGTTAAAAAGGGAAATTTTAAACCAAACAAACAACCTCCACCCCAGCCAACCAAGGAAAAAGGAAAAAAGAAAAACAACCACAAAATCACAATGTTTTTTCCAGGTTTATACAGCATGATTTGATAACCATCAGTCTTGTGGCCTCAGCCCATGAAGGGTTTTCTGCTGATATCCTCTTCTAAACCACTCACAACTTTTATTCAAATAAAGAGCATGGTCTGCATGGCCAAGTAGGCCCAGAACACTGAGGAATCTGGATTCTTACATTTATAAGTTTCCTGGGGTTTGTTCAGAAAATTCAGAGTATTTAATGAATCAATTAAGACACATTATTTTAGGGACTTATAAAAAAACTAAAGAAGCACATCATAGCAACTTGTTATGATTGCTAGAGTAATTAATATCCAATATCTTTAGTAAGTTATGAGCATGTAGGTATATATATCAACATTTTAGGTTTATTTTTTTAAAAATTCCTTTAGTTTTCCAAAATTGCTCACATAAAGAAAGTTTATTTTGCCTCTATCCAGGGAAGCCTTCCAGAATTAAGTAATATTTTCCCTTTAAAACAAAGGAGAATTCAAAATCACACAGGAAAGTTCCAATAAATCATGGCAGTGAGTGTATGCTATGCTGACATTTTTCTTGTTCTACCAGGAGGAGCTATCACTCCTCCAAGGGCTTAGTTATCCTTCACAGTATTGCCCTGAGTAGTGAGTGACAAGATATTACAACCATTCAAAAGAAGGTATTGAAAATTTTGATAAGTCAGACCATTACTGGACCAGCCTTAAGTGGCTTGTCATGTATCTTATCATACAGTGTGAAAGCACGTCCTGTGCCTGCCAACAGTCACATTTTATTTTGCAGGTAATGACATTGGATCAGACAGAAAATCCCCCTCTGTTGGAACCACTCCTATCCCTTGTGGCACTTCCTTCAAGCAGTCATGAGGACAGTGGCAAATTCCTCTGAGTGTGGGAGACAGTGCAAGGGTCAGCTGAAGGATCAGCTGAAGGAATGCCTGAATGTAAGGTCTGCAGAAGGTGACAATGACAAGATTCTGCAAGACTGTAGCATTTTGTGTAGATGTAATTTGGAACCAACAGGTTCATTACTATTGGTACTGTTGTGTTTTGATCTACTTGCCTGCTCATGTAAATATATTCTATAATTGTCAGGGAACACTGTTCCCATTTTAAATGTATATATTTATATATACATTGTTGACAACTTAATGTAAGTGAAATTCATGATCTCATGTATTCTGACACATCTAAGGCCTCAACCTAACTTCATTTTATTTTTAGCATCCCACAATAGTATGTCATAGATTCTCAACACCATGGGTTTAACATATAAGTGATGTTTAGCAGCTTTGCCTCATGCCTAAACTCAGAAATAGATTATAGTTAACATCCATCAAAAAGGAAAAAAAAAAGCTTAGGTCTGGACCCATTCGTCCTGCATTTTGCTGAGTTACCATATGATTTCAGATTTGTACCTTAGAAAACTTACTTTATTTAGGATGAGATTGCGCTTGGCAAAAGAAATTACCTATTTGTAATAGGTAACNTCTGGACAAGATTTTTGTAGCAAAAAAAAAGCTTAGGTCTGGACTCTGCATTTTGCTGAGTTACCATATGATTTCAGATTTGTACCTTAGGAAACTTACTTTATTCAGGATGAGATTGTGCTTGGCAAAAGAAATTACCTATTTGTAATAGGTAACCTGACCAGGTACATAACTTTTTTCACCAGTCATGAATCTTCTTTCTTACTTTCCATCTCTTTCTTTCTTTCTTT
>VZDJ01007754.1:15098556-15146219 GCA_008694505.1 Cyanoderma ruficeps
GTGGTGTGCTGGCCTTGGCTGGTCACCAGGTACCCACCAAGCAGCTCAATCCTCTCCCACTTCAATAAGGCAGAGGAGAAAATATGATGAAAATCTCATGGGTTGAGGTAAAGTCAGGAAAAGATAACTTACTAATCACCATCACAAGCAAAACAGACTCAGCTTGGAGAAATTATTTGAATTTATTGACAATTAATAACATATGGGGATAGTTAGAAATAAGAAAGGATGTAAAAACACCTTCCCCCCAAATGCCCATCATCCTGGGCTCAACTGCACTCACAACTGTTCTACCTCCTCTCTCCAAGTGGCACAGGGAAATGGAGAATGGGGGTTACAGTCAGTTCCTAAAGATTTTTGTCCGCTACTTCTTCCTCCTCCCTCTCTTCAGCTGCAGCATGGGAACCCTTCCATCAGATACAGTCTTTCCTGACTTTCTCCAACATGGATCCTTCCCACAGGCTGCAGTCCCTCAGGAATCAACTGCTCCAGTGTGGGATGCCCATGGGGTCACAAGTCCTGGCAGCAAACCTGCTCCAGAGTGGGCTCCTCTCTCCACAGGCCTACAGGTCCTGCCAGAAGCCTGCTCCAGCATGGGCTTCCCATGGAGTCACAGCCTCCTTCAGGTATCTTCCTGTTCTGGCGTGGGGTCCTCCATGGGCTGCAGGTGGATCTCTGCTCCACAGGCTGCAGGAGCACAGGTGCCTTATCATAGTGTGCATCAGGAGCTGCAGGGAAATCTCAGCTCCAGCCCCTGGAGCACCTCCTCCCTTGGCTTCATGGGCCTTGGTGTCTTCAGGGCGGCTTGTTTTCTATTTTCTCACTTCTCTCTCCTGGCTGGTTGCTCTGTGACTTTCTGAAATACGATATTTCAGAGTTGCTCTCAGTGGGGTTGAATGGCCCAGCTTTGGCCAGAGATGGGTCCATCATGCAGCTCATGGAAACTGGTTCTGTCTGACAATGGGTAGTTTTTTAGTGCCTTCTAACAGAAACCCCATTTTCAGTGCCCCCACTACCAAAACCTTGCTGTGGAAATCCAATACCCAGAGCCGGGATGCGTTTTTGGCAGAAGGTGTTTTCTCTTGTTTCCTCTGTGAAGCACAACCAAAGTTTCTTTCTGTTCTCACCTGAGCTTTTCTCATGCTTATAACCCTGCTGAGGTATCTCTAAGAAGGAAAGATAGCTATAAAGCTAAACGATTCTTTAGAAATCCTCCACTTAAGCAACTAGATTAGGGAAGAAATGGTCAGATTGAAATGTTGTTTGGTGTTGGTTTGTTGTTTTGGGGGTTTTTTGTTTGTTTTGTTTTGTTGGGGTTTTTGGGGCCAGGGGTATGTTGTTTTTTTTCAGGAGAAGGATTATTTTTCAATATTGTTGCCTCAGTAAACATCCTGTGGTAGATCAGCACTAAGTATGTGGTCATACTATGAGCCTGCTATCTCCCAGGTGAGAAACATTGCAGGATGTGGACAAAACAGCAGAGGTTCTATGAATTCCCCAGGTCAAAGATCACAGTTCAAGTTCTTGATGAACATTCGGTACAGAGCATTCTTTTTTGGCGTTGAATGAGTCAGAAAAAGGTGGGAATTAAAAAATAAAGAAATAGTGAAATAATAAAGCCACAGAGACAGCTGTAATGAGGGGCTGGCAATAAAAACCAGATGTCAAAGGAGAACATTGCCAAAAGTCAGTAAGTAAATAAATGAATAAATAAAATTATATATACAGTTATACTTCAAGGGAAACCATTATGTTTACCACATTTTTAAAATTGTGTCCTATTCAGCTCTTCTTCAGATTCTGACTTCAATGAATTCTTTGCACATGTAATTAGAGAAAGTATTTTTTAAAACATAATAGGAAATAAATGTCCAAATTAAAAAAAAAGGTAATAGTACTATGAAATCCATTAGAACAATTGAAATTAAAAAGATACACAAGTTTTATGCTACAAAACCATGTTTTTGTCACAAGAAAAAAACACATTTAGCCTTTATTGTAAGAGCAAATTAAATTAGACTGTTTCTGAGTTCTGGAAAACTTTTAAGGCAAAAAGCCATATTTGCTGAGTTTTATTTGTTTCATGTACTTGTTCTAAGAGCTGTGGCAAGTGAAAAGTTACTGTTTCACTAGCTTTCAGACATTTCTAGTAGAACTTGCTGTAAATCTGTTTATTTCAAAAGCAACAATTCTGATAAATTTTGCACAAATCTTAGGTTGAAAGAGATAAAGTAACTATATGATACTTTTAAATTCAGGCCAGCCTTCACACTTGTAAAACAAATGGCAACAACAGCAACAAATGGCAACAACAGCAGCAGCAACAAAGAGAAGGAGAAGGAAGGAGGAGAAGGAGAAAAATGAGCAGTCTAGAACAGCCTAGGCATGATGAATAACAAATTCTGTGCCTTAAGTGTAAAAGAAAGGTCCCAGAGAAACAGCTGTGGCTGTATTTATAGCTTGTTCAGTGAGCAGACCTGAGCAGATTTCCAGGCTCATGACACAGGTAGTCATTCCTTTCTACATTCACTTTTTATCCTCAAAGGGAAAGGCAAGGCAGCTGACAGGGTACCCAGTACAAACACTGAGGAGACAGATGGAGCTCAAGGCTGACTTTGTTCCTTCATTTGTATTTTTAGCTTCACCCTCCCTGCTGAGATGTGATTCTTCTGCCTGAGTAGGTCTGGGTATATCCCTCAAGTCACAGGGGAGCTGACTGGCTGAAGAGCAGGACTGAGGGATCTGGCTTTTCATTGCAGCATCCAGGCAATTCAATGAGGATGGGTACCACAGATTTTTCAGTGCCACAATGTCTGAGGAATTGTCCTGCAGCCTTCTTGGGCATCTGGAGCCAAAGTCACTGAAAACATATGTAGGAATTTTAAATCAACCTTTTAATACAGATATTCCATACTTACCTTACTAATGCAAATACTGCACAGTGCTTCTGATTCTGCCTGTTTGACCTCTGTTGGACTCTCTGTGCTTCTCTGGGCAATTTAATGAGTGGAAGAACTCTTTCACTATTTCTTGAGAAAAAACCCTATTGCATTAGGAGAAAAATATGTCTATAAATTCTGTTTAAAAGAATAACTTTTGAACTAATCTTAAATTATTTAAAAAAAAACAGAGATAAAATAAATAATTATTTCTGGTATCTTGAGTCATCTCAGCAAGCAGTTTCAAAATTAGGATGTGATCTACACTTAGGCTACCAAAAATATTGTTGTGAATAAATTCCTTATCAAATTGCACTAACTGTATATGTTTTGAAAGCCTGGTGCTGATGGTTTTTCCAAGCAAAAATCTACAATGGAGTACTTGAAAATATTTTGGTGTTCAGCTATCAAAATCTAGTTTTAGTTGCCAGTAGTATCCTTATTACTATAGAGGTGTAATTAAGGATGAAAAAAATCTGAAGTTTGAATGAGTGAAACCACATTACAAATAAGTGTATTATTAAAATTAAGTACTTTGATATTAGAACAGAGAATTTATTTTAAAGAAAGAAAATACAACCTTTATTTTGAAGTCTGGATAATTCTATATATACATATATATATATGTATAAATATATACCATGAATACATAAGACACTGGTACAAAGTAAATCAAAAAAAAATTTAAAAATGCAGAAATTTACATTTTTACAAAAGATTTTGACTTAGAAGACTTTTTTACAAAGGAGTAATTTTGATAACTGTGAACGAATCTGAGAATTATAATCTTTTGGGGAAAAAAAAAAAGTTTTCACTAACACTTCCAGATAGTGAGTTCTCAGAATAAATAAGATGGGTAGAATATTTCAGGTGACTCTTGATCAGTTCCAGAATTTGTATCCACTGTTTGTACTTGACCAGTTGCTACTTCATAGCAAAAGCAAGGAAGCTCTTGCCTGGTAACCACTGACTGATACATCCTGTGCATCTTGAAATAATTCAGTATTTTTCAAAATCTCAAAGGTCACACTAAGGAAATGGATGAAGCTATATAAGTGAGTTTCAGAGGTAAAATTAACTCAAGAGGTTCAGATGGCTCAGGTGTTCAGTCTTTTGAGAATGAAGGGACATTCTCATATAGTTATTATATTTTGCAAAAGATTTCACTGAAAATTATAGTATTTCTTATAAAATAAACCTCTAAATCAACTTTTTGTCTTTAACATCCAGTGTATCAGATTCCTTCTAAGTTTTTTTTATTTTATTCTGAGAAGAGTCAGCCGAAATTCACAGCCAAGGTACATAAGTTCTTCTTTTACATACTTTGAATTATAGAGTGTTCTTTAGGAAATGCTTGCCAACATTAAAGTTTCCAAGAGCACCCATAAATTTTTCAGCTATAAAGCAAGGAACTTTTCCTCATGATGAGTACAACTTACTATTTTAATATTATCACTTCATATCTGACCTAATTAAATTCCATCATATAGTACTTAAGTTATAGCTGTATAACCCCTCATGTAAAGTGCTAACATAAAATCTATCCTATGAGGTTGATGTTCACTATTGCTGTTGGCTGGAAACTTAGACAGAATGTATTTCAAAGAATAATGCTTCAACAGAATAGAAGCCTTTTTAGTGTTGATTCTGATGACTCTTGCAACACAAGGGTTTCTTACTCCTGGGAAATAGCAGAATAAATCTCTGATAGACCTAATCAGAGACCTCAGAAGAAGAGAATAATAAAAACAGGTAGGGTAAGTAAGACTGTAAGGATTTGTTTCCTGTTACAAGTCAGGAAAAGAATGACCTTTCAACAATGTTTTGGTTGTTGGTTGTTTGGGTTTTCTTTTCCCCACAAATTTCTGCCAAATGTTTTGTCATTAAAAAAAAACCCCAAAAAACAAAAAAACCCCAGAAAAAACCCAAACAAAAAAAAGCCCAAACAAAAATAAATGGTAGAACCATGGAAGCTGTTGACTTTCTCTTAGTTCCATTTGCAGCTCCTGTGCAACAGAGTTGGTAAGGTCCAGAATTAACAGCTTTCTGGTAGCTGGTTAAAACCAGAGGGTGTTTGAGAGGCATTATGGATACCAATGTTGCTTATATCTTTCAGCAGAAACTTTGTAAATCTGCAGATTTTCCTGCTGGCCTGACTATTCTGAAACTGGTGACACCTTCAGGATACCACTGATCTCAGACGTCCTTGCTGTTTCTCTGGAAACCTTGACACTTTGAAAGTCTTGGATAAGTCCAGAATTCTAAGGATTATGAAGCTGCTGCTCCAAAGTCAGTCTGCCCTGGAAATCTTAATCTGAATGTGAAGTGTTTAGACTTCTCAATAATTTTCCATAATACTTATCATCATAAAAGATGAAAGCTTCTTTCTGACTAACCCTGACTTCTGCAGCTGAACAGCAATTTGCAAGCAAATTAAAGGCAAGTAATGTACCACAACACCGAGTCTTGCATCAAACTTACACAAAATCCATTTGAACAAATTTTTGCTTGAAATGAAGACAAAATTCAGAAGTAAGGTACAAGGATTATTTTTAACTTGCTCCATTATGTATGCAAGAGAAGATCTTGCTGTTATGAGGTAAAATGTATATATTTTTTCTAGCATTAATATTTGGTTTCCTTACTTCTGCACTGATATTCGAATTCATAATGTACCATTTTAATATTTATTTTTATTTGCATGTTTAAATAAATAGTGCCTGAAATAGAAATACAAAACTAACATAATGCTATTTCTCTGGGTAGTCAATAATAATGTTTAAGCTCCTAAATGCCCTGTGGACTATTATCAGTATGTAAGAAAGCATGAAAGTACCATTTTCTGACACAAACATTTAATGCTGTAGATTTGAGGAAAATGTGTTTTTCTGTAAATACAAATGAAACAAAGTAAATACCCTGAAAATCACTTCAGTGCAACATGAACTACAAGCAAAACTACTCCAAATATGCAAATAACAATTGAAAATTCTGTTTCAAGTAGTAGGAACATTGTTGGGCACTGTATAGCTCTGCACAAAACTTATGATTCCCTTCCCTATCTTCTTTCTTTCTCACACACATATGCTTACTTCTAGTTTCTTAAGGTTTTCTAGGACACAGTATATAAAATGGGCAGTTATATAGTAACACCATAAATTCTTACCCAACCTCCCACAAATTGCGGGTTAGGAATCTCCTGTTTTGACTTTGAGATTGCCTCAGCTGACCAGAGCTTTGTGTTTATAACACCAAGGTTGTGTATTCAATGCCTGTATGGGCCATTTCCCTAAGACCTGGGCTTGATGGGTCCCTTCCAACTCAAATATCCTCTAAATCTGTAAATATACTGTATACTGGTCAAGCCTCTAAAGGGGGGGAATGATGCCTCAAGGTTTAGCTTTTAGGTTTTCCAGATTCTGTGCTGCCTAAGGGTGTAGTTCTGAGCCTCATATTAAGTGCCAGTAAGTTCTCTTCACAGAGTAGCTAGACAGAGCAAATCCTTTTCCTGCTAGAGACCAAGGACAACTTTCAGGTCCAAAAGCATAAACACCAGTGGACTGAAGGAAGGAACAAGAAGGACGCGACCTCACAATCTGAAGCTGTAATTGGACAATTAAACCCCAATACACAAATGGACCAAAACTTATAAAAGTGTAAGACCTCATGACTGGTTGTGCATTTTGTGACCACTCTAAGCCCACCTTGGGTGTAGCCCTGGTCAGGCTCTTGTCCTGCCCAAGGTGTATCCTAAAGGCCATTCAATAAATACCTACTTTGTTCTCTAGCTCTGTCCAGTCTCTGTTTCAGGTCAGCCTTCCCAAAACATCAGTTTTATGCAAGAGGCCTCAGTGGATTATTTTTAGTAAATTTCCTGTTACTTTTCATTTCACATACATTTTAACTGTGAAGTTTTCTCTAGCAGTAACTTCCACACTTACGAGGACTTTACTCATTTTGAAACTGCCTTGGTGTTATTGAATTTTTTTTTCCTGGCTTTTGAATGGACAACATGTGCCATCTTACCTTCAACACACACCAGTGACAGCAAAGAATCCCATTATTTATTCCCTCAGTTGTGTCATTTCCTGCTCCTAATTTAAAGCCTTTTCATTTTTCCTTTTCAGTAATGATGATCACAGACAAGTGAAAATATGAAACCAGGACAGAGTAAAGATCCTGACATGATTAGCCCACTGAAACTTCAGTCTGAAAGAAGTACAATCAATCTCTACAACTGTAGTAGAGATTTTAATGCCAGACAGAGACAAATTTGCTACATAAAAAATGGATATGAACTGTGAACGTGAATAGCTGGAAATAAATAAAAAGTTTTCATACCACAACAGATTTTGAAATTATCTTCAGACACAAATTATCTGCAGACACAACAGACACAAATAACCAACAAACAAAACTAACGCCTTTTTAAAAAAAATCAATATGATTGTGAAAGGTAAAAGGTGATGTAGTCCCTAAAATCCTGGAGGAGTAAAAATATTCTAGCTCTACATCACAGTCTTGTAAATGTTTAAAGCTGAGAACTATTTTGCTATGTTTATTTAATATAATCTGCATCATCATTATTATTATCAATATTGTTATTAATCTGCTACAAATAATCCTCTGTTAGTCTGCTTTTTTATCACTAAAACTTTATGATCCCAGAGGCTACTAGAAGACAAAGATACATTTGTAGGGATATTCAAATTAGAATAGCTTGTAAAAGAATTGCTTTGCAAGTAAATGAAAGATTTCACCTTTCAGCTATGCTAATTTGACATTTCTTATGAGCATTAAACTCAACTAAAAAGAAAAAAACAAAACCAGTAAATAAAACAAAGTGATAAAAGGTGTTCTTGAGTTTTATGTAAGATATAAAAAGTATCAAAAAAGTACTTAATGCCTATATTTTGTTTGCTCCAATATCCTCAGATTTAGTCCAAACATACTCTTTAATGGTTTTTGTGGGAGGAAAATCAGCTCTGGTTTATAGCCTTTGCTGCCAACTTTGAGCCTGAAGGAAATTTTTACAGCTGAGTTATAAACTCCTAAATATCAGCATTTAAAATGGCAAGGTTGACAGACCTTTAATTTCAACACTAGCCAGTGAAAGTATAATAATTTGAAAAAGATAATAATTTCACTGAGGTCAAAATCAAGTTTAAAAAATGTGCCTGGATCTTGCTAGACCACAAGTGCACATATATATCCTTAATTGCAACCTCACCTAATTTAGGGCTGCCTAAAAAAATATAATACTTTGATTTTTTAACTATATCATTATACCCAAATATTTCCATGTCCTGACATTTTCTGGCCAGACTATAGTCAAAATCCTGAATGTGTTTTTTATGTAATCTTGACTGCTTGGTTTTGGATCTCCTGCTATTTATTCTTCTGCTTCCTTTCTGTATAAATAAAGCATATGGTAATTTATTGAGTAATTAGGAGTTATAAAACATGTAAGTCACACACGCATTTAGTCATAAAAACACCCTCTTCTTTACTACATCATGTGGCATAATCTTATTGATGTTACTGCCATTTTTCCTTCCACAGCTCCCACACAACTTTCTAGTTTCCCCCTCATTTCATCACCTCCAGGGTAGTGAGCCTAAAAACGTCTTAGGTGAGGCAATGCCCTGTCTGGCTTTTGGAGAGCTGTAATGATGTTCTGAATGCTGACAGAAATATCAAACATAGATCTTACTAATAACCTCTAGTCCCCTCAGACAGAGACGCCTTCCCCCATTAAAGATTCAAAGAAGCTTTCCTAGCTGTCCCTATCCATATGAAACATTTTTCTCTGCCAACAAAATAAAATCTGACACCTCTTTGAGTGTCTCTGTGCATTTTTCCAGGGAATAGATGATGTTTTTGAGGGATCCCAGTTAACTCATAAGGAGTGACATCTCTGATTGTGGACTGCCTTGATGTTACTTGTCTCAGCTATCAAAAGATAAAATACATAAAAATCTTTTTATCATAAATAACCCAAACACACAAAGAATATGTTTAAAAAAGGCATATATTTATAAAAGGCATATGTGGTTTAATAAAGCAATGCTTCTCCTAGTCTACTGACACAAAGATCTTATCTAAAAGATATAGTCCTCTGTGTGTATTCAGTTGCCTTGTTGTCCTTTGTAGGTCAAGGACTCTTCCTCTAGCAAGCCTGAGAGATGGACAGGTAATAATCCAAGGAACTGGACTACTGAAACTCTTGTCATTCCTGTTAATTTTTTTTTTTCCCTTTTCCCTTCTTTTGGGTTTTGATTTTTCTTATCCTAGTTTAAGAATGATTTTTTGTTATCGTTTAGGGGGTATTGTGGGGTAATTTTTTTTCCAGAAGGAAGGACTTTTTTTTTTTCTTCTTTTTTTTTTTCCAATGGAAATTTCTTTTCTAATGCAAATCTTTCTTTAAAGGAAAAGATATTGTACAGTCATACTGGGTGTGGAAATTCATCACACCTTTCTTAAAAAGTTTTTCAACATTCCAAGAGATCAAAAGGCTTTAAAAAGCGGGGCTACCTGCTTTTATAACATTAAATCATTCTGTTTTGATACTTGTTTGACTTGAAAAAACTAAAGTTTATAGCAACTTCTTAGATAACTGAATAAATACAGGTGTATTTATTGGTGTTTTTAATGTATTGAGAAGAATCCTTTTTTGCTACTTTTTGGGTGAGGGTTTGGGTTATTTTTGGGGGTGGTTGTAATATATATGAAAAGGACATTCAAGCTCCTCATTAACATTAGATAGTTTAGGATTGATCTAGATTTCAATCAAGTCAGATGGAGCTAGAAATAATATATTAGAATTTGCTTATGCTTAGATCTGTTGTAAGACAATGAGACAGCAAAATAAGAATCTGGACTGGAAAAAGCTTGAGACTAAGACTACATATCTCCCTAAAAGTATCCACTGCTGTGGCTGGTAAATGAAAAGTAGATTCTTCTGCTTTGGGACAGCTAGTACCAAATTCTATATAATTTAAATGAATATCTAGGATTTTCAAAGGTACAAACCTAAACAGTTGAAATTGATGGACTTACGTAAATTTATGACATAGTGAAATTTCATTCTTAAGGAAATTCTTTTATGGCTGGTCTTGTTTATAATTTTTCTATTCATCCAATCACCTGCTGTTGATAATTGCAAAAAACTACAGTAAGCCTCAACCCCCTAGGCTTCTCTTATTTTTTTGTTATTCAATGTAACTTTGGAAAATTCTGTTGTATAAATAAAAATTAAGTATCAAAAGAGATTATGAAATAACAATTACAAAGTTATCAACTGAAAAAAATGTACTCTCAAACAAAATCCCCCTCTGAATAAACAGGTTAAGGAAAACAGATACATATGCCTTTGCCTTAGATTCAGGGACAGGTGAAAATACACAGTCAAGCTATTTCAACTTTCACCATTTTTTATTTTTATAACAGAAGTATTTTAAACAATAAAAAAAATAAAAATAATAAAGTCCAAACTTCCTTTAAAAGATTTTTGGAACCTTCTATGACATTACAAACTTGTGTGAGGTATAGCCACTCTTCATTCACAGAACAGATACGCCTGCTCAGAAAATGCACATTTTTAAGATAAAAGAATCATCAGTAGATAGTATAATGTAGTTAATGAAACAGTTATTCTTACTCATAAACAATAAAGAAAATTTGTTTTTGTTTTACATTCTTGGATACTATGTTCTCATTTAGAAAATGTCTGTTCTGCAATTTGTTCCTGTCTTTCCTTCCATCTCTTGCCCATATTTCATTGCATTTGAACAAAATACCCCCAACCAATCAACGAAATAAAACTCTCAGATAATCAGATCAAAAATATCCATGTGTTCTTATTTGGACTTTTTTTTTTTATTAGTTTAATATGATTCCTAGCAAATAATTTGTCTGTCTAGAAGAATAGAACATGTGGGCTGAATTCTTCCTTATCAAATTCAACTTCTTTCATTAAAAAGCTGTTGAAGAAGGAAAAATTAAAAGAAACTAAACACACATCTTGCAATTGCTTACACTTATTTATACTTTTAACTGATGTCAGTGAGGTCATTCCATCTCACAAAAATCTCACTTGAAAGTATATATACTGAAGACAGTATTGGCCAGTGTAAATATGAGGAAACAGAGGTCACTTTGCTCATCAAAGAGCATCATTCCTATGTCCTAGCAAATGCTGAGCAATTTCTACTGCTGTCAATCTACCACCTTTCAAATGTATTAAACACACATTTAGGAAAGGAAAAAATAATCATAAAATTTCTACTGAAAACAGCAACTGCATTAAGCAAAAGCCTTCATGACCTTTTCCTAACATTTTCCAAAGTGCAAGCTTTCCTCTCAATAGAAGAAATAAATATTGGCTTTAATCTAAATATGCTTCAAATATCCGAACTGTTGGCTTGCACTGTCTCTGTACAAGCTGTTCATACCTAAACCACCTTTTAAACCACCTATAGCATCTCAACTTTGAGCATATAGTGCTCAATTTCAATCTAAATTTTTTGTATTTTCATGCTATTTCATACAGTTCTTTTTGTGGCACATAATGCTACAATGGATTCAGTTAATATAACCTAAAGTGAAATGGAATATTGGTGAATTAATATTCTATTAATAAATAGAAGGTGATGAAGTGGTTTGGAAGGATAAAGATGTCTCTAACATATTTAAGTTCAGAGAATCTTCATGTACATAAAGGTAATAGTTTCTGGAGTCAATGTCATGTCAAAGATGGCAACTTTAGGCTACAGAAGAAGCCTTTGACAGCTTACCTGGTTAGAATGACCATTTATGTTTCCAAAGCTGGTCCTGATTTGTAACTAGATTCCTCATGTTCTCTGACAGTGCTTAGGGTTGTATACTATTATATGTTAAATAGAAAGGTGAAGACTAGAAATGAAGATATAAATGAAAATCGAGTGAGATGTCTAGTTATTATGAGATATATAATTTGCTGTTCAGTGTTTGTAAATTTTGTATTTATGGTTATGTGAATTTTGTATTTATATCTATGCATTTGTATTTATTATGTAAACTAATAAAGAAAAATTCAGTCTATTTACTCAATTGCTCTTTTGACTCTTAATTTGAAATAAAGATCTTCAGCACCTTTGCTGCACTCCTTAAATGCACAGAAATGAACAGGCAACTCTCTCCAAAATAATTCCTAGTCTCTTTGCCAGTCTGTACACTGATCCTGTCTGACAAATCTCTAACTGGCCTAGGTCAAAAATGCCAGCAAGTGTGGTGGACAATTTTAATTCTTGTTCTTTCTTAGTTTATGGTGTAGACAAAGCTTAAGAAAGCAGTTATAGTGTTTTTTTCTATGTAAGGTGACTTCAGACACTTAGGAAAACAGATCTTTCATGTTATATTTTCTGTCTTCTAACAAAATAAGTCTGAGACATTTCAAGAAAACACTTCAGTCATATTTGTTTGGTACATTAAATACGTAAGAGATTCTGATTTACTGTTGTTATATTCTAAATTGAGTTTTGCTTTCATGTAAGAGGCAGTAGGCAAAAACTCCTCAAACCAGGTAGAAAAGAGAGCCTAGTGAGAACTTCTCCTCCTCTTTTTAATTCTTGGATAGCAGACTCAGGGATGAGCTGTGTAGAAACAACTAATCATAAAGAGTGTTCTAGGAATGCTTGCAGAAGCCTTCCTGGCTGTGATCTGCCTCTTATTCCAACTACATGAAAATCTCCCAGGGACAGCCTGAGCCATCGCTGCCATGCATGCTCAAAGGCTTTGAGATGTACATCAGGGAGCTCCTGCTCCTGAGGGACTTCAGGTCTCACTACCCAAGTAGAAGCATGGGAGTGTTCATCACCCCTCTGCAGCTCAAAGGTACATGAGAAGTGGCATTCTAAGAAAAGCAAACTGAGCATTTGTTGTGTTTGTTTTTCTCTTTTCTGGAAGAAAGGTGAGAATGACAAGTTCTGCAAAATAAAATATATTGCAACTAGAATTGTCAACAGAGGAGTGTATTTCTTTAAATTTCTTGTGAAATACACTTACCTCTTTTGGACCATGTTTAAAAATAAATAAATAATGAGAAAGAATTCATTATTGATCTGTACCACTAGAGATCCATTTCTAAATATCACAGTTAAACTTTTACTTACATGAAAGGTTAGAAATTTCTACAGAAGTCACTACTGAATTATTTGGGCTGTCAGTTACAAGTGTATGTTCACTCGTATTCACATGAATCTTGCTAGAGATTTAGTAACTGGTGATAGCAGAACATCTCCAGTGCCAAAAAAGGAAAGAGTTTTCTTTGCCAAAATAAATCAGAAAGGATCGTGTCTTCCACTTGTGTAAGTTGCTGTAACTCAGTTAAAGTCAATCGATCTTCAGCACATTTTACAAGTATGGGATTTCATCCAGTTTGTTTCTTCATTTCCTTGAAAAAAGGAACCTTTCAAAGTCAGGAAAGAGAAATTTGCAAATAATTGAGTAAAAGAACCTCAATAAAAGCAATGAAAAAATCTCAGTATTTTCTTTAGTACAAGGCACTTTTAAAGCATGTTTGATAGCTAATTGAACATAAAATTTATGTATTAAATTTGCTTTAAAACAGGCACATATCTTCCCTACTGAATTGTAATCAAAGGAGTGAAGTGCATATTCCAACCAAATATATGATTACTGTTTTCTAATAACTAAAATGCATTTTGTACATTATGATTTAGAGACCTGGGAGGTATTTTGTTGAGGTTTTGTTCCAAATAGCAGACACAATCTTTTTTCCTTTATTTTTTATTTTTAATTTGTGTAATGTCATATCTGAAAGCAATCAGTCAATGAAATATTTGCTGTGAAAGTTAAGTAAATATTGAGCTCAAAGGAATGCCTCCAACGTAGGCATTCAGAATCAGATCTTATTTAAACTCAGTGTGGTATCAAGATCCCTATTACACTTAGTTATAATTATTTATATTTATATGTTCCTTGTTCATTTACATTTGTAGCAGATCAAAAATTTGATTCATCATTACACACCAAATGACAGCCAAACACAGGCATTATTGGGTCAATATATAATTAATTGAGAATGAATGTAAAAGAAAACAGACTTTTTCATCTATGCCTGGGACATAGATATTTGGACTGTGTCTGTTATAAGGGATCATGAAGCCCTCATGAGATTTGAGAAGCCCAACATATGCACTTTCCTCATACTTCTACTTTTTATACTATGTTTTACTTCACATAATTAATATAGTATTTATACCATGGTAAATTTAGTGCCATACCTTTGTAAAAATTAGATTTTAAGCTGATTTTATCAAGATTATGATACGGCAGTATAAAAAGAGGAAAAAATATTAACTTGTCTAAGATGTAGTGGAAATTTATGCAGCCACAAGCTGTCCGTAATAAATGTTAATTGATTACAATTTATATTTTTGGTCTTCTTCCCAGAGACTCCAAGCTATTAATCTGACTTGAACACAGCCAGAATACTGTAACAATTTTTAGTCACTAAAAGCCTTAAGGGGAATTCAAATCTGTTGGAATAAATGTAATAGCTTTATCCACCTTGAAGCAGGGAGTAAGGCACAGAGGGAAAGGAAGCAAACAAAAAGAAAACATTAAAAAATATTGTTTATGCTTAATAAATTTTAATAAAGGCCTGATAACAATGTATGCTGTGTATTGTACTGCTAATGTAGAGCTGGATGCAACATTTCAGTAAAGGGGTGACTATCAAACAAATGGCTACTTGTGGTCATTACTATAAGTAGTACTCAAATACAGTATTGCAAATTATTTAAAACCCTATTTAGTCAATATCAAGTATTTAAATGTTCTCCTTGGTTTGCAGTCCTTTGTATCTCTAGTAGGCTGGAGTTAGCTGAAATAATAATGTGCATCATTCTGATCTCATACATTTTCTTTTCATACATAGTTGTAGAAGATCATCAGTGATAATGGAATCACCTCAGAGTCACATATATAGCTCAGAGTTCTTCCTTCTCAGTGATAATTGTCTGTCTTTCCTCTTTAGTGGCTTTTAACTGTAGTGATACCTGCTACAGTATCTTTGTCTAAACTAACTTCTTGTCTCAAGGTTCTCAAAGTTTAAAAATGCAAACAAATATTAGCACTAATATTTATATATCAGTAATCTGAATTTATCAGAAGGTTTGGGTTGAGTTTTTGTAATTGATTGTTTATTGGTTTGTTGGTTGGCTTTTTTTTTTAAATTTAATATTTTTGTAAAGGTTTCCACTCTGAAACAACATGATCAATCACATGTGAACATGATCAATCTACTGCATGGTGAAACTAAATGCTTCCTTTGCCTTTTTCCATTTTGTATATGTGAAGTTGCAAGTAGCTGTCATTTTATCTAGCTCACACAATTTTTTGTTTTAATGTTAATGAAAAGTACAGTACCTCACTGCATGTTTAGCAGCCTGGTCTATTATCCATTGCTCACAGACTTTCAAACAGTAAGTTCAGACCTGCATTTAATACCAACACTCAACAAAAATCTACTTTCATTATCTGTACAAAGAAAGAGGATGAGTTATTCTTTCCCATAAACCTGTGAAAATGATCACGTCTAAGAAAGTATTCAGGGATGAGATGCAGCTTCCCAGAGGAAATGATGATGTGCAGCAGCAGTCCCCAGGTGCTTGCTCTGAGATGTTGAGAGGCACTGGCTCCAGCCACAGCAGTCAGGCAGCTAAATACTTCCTGTCAAGCGTGAGGTGAGCAAGACATACCCAGAGGGGAAACTGAAGGGAAAAAAAGAAGTTTGTTGGCTTTGTTGGCAGGAAACAGCTGAAAAACTAGTCTTCTGTTCCTCAGTCTGACCACTTTAGTTGGAAAGTAGTGGGAGGTCAATTCCCTTCTTATTCTGAAGATTTTTTCATTCATCTTTTTTATGTCATGAAAGAATGAGTTAATTTGGTCCATACGTGCTCTTTGGGGTGTAGTGGTCAGGGTGAAAGGCAAATTAGGGGGCTGCTGGTGTTGTTCTACTCAGTAGAGAGAAGTGAGAGAATAATTTGAAGAAGAGACAGAGACAAAAAGAACATGTAAGCATGAGCTTAACACACCAAGAAAATGAGAGCATTTTCTTTAGAGAGGTAGCAGTTTTTGTTCTCTACAATTCAAGGTCTGACTCCTCACACCTGTTCCCAGGATAGCAGAGGTGACCAACAGCAGGATATACAATCAGTAACTGCCTGAGCTCTCCTCAAAGTTTCAGGGGACTCAGGAAAGGCATCCAGGTCTTCTGCAGCCTACCATAAGAGCGTAATAAGTAACTTCCTATTAGAAAGTCTAAATGAAGTTATCGAGATTTCATCTCAATATAGGCTTCAAGAAATGCATCATTCTCTTTAAACAGATTAATTGAAAGAGTAGGTGCTGATAGATAAACTTTGAAAATAAACAGAATAAAAATAAAACCACATCAAACATATGGATATATAAGGTTTAACTGAGTAGACAAACTTCAAATTTTTATAATGCAGACAGGAATTCTTTTGCCTGTTTAACTTGCCAGATAAATTTTAGATATTACCTCAAACACCGCAGTTGTTTCTGATGTGTGAATGGACTATCTCTGCTTCTAGCATGTGTTTTCCTATTATTAGGGACCACATATACCTATGTTTTCCTAAAGAAAATGCTGAATTGTGAGTCTTTATCAACTCCTTATGATTCCAGTCTATAGATTAATTATAAAGGCCCATGTTGAACATAGTTATGCATATTCATGACAATGAGAATGGTTTAAAAGAATCTGGAGAAACACGTCACAGTGAGGTTGCCCACAGAATCATTAAACATGAATCATCCTTGGGTGCCTACTCAAATTTAATTAGTAGAATGTAATTAGCATCTAATTATAATATCCCATATGAAAAATCTTGGCTGCCTTTTGCCATATTGCAGCCAAAACGTGACAGGAAGCACTGCAAGTTGTAAGACGCTCTTCTGTTGGCCAAAGAAAGAATTCAAAAATATGCTTGCTTACTTTCTTGGATTTAACACTTACTGTTTTCATGTTATTATCTGAGGAATCATTGGATGGTAGCAAGAATCCAAAGTGGTGAAATAAATAACTACTAGAATAATGTACTAAGTATAACCCTAGCAACAGGAGTGGCACAAAGTCAGGACCACCCTGCAGGTGTCACCGTGGAGACAAACCCCCAGGGGTGTATGAGTCCTTGGCTACAGAAAACCCTTACTGTGAGAGAAATAGCTCAGTGACCTGTGTAAATTATAAAAACAATAAAATCAATCTAGTGAGTGCCAAAGTATTTAAAATATGAATATGATTTTTCAATGGATTTGGGCAATTTTGTCTTATAAACTGACAGTGCTGTTGATTTCTCCCCTTGCTCAGAGAGGGTGAAGAAATAAGAAATAATTTTGAAGGTAGATTAAAAGAAACGGGAAAGGTGAGAAAATAAAGTCATGGTGAATAACAATAGAGAAAAAGAAATTACATTTAAAAAAAATTGGTTTATTGTTTTCATTAAACTGGAGTCTTAAAGAGCATAGTTTAATAAATGCTCCCTGCATGATATATAGGAAAAAAAGAACATCCTACTAAAATGAATCATTCTAAGATAATGAAGAATTGTTTATCACGTTTGGTTGACAAGGTTTTGGCAGTGGGAGAACTACCGGGGTGGCTTCTGTGAAAAGCTGCTAGAAACTTCCTTCATGTCCAGCAGAAGCAATGCCAACCACCTCCCAGCTGGATCTGCCACAAGCCAAGGCTAAGCCCAGCAGCAATGGTGATAGTGCCTCTGGGACAGCAGACATAAAACCAAAAAACACTTACTGTGCAGAAGCAAGTACAGTCAGAGAAGACATGAGTGAGAATGTATGAGAAAAGCAGCGTTGCAGACACCCAGGTCAGTGTAGGAGAAGGACAGGAAGGAGGTGCTCCCAGCACTGGAGCTGGGATTTCCCTGCAGCCCATGGTGAGACAGGACATGCCCTTGGAGATCCCCAGAAGAACCAATAGCCACTTGCAGCTTCTGAAGAACCCCACGCTGGTGCAGGTGAATGCCTGGAGGAGGCTGTGACCCTGTGGGAAGCCCATGCTGGGGTAAGGTCCTTGAAGGACCAGTGGACCTGTGGAAAGAGAAGCCTGCTCCCAAGGAGGTTTGCTGTCAGGACTTGTGGTTGTGTGGGGAACTCACACTGGAGTCTGAAGGATTGCTTCCCATGGAGGAGACCCACGCTGGGACAGCTCATGAAGAACTACAGCTCAGGGGAACGACTCACACTGGAGAAGTCTCTAGAGGACTATCTCCTGTGGAAGAGACCCCATACCAGAGCAGGAGAAGGGTGTAAGGGGTTCTCTTTCTGAGGAGAAAGGAGGGAGAGAGACAATGTATGCCCCCTCTGTTTTTCTGATGAAGGGAGGATGTTGAAAATTAGGAATTCCTGTCCCCCGCTAAGCTGGGAAAAAAGAAAAGGTAGGCAGAAGATGTTTTCAAGACTTGGGTTTACTTCTCATTATCCCACTCTAATTTGAATGATTATAAATTAAAATAATTTATTCAATTTGAGTCTGTTCTGTCTGTGACAGTAACAGACAGTTTAGGAATCCCTCCCTGTCCTTATCCCAACCCACAACTCTTTTGTTATTTTTTTTCTCCCATGTCCAGCTGGAGAGGGGAGTGATAAAGTGGCTTTGGTGGGCACCTGGTCCAGCCATGTAAACCTACTATAATCACCATTCCATTCACATGAAAATGAAAATATTCCCCCACAAACCTTCAATTAACTGTATGAATTCAGTTCCCCATTCCTGGAATCTGGTTTAGGGTTTTGATGCTGATTTCTTGTTGCTGATGGATTGAGGAGTTTGTCTGTTTATTTGTTTGTGGGGAGTAGCTGCTTTCATTTGTTACAAGTAACAATACTGAAAAAACAGATCACAATAATAACATTTAGGTTTAAATTAAACAGTTACAATGAAATCAACATCATGCAAACTTTATATTTTATATAGTTATAAATTTTAAATGATGTTTATTTTGGAAACTGACTTTTTTTTCATAAATTTAGGAACCAGCATAAATCTAAAGTTTATACAACAATAGCTTAGGTTACCTGTTTCTGAATGAAAGAGACTTCTTCTGTTAAAGGAGATTACAGAATTAGGACTAAATCTCATGTAGTCTTTCATCGATAACAATCATAATATAAAAAAAAAAAATCTGTTCATAAGTTTTAGAATGTTACTAATTTTGTGAACCAGTATAAATATGTTTGGTTTGTATATTTTGTATTTTCCAATGAAAAGAAAGGGCACTTGTTATGAAAAAGAGAGCCACACCATCTTCTTTGTTATATTTTAAATTGATTATATTTAACTACATTCAATTTGCATAGTAAAAACACTTTTGCTTATTATGATAATGAATAACAATGACTGTGTAACATACTTCAATTATATTATGTATATGCAATTAAATCAACATTTATTTGAGTATTAAAATTCAGATTAAAGCTATTTGTTTTCAGAAGGAATAGTTGTCTGTCTGTCTTCTGGTAGGCTTTGCAGGCCGTGAAAATTTTAGATAACAGTGTTCCTTGTTTTTCAAATTTTTTTTCAAATCGCCTTTTTTTTTTTTTTTAGTTGATATGTTCCTAAATTACCAAGAAGGCATGAAATAAATAGCTATGTGTACATCTTTAAGATTATTAGTCATGACCAACTGTTCTATATTCTGAAAGCTCACTCAAAAGAAAACATAAGGAACAGGACAAAAGGTATCAGAAAAAGCAGGATGCTGTTACAGATATAGTAGGGGTACTATTAATGATATGTAACTATTTTTTATGTAACCATATGGTTGTAAAGGTCTAATTTGAGAAAACTCTAATGTGGTACATGGAAAATGAAGAAAATTATTTTCCTCCATTGACCATTTCCCTGTTGATTATAAAATATTTTTATGTTTTTCTTTGTTTACTGGAACTTATATTCAAAAATAGCAACTCTCATGGCCTTTTGAGGCCTGACAGGCTATGCAAAACAGTACAGTGGAAGCAGAATTTCAATGTAATTTTAATATTTATTGAAACTCTACTGCTCTGTGTTTTACTGACAAACCAATGAGAAAAATAACTTTTCTCTTTTCTCTCTGTCCATTTCAAATCTGAGTTTGCCAGACTTGAAAATCTTTTTGGACATGCCTTAACAGCCTGATGAAAATTGTGATGTAATTTCTTCAGGCATGGCCAAATCAAGTCTAGGGTGGTTCCTCTCCAAAAGTGCATACAGAGTCAAGCCTAGTGGTTACAGACACTGAAAGGAGAAAGTTGCTGTGGTCTGAGCCCTAAAGAGCTTTTGCTCATCCAGCTTCTGACGGATCCTACCATCCTTTGCTGATGCCCAGATATTTCTGAGTCTGCAGTGAAGGACAATGCTAGTGATACCAAGGAAATCATAGGGTACTTTTCATGTGGCCAGCCTTCCCTGAAAGACTCACAGAGAGAACAAACTAAGAGTCCATGGCTAAACAGGAAACCTGTCCATGACTAAACAGGGAGCCTAGCAGCTTAGAGGCAACCCATCATGGACCTGGTTGCTTTCTATCATGGAGATTTCGATTAGTATTTTTTGAAATAATGTAAAGACCTTTTCTGAAAAAGTGTAGCATTCTCTATGATTACTCTTCTGCATATACAAGTTCGAAAAGCTCAAAAATGTCTTCCTTTGATTTAGTAGCGAATGTGCTTGTGTAGTTTGTTTCTTGTGAATCTGAATTAATCTTGTAGATTTTTTTTCAGTTTTTCCTCAGGCTTTGGTGCAAATGATAAATAAATAGCAGCTTTCCAATTACACAGATTAGATATGCTCTGATATAATAGCATTAGCCTGGAAAATAATGTGATTAGCATTACATAATGTCAGTATATTTAAGCAGTACGGCTCCAATCTCCTGTGATTTTTCATTATTAACGTTCTGCTAAAATAATTGTGTCTGCATGAAAATACTTCTCCATTCAGCAAATGTTTCTCTGCATTGTCCAAAACAAACAGCTAACAAATAGAACTTCACCATGAACCAGTCATAACCTGAGCTGCTGTGAGCTGTTTGTTAATGCCACAGGGCCTGAAGGAGAATTTAGAAGCTCTGACATGATTCTTCTTTGAGGACTTAAATACCAATTTTTCTCAGAGAATGCCATTGGACCCTGTCAGAGACAGTCATTCAGTTCCTTGACCTCTTTGGAGAGTTAAGTCTGAAGACAAATTTCAACAATGGCACCATCTCTATCTTCCTGCCAGATGGAAAATCACCTCGGCTCTGAAATCCAGACTTAGGTCAAAAGAGAGGAAATTACTAATCTTTGTCTTTGGGCAACTCAGGTGTAATTCCTCTTGGCTACAGTATCAGCCATGCTGCATTTTCTCTGGGCGATACTATAGATCTGATCTATGGATATCTGATCTATGGATTTCTGAGATCTGTAAATTTCTGAGGACAATTATACAGATCTACTGTGCTCAGTATTCAGTTTTAGCTATGTCTTGAGTCTTGTATACTCCGTACACTCAAATCACCTGCACAGTGGCCAGCTTAACATAGAACTTTGAGGAAAACCAGGGAACAAGAATAATCTGCTAAGCCTGCTCTTGGTCTGTGATTCCTCATCTCGAGGTAACCTTTTGAGATGCATTCATGATCTACTTCTCTCTTAAAAATCATGTGTCATGATAGACAGTGTGAAAACAGGCTACTTCCTGGTCCTGAAGAGCTGGAAGTATTTAGTGTACACTCATTCCTCATTACATTCTTGAATCTGAACTTTTTAGAGAAGGAGAAGGTAGCAATGACAACATGGCATTTTATCTCTCTCAGAAAATACTTTTCTGGAATAAATATCTTAAATTTTATTTTCATATTAAGAGCATGAGCCTCCAAAATATTCAGGGTTTTGCCTGAATTGTTTGTCATTTTGAAAGTCTATAAGAGACAAGTTACATGAAAATCAGCAGTAATAACAGATTCATATTAAAAAGATGTACATACAAAAGGAAACTAACTTTCAAAGAAGAATAATACTAGTAATTCAAAAGATCAAGAGAGAGAATAAAACCAGAATTAGTGCTGACTGAATAGAAAGAATTTTCAAAGGTGATTTCATACTTCTTCGTAAGAAGGTCTGTCATTTTGGACAGCTTGCTATTAATAGTCTGCTATTAAGACTTATTAATATAGCTGCAAAGACCATGTCTAAAGATGTACCATAACCTTTGAAATTTATAGGAATCCTAAGAAAAGACAGACACGTATCTAATATTTTTGGACACAATGTGTATTTCAGAGACAGGATAGTAATATAATGGACTCCTAGTAAAATCCTTAAACAGAATCTAAACCACATGGTATTAACTTGTTCCATTTAAGCAAGTTATAAAAAAAACCCTGTAAGTTAATATACTATTAAACAAAAACAGGCAACAAGATAAAAAATCATGTAAAACATAGGCATGAATTTATCTCTTTCTTACTCCAGATTATATGGTTGTTTGAAATGAGAGTTTTGTCTTTTACTGTCCTTATGGTAGGCTGTTACTTTTAAACACCTCACTTTCAGCTGGTGCAGTATCTTGCTTAAAGTTATTTCCCAATTAATGACAATCTAGTCATATGATATTGACATATATAGCTCATTAGTTCTTTGGAACAAAGATCATTATTTTTCATTTTTATATAATTACCTCCTAATAATCCATATGATATTTGAAGGTCCACATCAGTCTTCAAACCTAAGTATGCTGCATTTGAAAATAAAATAAAAAATGGTGACACAAAAGTTGACCCTTTGTAAACAGTGTCTGTTTCCACTCTTACTCTAGCCTGGTGGCTCTTCATCTTTCATCTAACTGAAGTCTTACATGTATGTCTGAAAGGGGTCTTGGCGGGGTGAATCTGAGAACATCCCAGGTGTACTCAAATATTTGAGATACACACCCTTCCAGAAATGTGTAATGGTGCTCACAGAGTGCCTCTGTGAGATCTTTTCTATGAAGAAGGGGATAGTTTTAAGGAAGAATGTAGATCTTCCCCACAACCTGTCTCAATTCTCACATGACTTCAGATTTATAGGGCAATCACCAAGACATTTTGGTCTTTAGTTTAAATTAGCCATGTGTACTTCCAGAAGTACTTAGGTAGTGAAGTGTTTAAAGGCAAACAACTCTTTCGCTGTTTTGGAAGTCATTTGACTGATAATCCAGTCCATCGATTCTCATTTACAGCTCACAGTTACCACTGCTGAGCAAACTTCATTGTTTCATTCTTGCACCTTGGGATCTGACCACCTGGTACAGGCAAGGCTGTGGGTTCTGCCTCGCTGTATGGGCAGATGGGGTTTGGTGTAGATGGAGTAGGTGTAGGTATCAAACTACTCGATCAGCCTGACTTACTGTGTTTCCTTTACACCATGGAGAGGTTTGGGATGCGCACCTAATCCACCCCAGGCATAAATAGACATATGATTTCTGGGACTGGCTGGACTAGAAAAACTATTGATTTGGGGTCCTCTGTAGCTGTCATGTTACTCTATAATACACTCCATCAGTTTAAATTTTCTTTTTATCTATATGTATTTTCTTTCTTTTTTTTCTTTGTAATAACAATCTGTAACATCTACATTAGTGTCTTGCCTTTTTTTTTTTTCCAAAGTCAGTGTTGTATACAGTAGAGCAGTGAGCCTTCCCTATGTTTTGCCCTCTCAGACCTTCCCCCATATGTCAGAAACTGTATTTCTGATTAGACAAAAGAAGGGTCAAGTTTCAAATCTGGTACCTCAGGGGACTACCAGGGATCAGCTGACATTTCTGAGACTACTATAGGAAGCAGATAACCTTCTTTTTTTCGGTCTTAAAGTGCATATAGCTAGAAAAAAAACCCAAACAAAATTCAGGGTGGTCAAAGTGACTCTACTTGGAGTTTAGTGGTCTGCCCCTTAGGCTTTTTGAGCCTTGTTCAAACTGGTCTCTGTCTTCTCATAAGCCAAATAAAGATGCAATAATTTAATCATTCCAAACTTGCTATTTCATAAGCATTATTGTCTTTATTATTGGTCTTTGGGTCTACAGTGTGTTTTGAGGGAAAAACCAAATGTCTTTTTGCCAGCATTAATACACCTTTGAAGAAATCTCCTGAGAAACAAGAGTTTCAGTCACCTCAACAGAGAAACATAACTAGAAGGGTGGCATATCAGTATGCTTGTACTCAGAAGGACAGATGAAGTGTTGCATACATCAAGAAGACATTTTCAGCTGAAATTGTAAATTTGTTTGCCAGATTGTTTAATGATACAGCCCTATTTTCTAGTTTCAAAATAGTATTTTAAGGCAGAGCAGAGCTAGTAGAAAATTCCCAGAGAAATCAATGATAACAATAAATGGAAGCATGTGGCAGTGCTCATAGAAGTTTAACTATCTCTCTTCTCATGCTTGCCCTTTTTTCTCTAGGCAAAACTTAATTTCAATATATTCAAGGTTCCTCTACAAGTTAGTAAACATCAAGAACTATAAAGGCAATAATTCTTTTAAATGCAGCTCAAAATTTAATAAACGTGAATGAAAAATTTAAAGACTTGATTATGTCGGCTGTCATGGCACAATGTCACACTTGCATGCAACAAGGGAAAACCATTAAATGAAAGCCCAAGTGTGACAATTTGACCAATTAACATGCTTTGTGCTTTCATTTTCCTTGTTTGGTTGGGTATATATATCCAATTATGCTTTGGTAAAAATATAATGTTTTGTTTTCCCTATTAATTTTTTAGACATTATTATTGGGGAGTAATCAGTGGCAAATAAGCAAAAGATTACTAACAGAAGTTGTGCATAATTGGAAACTATTTTTCTCTAAGTAACATAATTCTGTTCCTTTTTTTCTGCTTTCTTTGTTATACAGTGTTGGAACAATATAAATCTTAGTAGTGAACTGTACTGTTATTAGTGTTATTCCAGGTGGAGAACAAAGTCCTGCACACATAAATAAAGAACAGCTGACTTTGTTAACATTCACTGCTGACAGTAACATTTAGGAAATTAATATTTCTTTTCCTTTTGTTTCTTTGCTCTGATTTTTTTTGCTATTTCTTTCACATCCCTAGCTCTGACCTGATTGCCCCGTACAAAAAACAATTAGCTCTCCATTATTCTACTGTTAGTTGTTTAAGTACACATCTTTTAAAATAAAACTTGCAACAAAAATTGGCCATGGTTTCACCTAATAATTGGTTTCCTCTTAAATGAAAGACTCCTGCACGGATCAAGGGTTTTGTGAGACTTTCAAATCAATTTTCAGCGTTCGTTTGCTCTAACTACAAAATTCTTTAATGTCTTCTGTTCTGCCACACGTAGCTGGGCAAAGGCTTTTATCCATTTCAATGGTACTACTTCCAGTACAATCTGTACTCCCTGCAATTTTTCTGCCAGGTTTCTCTCTAGGTAGATGGTGTTCATCTACTTGATCCATGTTTACCAAGGATGTACTTAGTTCAATGTAACAAAACCTTTGACAACAAAAGTACTAATCTTGACCCCAACTATGTTAGTTGCAGAAGGTTATTTTCCTAGTGCAAGGTAAAACCAGGATTTATGGACTCCTGCGGACACTAGAGGGTTTTTTTGCAAAAAAACCTCTAAATGTGTACTCTTCTGTAGTTTACCAGTGAATTGATCACTCAAAAGTTAGTGCCTGTATGACTGAAGTCAATAAAATCAGGTGAAAGCTGGTGGTATTTAGATTAATGTAAACCTAAAGCTGAGGAAAAAAAAATAACAAAAATCCCCCAACCAAACAAAGAAAATCAATGAAACAATCAACAGAAAATCACCACCAAAAACAAAACAAAACAACCAAAACTTGACACCAAAAAAAACGCTCCAACACCAAACAACAAAATAAATTACAAAGAAACCCCCAAAAAACCAAAAAAACCCAACACCAACAACCAAAAAATAAAACACAAAAAACCACCAAACTAAAAAACACCCACAAAAACTAACAAACAAACAAATTCAGCTAAGAAACCCCCATACTTCCAGGGATGAAAATCTGTATTAGACAAAACTAAAATAAATAATTTTATCAAAATTTACAAGCCTGTATAAAACCCTAGGGAACATTAAGCAGCTCTAACACTCCCAACAACTTGCAAATGCCTAAAAAGACTCTTTTCCCTTTTTGCTTTATGACAAAAGAATTCACTTCACAGCTGTAGTCTATTACCTTAGAGACCATGCTAACAGTTGGGATACAATAAACCTCTGATGATAACGGGTGTAAGTGTTATCACATCTAACTATAATAGTGTGAATGGTCCAACTATAATAGAGCAAATGACCTGACAGCTCCTACCCACTGAGCATTGCCCATCACCACTTCACCAGCAGCAGACCAAAGGACAAGAAAATTCTCATTCTGCCTACAGTGCCCCTTGGGAAAAGCACAGTCCTATTAATTTACTGATGGCAGTGAGAGAACACTTGTCAAAGTGCCTGGAAGCAGACTAGCGGACTGTTGACTTAATTATGCCAGACAACAGAGCCAACATTTTAAAGCTGTGAAAGATGGCAATTTTTCACACTTCACCTTCCCCCATTTTTTGTCCTGATAGCCAGACTTAAACAATTCAAATAATTGAAAACATTAAATACAGAAATCATCCCCGTGTCTCTTCCAAATATAAAACAAAATAAACCCTCACAGGCAGAATTAGATCAATAAATAAAAACTTCTATCTTAGGATTCAGCTGGAATACTAAATGCTACTAATCAAACAATGATTTCATAATAAATTTAAAGAAATAATGCACAAGCTCTGCTTTTTAGATCCCACCTTCTAAGTGTTACAGGCATGTAGCCACAGACTGATAGACACTAAGTAGAAAGTAAAATGCTCACACATGTTGATCTCATACCTCTGGATTTTTCAGGCTTTTTTGGTGAACTTACACAAATTTTCAATATTAGCTTCTAATATGTACTCTTAAGTTTACTTATAAGGGCTGAGAGGTTCATCTTTCCCTCTGTAAAGGTTGTTTCAGTTTTTAAGTATCTTCTCCTCAAAGGGCTATGTTACCAGACTGAATTTCAGATTTGTCAGTAACTGGCCTGAGAACTTTTTCCTGCACAATGATATCTAATTTATATATAACAATATTCATTTCCAGTATTATATTTTTGTGAGTAAAAAATTTATAAAGCTCACCCACTGAACTATAATATACATTTATATCATACTTTTCATCAGCATGTCTCATTTTTATTACAAAATATGTATCAGGATCTCAGTGCTACAGATGGGAAAATAAAATTAGTACCAGTCTTGTGACTTACTCTGGTTTAAAAAATCTATAATAACCTGGATATAAATCCATCTGCAAGTACTTTTGATCTGATATTTTGTTGATGAGAGCTAAACATGCACTGTATAAGTTATTTAAACTGTTTCATAATACGTGTACCACTTTTCTGAAGCCCAATTCAAGTCAGATTTTTCATGTACACAATCAGAGTAAAGAATTTTACCAATTAACGCAAATAAATCTTTGTTTAAATTTAATTATTTTCAAGATTTCTCGACTTTGTTAAAGATGTTGTACTGGGTTCAAAATTCTTCCAATAAAAATTCAGCAATTCAGTGAAGTGGTAACTTGTTCTTCAGGGCTTCTTCATCTGCAATAAATATTTTGATACTATGACATTTAAAGTCTTGTTTAGTAATTCCATTTCTAAATATGAAAATGGTGAAAGAATACTGGGTCAAAGTAGGAGGTGCTGACCATCATTTGTCTGATTATACTTTGTTGGTTCTAGGTAAGGCTGGCAGAAGATTTAAAGACGTCTCATTCCCTTTAGAAGCAAGAGGGAAATAAATCACCAGTTGATAGCATTTTCACTATGCTGACTTCTCCTTATAAACGACCTATCCCATGCAACTCCTAACTCTGTGTTCTTGTTATTAAAATAATTATATTTCCTGAATTTTAGTTGAGAGTCGGCACCCAAAACCACACCACACTCAAAGCACAGAAATTTTTATAAAAGTACATTGAAAAGGGTTGTGCATGTCCAGTTCTTCAGAGCAGAGAGGTCTGAAAATGTCTAGAGAGAGAAAGAGGACTGAGATATAGAAATTAGTAGAATTTGAATTTACAGTGGTTTGTAGGTGTTCAGGTCTTGTTCGCCTGAACTTGAGGCAACCAGGCTATTCAAGCCTACTGTGGAGTTGTAACTTATGATTCAGTGCTCGTCAGCATTGCTTCCTGACTCTCTGCTTCTTCTCATAGTCTTAAATGTTACTTTAGAAAAGACATTGATTCACCATGGTTCTATGAAATCCTATTCTAACCATATTTCATAAAAAAATGGATAGGAAAATTGTTATAAAAATATTTGAAGTACTAGTTCCTTCTGGGCTTTTAAAGGATCTATAAGAGATTTTAGTCTCCATAAAATCTGAAAACAAAACAAAAAAAACCCCCCAAAAAATAAACAACAACAAAAAACCCCCACTTCTATTGACTAGTAAAGTTATTAATTTTCCTTGGGGAAATGTCTGTTCTTGAATAAATAAATTTGATTTCTTCCAGAGCACTGTATTTATTGTGACCTACCATATATTTAAAAGATAGTGTCTCTTTCAATAAATGGAATTTATTTCCCTCTTGGATCAAGCACAAGAGGAAAGCTAAATTCAAATATATAGATCTGAAATCCTGTAAAATACTACATTGTATGTATGGGAAAAAAATGAGGGGAAAAAATATCTACAAGAACTAAGAATTTTCTTGGAATAGGAAAAAATACACAAAAGCAAATTCTTCCAAAATCTCTTCTGAGAAAAGTCAGTTAGTCATCCATTTACATTGAGAAATCCCATTTTTTGTAAATTTGTGCCATGGGTGTTGACACTGTCTCTGTCTGGTTTCTGTTTCCTTCACAATTTTCTGAGATAAATCTGCAGTGAACATCTCCCTATTACTCTTCTAAAGAAAGCCAAAACATATACAAAAAAGACAATGTTGCATTTCATAAATAAAATTCAAAAACACAAGATCTGTCTCCCACCACCACTTCATGAATGGCCGCGTAATGCCATCATTACAATATGAGAGTTTAACAGGAGAGCTTCACCATTGTTTTTGGTGTTTTTCCTGAAACAAGTTACATTGCAATTATATAGTTTCAAAGCAAGTATTTTAACACTTGAAATTTCAAGTCATTATTGGTAAAATATTATTTGGCGTGCATACCTCTGTGGAGGTGTAGAGATAACTGGGAAGTAATATGAAGTAGGAAACAAAGAGGCAGGTTGCACTGAGGTAGGTATCAAGAAATACAAAATTTCAGTAATTTAATAAATTAAATAATAAAGACTAATATTTATCTTTAATAAAGCTTGAAATTATTTCTAATGGATGAAGAATGGAAAAAAGGAGGGAATACTGTGTATTGGAAAATAATGTAAGTGAATTACATTTGTTCTGTGGCTTGAGGTTCCTGGAAAGCTGCAGGTGGATGTGAAATCTGGATATTAAGGTACTTGTTAAAGTAAATGTCAGGATTTTTACTTAAAGGAGTTACAGGGTGGATAATAACAAAAACATCTGAAGAAACATAAATAATAATCAAATATATTTGATTGCAATTGTAAAGAAGGGGAATTATTAAAAAATCTTTTCTTGCTTGTGCAGTTTTGCCTGACATTTGTTTTAATCATGTCTTCAGACTAAAATACACATATTTTTGGTGTTCACCGTTGTTGGGTTGCACATAATAAGAACTCTCGTAAAACAGAGAACCCCCAAAAAACCCAGACTAAAAAAATAAACTTTCAATTCCAAACGTTCTGGCACTACAATACAATTTAATTGCCCAGTTATATAGTATTTATTATTCTTATTTCTTGTTTTTCTTTCCATCAGACATATTGGTAGCATGTCCTGAAATTTTGCTTCCAAAATTTTAAGCATTGGATCATAATGATATTTGTGATTTTTACAGGACACTTGCTCAAGTAACAGTTAAAGGCCAGGATAGAGGGGGGCAGCTGTTCTAGAAATGTGGGCAACTGGATCAAGACCCATTTGATATAGAGATGCCAACACTACAGATACATAAACCTGTCTGAATCAGTTTCTGAATTTGGCTGTGTGCTGCTAAAGCTGCAGCCGACATTCACAGTGTGATACTGAATGGACTCACAGGAAACAGGATTGTTTTTCAAGGGCAAAATCTGTGATTGTTTTTCAAGGGCAAAAGCTCATACACTGATACTCAAAATAAATACCTACTTCATTGCTTATGGTAAATTATTCTGAAGACTATTGCAATGGGAATAACATATGTCTAAGTATTTGAAACATTTGTTGAACTTTATAAGATTATATTCATCCCATTCAGCTGTACTCTGTAAAAGAAGCAATGGAAAAGTCATAGTGACAATGGTGTGATTTGCTTGTGAGGCTGAAGGTCACCAAAGGACTATCTGATTTTCCACAGAAAGAAAGAGAAAATCCAGAAAGACCTATAAAATAGAAAAGAAAATGGAATGATGAAAAAATTGAAAGAGACAGATGATGTTCCTTCTGAATTCAGTTAAGTTCTTCTTTGAAGGTATCTTTGAAGCTAGTAACCAATAACATGAAGAAATGAGGGGCAATTTCTTGCCTTGTGGTAAAAATATTAGATATGTATGAGAAGTACATAGAAATAGATAGTAGGGAACTATGATAAATTGATCTAGTAGATTACATTAAATTTACAGCATGTTGGAATAGGGTTTATAACTGCAGGATGCTTGCCAAGACCATGGTAAGATCTTCAGGTGAGTGAATATAAAGCGATATAGGTTCTGGCGACTGACAGTAACCAACAGCTGCTCTGCAGTCTGACAAATCAGCAAAAAATGTTTTATTATCAGAGATCTTCTACAGAGGCCTTCAAACAGGCTGAACTGTCATCTGGAAAACTCAAAATCAGCATCAGAGTCAACAGGATTTGAGTGGAAAGTGTGGAAAATCATGGAAAATAATTTAGAAGGCAAGCCTGCAAGACATTTGCTTTAGCTGCTATTCTCAGAAATTAACAAACCGAAGAGAAGTTGTCAACGTGAAATGTCAAATGGAAAACGGTCAACCATGACACAGTACAGAACAAAATTATTCTGATTCTTACTGATACAGAAAACAAACTGATTTAAAATTTTCTTAGCTCAAAAAAACTAGTTCAAAATAGTACTCATCTTTTTCTGACAGCCAGCCAAGGAAAAATGGACTATTTATATATTCATTTGCAAGGGCTGCTGTTGAGGAGAGATAAAAACTATACTGAAGAACTGAAAGATTCAAAAATACCAAGGCATGAGCTGTACCAATTGGCTTCAGTTATCTTGTCCATGCCAGCAATTCTAGGGAGTGTTGAATTGGCATTTTCAGGTTTTCTCACTCCAAAGATTCAATATGAAGGAAGCAATCTTGAATTATGTAATGTTAGTGAAACTAACAAATTTTAGAAATTTTTAATATGCTTAGTAAACAATAATATAAAACTACTGCCATAAACATTAATTTCTAGTCCTACTGCATAAAATATGTTAATGAAAGTGTTAATATTGATAATTCCTGATACTTATTTTTCATTTAACTAACTAATTCTCATGTGTACTGAACTATGAGCCATTTTTTTTTCCTGGTTTTTAGCAGTTATTTACACTTCTTTTTTATTCAGCATGTGATTACCGATGTTCTTATCTAGTAAACACTATTTGGATATTTAAGATACACTCCAATTCCTTACATGACCATACCCTTATTGCGCTTCAGTCTCATGACAATAGAGCAGGCTCAAAATATATGACTTGTGATATTTGCTCTCTGTTATCGTCACTTTCTCATATCAAATGATACAAATGAATGAATCTTATTTTCTCATTGCAAGTGCTAGTTACAGAAATATTTTTGATGCAAACTCAGCTGCTACCAATATCACAAATGGATTTCCTTCTGTCAGTGTGAAGCACTTAAGAATAGTGGGGACGATCTCAGCTTAACATTGAGTGGTTCTTGATCTAAACCAGGAAGGCTCTAGTTACAGCTGAACCTGAAGTTGAATTCAACTGGAAGACAACCAAACAGGCAAAAAACCACCAGTCTTTTTTAAACTCTTGTTATAGAAACTCATTGCCTTTTCCCTCTAAATACGTGTGCATATGTAATAATAATTAAGGAAGTATTGCAATTAAACAGCAATTTCAGTCAATGAATGTGTAAATTACTTATACGTATACCATGGGAAATTAAAAAATTATGTGGTTTACAGTCAGTTCAATATTTTTCAGGTCAGGTAAACTTTTTTTTCCTTTATCTCTTAGATGGTGATTTCATGGGGTTAAATACATATCACTTCAAACAGCTTTGCTCCTAGACTAGTTTTTCAAAGGTTATAAATAGAAGGTATTACTGTAATAACAGCCAAGATTGTTTAATAATAATTTCATTTACTTGTGGGATTATGTTGCTTCTTTTCATGAGTTTAGATTTATCTCATGGAACTCATATTACACCTACTATTTCTTTGCAACAATGTAATGATTATGGGAAAAAAAGCTTACTACAAATATTTGAAATCTGTAGCTATCTCTTACAGTGATCTTAAATTTCAGTAATTTTCAAATTTAAAAATGTAAATAAATTACACACGTTAACATGGAAAGAGTAGCAAAGGAAAACCAAACATAAGCATGCAGAAGCTCACAAAACTTAATGGCTGGATCACAGGTAGCATTTTAAGATCTGTAATTTTCCCAGGAAATGGAAAATCCTCAGTAACTTTTTTTATCTTAGAATTGATTGCTTTCCAGTTACTGGCATAAATGAAAGAGTCTGTTTTAAGAAATAAAATTATTACTTGAATATGGAATTCACTATGGAACTGGAATTGCTGATCAAATTTCATACAGCACTTAAAATATCCCCTAAACGATAAGAGATCCCTTCCCATGTTGCTCTGTCAGCATCTACTTTATCATAATTTACAAGGAGAATTGAAAATGTCTCCAATATTTGAATAAATTAGGGCATTTGATGGCTAGCCTTATTCCCTAGATCGTGCCACAGATAGTCCCCCTTCCCCAGTTTTATTGTGACTTGCGTGGTCAGACCAAATGTGAGGGAGAATAAAAGTTCAGGTTTGAGCAGAGCAAACTTTTAAGAAAATAGTTTGCTATTACACAGTTGACTGGTAGGCAAAATCCACAGATGTTTTCTTTTTAAACACCCACAGGCCAATTCTTATTCTTCTTTTTGAGTTCATTATTTTAAAACATAAATTGATAGATGTGAATGAGCACGTTTCAGGCAACAAACAGGCAAGCAAGAAGTTATGAATAATCTCATTGCGTGGTAAGTTGATCGCAAGCTTCTGTGGTGTGCAAAGTAATTATTAGCTAAAAGTTAAAGAAAGATCAGTTACACACTTTATTTTCATGCTGGAGATCTCAGCAACCCTATGGCTTCCCATTTGTTAAAGAAAGCTGATTCTTATTGTCTCTGATACAGGACACTAAAATAATGGAAAAAGAACTGGCATATCTTCTAAAACATGCCAAGCTCATTCACTCCTTTCCTTTCTATAAACACATCTATACACCCACTGTTTCTGGGAAGTATTCCAGCTACACTGAATTCAAAGTGAGGAATATACACAGTTGGGTGGCTTGTAAGGTGGTTGGCTAAAGATTAAGCAGGGAAAGAATGGAAAGGAAACAGAAAAGGAAAGTCAAAAGAAGGCAGAAAAAGCAAGGAAGACCACAAAAAGAATGGGGGTCAGGTTTTAATGCAAGAGATTAGAGTAAATGCTTGCTGACAGAAGGGACAAGGTGGGTTTGGAGAAAAAAAGACAAAGAACTATAGAAAACAGGAAAAAATTGGAAATAAATATGGAACATGATGTATATAAGTGAAAATTCTCCCTTGATACTTATTTTTCTCTATGCCTGGTTTTGTTTTGTTTTGTTTTCCGCTTTGGTTACTTCTTTTTTCTCACTGACTTTTCTAGGATTATTCTTTAGGATGTTATGGGCTTCCTAGGTATGACTCAGAACTATGACTGGGAGCTGACTCTGAATCATTCCTACCAGTAGTGTGAGAATGAATCCTTATGGAAAGTATTTGGCTCTTCAATATCATGCTTTCCCCATTCCCCTGAAATTCTGAAAACAGCAGAACTGCAGAGTATTTTCATAAAATAGATATAGATATATAATTAAAAGAATATTGACAAATTCTCATAAGAACTTATAAGAGTTTGTAATAAAAATTCTTTGGGAAACTACTAGGCAAAGCAGCTAGCAAAACTATGTTGGGTTTCTAGGTGTCCAAACTTGCAGAAAAATCTTTGGACCTCTAGATATCTTGTATCTAGTGATATTGTATCTAGTTCAAATGGCTTAAATGCAGGTGAGAACATTTTGCTGTCAATAATTAATCATTTGGTCACACTCAATCTTGTGAGAACAGTGAAAAACAGGTGTCATGTCTGGTGAGTATTCATTTAAGGATGCCTGTTTTACATAAAGAAGAAGTATTTCTGTTAGAAAAAACAATCATAGGCTCATCCCATCTTAATAATTGTATGAAAAGAAGCTAGAAACTTACTAATGTACAGATAAAATAAAGAAGAAACATTCAAGAAGTTCCATCTAACCAGAGCTGGTTGTCCCAAGTGGGGTTTTTTTGTCTATTTATAGGTATGTCTTTCATTTGAATGTTGTCATGTGCCACACAAGTAGTGCTATCACTATGGAAAAGCTGATGCATCTGTTCTGTCAGGATTTTACTCCATTTACTGCCAGTGTCTAACCCATATCATCTGTCTAGTAGGTGGAAACTTTGGAAATCCCTTAGAAAAACCAAAAAATTTTGTATGAGCTTTTTCTCAGTTCTTTTTCAATACTAGGGATGAAAATGTTATTTACTGGGACTGTCTGAAGCAATCTGGCATCTGATCCAGTGGGCAAACCATACAAATTGCCATTTGTTTTTTAATATTTAGGTTGTAGAAGGAATGACAGCAGTACAAAAAATTAGCTCTGAACTATTTGAGATTATTCAAATTATGAGACACTGATATATAACATTGCAATGTTCCTCAAATTTGGATATTAGGTGTTCACATATATGTTTTAAATAAGATACTTTCAAAGACAAAAGTCATACACAAATTTATTTGTCTGCAGAAGATGGAATAAATATGTTTGTAAATCCATGCCCAGTCACAGAAGCTGTAAGTGACTTCCTCGATATTGGATGAAAGTATTTGCAACATAACAAAAATCTGTTCATGTCAGTTTTCGAGAACATGAAAATAATTTTTAGGAAATATAGAAACGGTGTTATTGCTAAGAAAATGTGTCCATGACGCTATAGTGCACATTAAGCAATTTCTGAGATAGTGCACATTAAAGGTCTCCCCTGACTTCACTCCTAATGTTCCTTGTGTCACACTACTCTTTTCACTTCTCAGTCTGGATGCTACCTGCAGTGATGCTTAAAAAGGAAAAGTTCTGCACTCTTCTGGTTGAGAAAGAAACCAGAAAAATTCACCTCTATCAAGAAAAGGGTAAGGACACAGTCCCATAAGATACAGGCAAGAAGTCCTAGAGAAAAATTGTGTTTTAAGCTGTCACCAGGACTTGAACAGTGACTGTGAACTGCACTAAAAAACCTAGTCACTTGAAAAAGGACTTTTCTGCTAAATCAGACAGGTAACCCTGAAGAGAAATTCCATGTCCAAGAATTTTGGAAATCTGAAATGTCTTTTTAATTTTTTTCTTTTTTTTAATTCCCATGCATAGGCAAGGTTGAGCTATAGGTCAACCTTGGGTTATGGCCAAGGCTAAGCATAAACAAGTTCTTTAAGCTTACCTGAATGCATGAATCCTGATTTTAGGTTGGTGTTCTGTGCTGGGGACAGGTATTGTCACACAGGGAGATCTCAAACCATGTCCAACTTTACAAAGGTTCCCTTCTCTATTGGCTTTGCACGGCCATGTTTTGCTAGCAAGAGGGCTACAAGGTTGGCTTAGGTGAGAAGATTCCAGAAGCTTCCTCCATATCCTGTAGAGCCAATGCCACCTGACTCCAAAATGAAAGGGCCTCTGGCCAAGGCTGGGCCTATCAGACATGGTGGTAATACCTCTGTGATAACAAATATAAGAAGAAAAGAAAGTTACTGTGCAGACATAACTGCTGCCACAGAGAAGCAGTGTGAGAACACATGAGAGGAACAACTATGGAGACACCAAGGTCAGAGGAGGAAGTGGTGAAGGAGATTCTCCAGACACCAGACCTGAAACTCCGCTGCAGACCATGGTAAAAGACCATGGTCAGGCAGGCTGTGCCCCTTCAGCCCATGGAGATCCGTGAGCATGCAGAGATCCACCTGTAGCCCATGGAAGAGACCCACACCAGACCAGGTGGATGCCTGAGAGGAGGCTGTGAACCCATTGGAGGCCCATGCTGGAGCAGGTACCATGCGGGGACCTGCAGACCCGTGGAGAAAGGAGCCCACACTGGAGCAGGTTTCGTCTTTGGCCTTGTAACCTTGTGAAGGGCCCATACTGGAACAGGTTGCATTGTAGCCTCTAAAAGAGTGACTCAGCTTGCAGCAGTTTATGGGAAACTGTTGCCCATGGGATGTACTAATACTGAAGAAGACCATAGAGAATTGGGAGGAATCCCACGCTGGTGCAGGGGATGGACTCACCTCCCCAAGCAGTGGTGGGAACAACGCCGGAAGAACTGACCATAACTCCCATTCTCTTCTCCCTGCACCACTGAAGGGTAGGAGGTAGAGCTGGAAGGAAGGAGGGGTGTGAGGAAGGTGTTTTTAAGGGGTTTATTTTACTTCTCATTATCCTGCTCTGATTTTGTTTGTAATAAATTCACTTCATATCTCTAAGTTGAGCCTGTTTTGCCTGTAATGATATTTGATCTGTGATATCTCTCTGTCCTTATCTCAACCCATGAACCCTTCATTATACTTTCTCTCCCCTACCCAGTTGTGTATGGAATGATAGAGGAGCTTTGGTGGGTGTCTGGCATCCAACCAAGGTCAACCCACTGCACCTTCATATAGAAACCTGCATGCAGGGTAAGAGTTCATGCAGGCTGTGAGGTCATAATCTGGAGATATTCAAAATATGTCAAAACCAGCATTAGGTCACTTTGATGCACCTAAGCCAAATGAACCATATATATATTTCTGATCCTGCATTTTGAGTTGATATATATGAAGACGACCAGAGAAGTAAAATACAGGTAAAAATGTGATCATTGCAATTTCCATTTTTGGCTTTCTTTCCTGATGAGACTTCCACATGATGACCTACAGGCTGCTTTCTTCTGCTTTGAAGGTATGTAGGTATTAAGTAGTAGTGCTATTTTTACTGCTTGTAGCTATTTTTATGATTCTCCTGCATTTCTTCTTTACTTAAGCTAAAATACACATTATTTACTTATCCAAATTTCTGATTCTTTGTTTACAATTGAATGTTTTTTTCTACACCAGTGACTGCCATTTGTTTACTAAATCCATACTGACAAAAAAACTAGACATTAAGCTGTCTTCCCTTGTATGATGAGAAGTTTGATCTTCCCTGGATTTCTAACCTTTGGATACCGGAATTATTAAGGAAGCACTATAAATACCAGAAACAGTGTAATTGTTTCAGTGACCTATCCTGGAACAATCTAGTGTCAAAACACGGTGATGAACATTGAAGCCACAGCAGCATTTTAGGGAAAAGTAAAATCAGAAAGGCCTGACGGCTTCATGTTGTACTTAGAAATCGCTTCTGAATGTTTTTTGTGATTTTTCATGGGACACAAAGCCTCCAGAAAAGATCCCAAAATCATGGGGAATGGATTTTTTTTTTTAATAAGGAGAGCGTTAATCCTTATATTTAGCAAAATAGCTAACAAAAAAAGGAAAATTCAAAGTCACTTATGAAAGGCACATATTGGATGTTAGTTTTAGAAGCATTTAGTCTAAAACAACACAAACACAAGCATTTCTGCATCCTAGAACATGACAGAGAGTCATCACTGCTTTTGAATACTGGATATGTGCATTTTAAATTTTTTATTTTGCATAAACTATAAATACCTTTCTTATGCGGAACTGGGATGCAAAAAATCCTTTACTAATTATCGTACTTGCATAGTATTTGAATGTTTGTGTTCTCTGATCAGTTATAGTCTTTAGTTCTGATTCCTAAAATGTATCAAAATAAATATCAAAACACTTGCAAAAATTTTCATTAAACAAATATTATTCTTCAACCTGGTATATATTACAAGAAAGACATATATCCTTGCTGAAGTGCATAGATGTATGAACATCAAAACATATCTGTAATGATCTACTTAATTTCTGACTTCCTCCTGTGGAAATTACTCATGACAGTTTCTACCTGACTGAACAGGACAAAAATGCAGCATACCAGAACCAACACCCGAAGAAGTGGCTGCCACAAATCAGGAACATCTGAGAATGGATGTGCAATCTATCAGCACATCCAAGAGGAATTAAGAACATTATCCATTGAGAAATCTGATAAAATTGATTTAGGATGTTTGGCTAAATTTAAGAACAAAGACTATAACAGGCTGAGGTGCAACCGAGTAGTTTTTAATTTCACAAGCTCAGCACTTTGTTATTATTGGCCTTTACTTTTTCCTTTAGCTAGAAATAACAAAATTATTTATAATAGCAGAAAGGAATTTGGAAAAACATGCAATAAGTTCATACATATCAGGAGACAGACACATATATTATACACACCCTGAGTAGAACTTCTCCATCTTTCAACATCTGGGAAATTTTGGCCTATCTGCTTATTTAAAACAGAGGTAATTGGAGCTTAGTAGTATTGGATAAAGGCTTTGGTTAAGTGTGTTTATTTGCTTTATGCCACTTCTGAAAGACTTCATTGTTTCTGTTCTTTTACTAATAAATTAGGTAGAAGATACCTAGGTATGCATACAATTTTTTTTTTTACAGAATGGCTTATAACTGCGTGTGGCATGTTTGTGGTTCCAGGCTTTATTTTATGTTATACTAAAAATAAAAGTGAAAGACATTGTAATTTCATTTGATAAGAAGAAAATTAGAGATGTGGCCATTAAACTAGAAGGTAGAGAGTTGTAGATTTTATTGTACCTCCTAAGTAAGTCTTTTTGGTACATTAAAGTCAAAATTGAGTTCAGGTTTTCTTGTAAGTTTGAATGACCAGCTATGCCCTTTAAAGCACTGATATCCATGACAAAGATACCTTTCCCTTCTAAAAATCCAGATATCAACTGATGTGTGCATGTGTGTGTATAGGTGTGTTTTTAGACAAACACTTCTACCATCTCTCTTGTACCTCCTTTTGTGCTATGGATGCTCCATAGTTTTGCATCATATCACTTTCCACCTTTCCTTTCAGTGTTCCATATCTCTTCTCTCCTCCAGGGAAGATTAAAGTATAGATAGAAGATGTTACGATTACTATGAAGCTCCAGACCTTGGGATAGTGTGTTTGGTGATATGAAGATGGTGCAATTATAGAATACATTCAAAGATCTACACACAGGAGTTACAACTGGCAGAAATTTAGGTTAGACTGTACCAGCCTACCTCCTAGATCATCTAAAGGCTCAATAAAGAATTCCTCAAAAATCTAGGCAACTCTTCTCCTATTCCTGAAGGTATGGTGAGGATTGTTATGGGACAAATATCCAGGGTAACACTTTCCTCTTATTTATATTCCACTCAACACTACTTCCTCTAACATCATCATAGAATATGTTAATTTAGACGGATTTAAGGGAATTTGGTTCTATGCTGTCCCTACTTATCAGAACATAACCCAGCTGGTATATGTTTCCTATAATCATTATATAAAAGTGAAAATCATCTGCAAAAAACTGTTGAGTTGACTATACCAAGAAGCGTAATTCCATTCCATAATCATTCAGAAGAGTAGGATTTTCTTAGAAATGGAATAAAATAATGTCATTTAATTGTGATTATTCATTACATGAGACATGGATTTATTGGGAAACTTGAGATATTGAGAAGAGACATATTGTCTAGCTGTTTTTAGAAAGTTTTTTCTCTGCAATGTGTAAAAACGGACAAAAGTTTGAACATATATGTTGTATACGATGAAAAACTCTTCGAGCAAGGCAATAAAAGGAAACATTCCAGACCTCCTAAACCTTCTAAAATAAAAGTGATAGAGAACTATAAGTTAATAAGGTTACTCATAATATCAGGTAACAGGCTTTCAAGGTTTTGTTAGAGAGTAGGATGAAAAAGATGTTTTCCATCTTTACATAAGGATAACCAAGGCAATCTCTGGTAAAAAAGCAAAATGTGAGTTTGCTGAAATGTGACTAAGGGACCTGTGCTTCCATTCATCTTAATAAACCCGTACAATTGATCAGAAAGTCATATTTACACATTACTAAGAAACAGAACAAATCAGAAAGTCCTCAAGTAATACCAGTTTGTCTGATTTAAAGCACTCAATAAACATTAACACTTTTCAGTACTCCTTGCTAAGTTGTGCAATGAATAAAATATCAGCTGGTACTTTAAATGTGTGAAGGCCAAACAGTCTCAAAATGCATTAAATATCAAATATCTCTTTTAATCACTCATGTACAAAAAGTGTCTTAGGACTTCAAAGGAAAGAAAATATACAACATACAGTTTGCAGGTCACTTAGTTATTTGTAGTCATAAAGATGCTTTACTAGGGAAATTAATGTTGTAGTTACATACTCATGAGCTTAAGTAGAACATCTCTTTCAATTTGAATTTGGGAGTCAAAATTAAGACAAATTTATCCTAACAGTATTTTTTTTTTCATGGAAAAGTTAAAGAAGGCATGTGAGATGAGAGGGAAGGAAAGAATTTATTGTTGGAAAAAAAATGCATTCTGTCATTCCAATCAATTCCTTCCTTCATTATTGTAAAAAAAAACCAAAAAAAAAACCCCCACAAAAAACAAACAAAAAAAAAACCACCTCTTTGACAGGTAGTTATGTACCTTTCCATTTAAAAACAAAAAGATAACTCAAAATGTATACGATGTTTATTTCTAGGAATAGTGCTGTTGAAACAAGTGTATTAGTAATAGATTATTAGAAATATTTCAACTTGTTTCCTTTGCAGTAATTTTTAATAGTTTCTGTCAAAAAGAAGAAATTGCTAAATCAATGCAATTAGTCATTTTTATACCATTATACTAGAAATTATCTGCATTGTGAAATATTGGCCAGGTTTTTATAAAAATACTATACAGTTGTTATGGATATTAGATGTTTTCATAATCAATATGAGATAACTATTTCTGGAAATGTTCAAAAGGCATCTTGTGGCACTTGAGGATATATAGTTTTAGACTGATTAGGGTGGGGCTGGGTAGGTGGTGGGACTAGATGATCTTGAAGGTTTCTTTCAACCTTGATGAATCTGGGATATCTGGTTCTTTGGTATGAAATCCTGTTTTGAATTCCATTTTGTAAACAACTGAAATTTCTAACTGTGATTGTTTTACTAGTAATTTTCTGAAAGTCATAGGAAAGAAATTTAAATATTTAAATATTTGCATGAACATAAATATTCTTTTGAGTGTTTGAAATTCACTAATCTTTTCCCCCTCTGTCCTCTTGTATAGCTAATATTTGTTAGTGCTAATATTGAGAAAAAAATAGAGATAAGAAAAAAAAGGACACTAAAGCAACATAACAAATGATTTTCAGTTGCAGATAGTAAGGTTTCCATAGACTATATGTAGATACCCACAGGCACAGAAAACGTTCAATCTTCTAATCCAGGGTGCTTTGCAGTGAAGTTTAATTCTATTGATGTGGTCCTTACATGGCCTACTTTATGACAATGCACATAAAATAAACAACTCTTCATCATGTAATGCTGATAGAATTATCTAACATGGTAATTCCTCATGCTTAAGTGATCTCTTCCTCATTCTAGAAACCTAATCGTGCAAAGTCGTTCTTTTATGATTTTCACTGATTGTTAATGAAATAGCAATAACAAATAATAAGAGGTACCTAAGATGAGAACATTTGGTTTCTTGTTCAGAGAACAGAAGACTACTCATAAACCAACTAAGAATTTCTGGGTCAGAATTTAAGAGTGGGCACTATCCATATTGACAACAGCGACAGTCAACAGGGAAGTCAGCTGGTGGGGAGATCGCTTCACTAGTGATTTTATTTCAACCACAGCTCTAACTCCATCCAGATTAAGAAACCCTTCTTCGCATATGTTCTATCAGTCTCTCATATTCAACTATTTCTGCTATGACTATCTAGTAAACAGAAAAAAGAAAAGGAAGTTTACATAACAAGCTGGAGTTATTTATCTGCTGAAGAGTAAGTCATGTAGTTGGATGCCAGATTAATTTTTTCTTGCCTTCTTTTTCAATTTTTATAGAATGACCTGGATTGGAAGGGACCTTAGTAACTATCTAATTTCAAGCCCCCTGCTGCTGACAAGGACACCTTTCACTAGACCAGGTTGCTCAGAGCTCCATCCAACATGGCCTTGAATGCCTGGAATATAAATGTATAGAGATGAAATATTTCTAAACATATAAATGTATAGAGATGAGTTTCAAATATTTTATAATGGTTTATGTTTAGGAATGCATTTAAATTATTCCAGTACACAAGCTAAGAGTTAGGAAGCTGAAAATGGAGCAGATGTATGGGATGTCCCTAGATTTTAAAACCATTGTCTGGAAAAGGATGTAGAAAGCAGAAGGTTTTCTCAGAGTCAGAAGAAAAGCCTTACAAAAATGCAACAATGAGATTTCTTTCCTCTATAATTTGTTAAACATGCAGAAAAACAATTTCTCTCTTGGTGAAACAGACCCTTATAGCTGACTAAAGCAGCAACATGGTGGGGGATGTGATCAAAGGGATGTGATCGGTAAGGGCTGCAGTACCTGAACTAACTCTGGTTTGCATACACAGACTACCCCTTTTGGGAAGTGGGGCTGAAGCTCTCTCCAGCAGCAGCAACAACAGCTTCAAGGCCATTCTGGTCAGCAATTTTTTGACTTATTTACAGTGATAAAAAGGTAAACAGATTGGGTAAGAATTCAGAGTACTGCAGTTCCCCTTTCATGTCACTTTTCTTCTAATTGTTTTAGATTTTGTTGAAGGAGCTGCAACAACCATGACATTATTTAAATTACTTCCAACTAACATGAATATTTAAATAGTGATTCAGGTATAAAGAAATGGGCAGAAACTGATGCATAGGCAGTTCCACCTGAATATGAGGAAGAACCTCTCTACTGTGCATGTAACTGTGTACTGGAACAAATTGCCCCGACAAGTTGTGGAGTTTCCCTCACTGTAGATGTTCAATAATCATCCAGACACAATCCTGTAGCATTTTCTCTGAGATGACCCTGCTTAAGCCAGGGAGGTTGATGGCCCACTGTGGTCCCTTTCAACCCCTCTCGGTGAGTCTGTGAAATTAACAAAATTATGGAACACAGCTCATGCTAAACAGAGATGAGTGACTGTTATTAAATTGGAAAAGTTTGTGTACAGCCATTTTATTTCTTTTGCTTTAGGGTTGCTTTCTTATAAAAGCAATAAACAAAGAACAAACAGAATTTTGCTTTTTAAGTTACATAAAAAGGTGTCTAGAGCTCAAGGGTAAAACACTTTCCTTTGTAGCTATAAATCTAAACAAAACAATGTAACGAATTTTTATTGCACTATTCAGCTGAATTTCTAGGGGGTTTTGCCTTTAATATGGAAAAGGATTTTCTAAAACTAAAATTCTGTTTAGGTAGGCTAAGATTCTCTGAAACCATTAGTTTCTTTCCTTTCTGCAGAAGCCACATTCAGAAAAAAACTTTGTGGGCATGTGTGAAATTTATACAAAATCCTCTCATTAACACTAATGGAAACATAAATAATTGTGTGCCAACTATAAACATATTTCAAATTGGTGCAGAAAAAACATCCATGTCAAACACCAAGAGAGATGCATCTAGATTCAGTAAGGAGGAAAGGAATTGTTTTCGATGGCCACAGTTTAATTTAGGCTAAAGTGAAGAATGAGTTTAAACCATGCTACGTAAGTTTGAGCTCAACTTGCCATTGCAAAGGCAAGAAAGACTGAATGTAAGAAAATCTTATAACTGTTCCCAGTCAGAGCTGAAATGCTTATATAATGTGTTTTGCAGAGATTTTTTGGTAATGGCTTTTTGTTTGTTTGCTTAACAGGGTGAACGGAATTTTATATGCATGTGCACACACACACATGTACGTAGACATATTTTACTTAAAATGAGGTTTGGCCTCTATATTTAGCAGAGTCACCTAGTGAGGAGACAATTAAAAGAATGACAAATTGATCTATTTTTAGGAGGCAGAAGAGTTCAAACTCCTAGTGTCTGGGAAACAGTGTCACCTCCAATGAGATGAAATGATTGATGCTGAGCTAAAAGAACAGGGATTTCAAGAATTGCCAAAGCAACCTTGCAGTTCTCAGAAAATGGGAGCTCTCCCCTTCCACTTGACACTTCCATCCTGTAAGTATTGTTTCACTAAAGAAGAAACAGATTAAATTCCAGCTGCTGTCAGTTCTTAGCCAGGTCTGTTGAAGAATGTGGCTTTTGAAAAGTTGTATCAATACTTCCCTTTCATTATTACCAAAGCAGGCTTAACTGTCTTTGATGTCTTCTTACCAACATCATTATAGTTTTCTACAACGAGTGAATAGTGGGCTTTATTTAAGGTCACGTTGAAATTCTGAGTTGAAATTGCAATGCACTGGGGGACTGGATCGTTCATTGTTTATAATACCTTCCCTTTTGCAGTCTGTATCAAAACCAAGTGAAAGAATGGCTTCAATTTTCTCTCACAAACATAGCTCAAGCTATTAACCTGGACCATTAGATTTTTTAGAGTGCAAGCTCAAACATCTGTCTTTTGCTTTTCTGCAGGCTTAGCATTGCTTGTTAGAAAACATAACACTTAAAAAAAAGGTATAAAAGGAAAAGCTGATGAATCAGTTATACACGTGATTGTTTGGCAGACAATCTACTACATCTATAATGCTTTATATGTGAACTTTTGTCATACTTACTGATGAAGATATCACACTTTTCTCTGTGTTCAATATCTAATGATAACTAAGATGGAAAATGTCTCACTAAATACTAAGTATACATGGACTTAGGGTATTACATTCAAGCTTGTGCACAGTCCTTTGGGAAACAAAGAGAATGCATTTAATCATCCAGTCTTGTGGTATGTGTATAGTGCTGCTGCTCAGTTATAAATTGAGTGTATCACTTCTACTTGCTTCTACTGCCTTACCAATGTTAACGAAGCAACAGATAAATAACAACAGCAAAAACAAAGCCGGCAGAGCAACAAAAATAAAACTGTCGGTGCAAGTTGTTTTCTATGTTCCTCTCTGGCTATTTGCCTGAAATATTAAAAAAAAAAAAAAATCAATGCATAGTGCACAAAATCTTGCTTTTTATGGAATCTGTGTGTAATTCTGACCCACCTCGTGAATTTAAGACAAGATTTGCTGACAAGTTTATATCATATATCATGTCATAAGTCAAATTACAGCTATAGAATCATGGTACTTAGCTAATTGCAGTCTCAGATTAAACTTAGTGGATGACTTCTCAGTTTCAAACCTTTCATACTACTTTTAATAGCTTCTCATCAGAGTTGAGCGCATCGCAGAGAGCAATGTGGAGCAATGTGGGAGTCTGTTTGTGTGTGTGCTGGGGAGATTGTTATGTGGATTAAGAACTGGTTTGGGCATCTCTGAGCAGTGGATTGTGAATCACAACTATACATTTTTGATTATCTAAGACAGAAAATTTTCTTCCCGCTGTTAAACTTTTCCAGATTACTCCCATGTAAAATTCAGTCTGAACCAAAGTAGAAATCTGCTGGGAAACGTTCAGTGGTATTGTGACATCTATGAATTAGCATTCTAAAATACCATGTCGGTTTTGTGCAGCTTCATTTTTTAAGACTTATGCCTTTTATTTCCTTTAAGCTGCTACTTAAATTATATTCTGATTTCTTATTTCTTATGCAAAACTTTAAACAAACAAGTTTGTGTACAAAAAGCATTAAGAAAGAGGCCTAAAAAGCCTAAAAGGATTACAGCTCATGGACAATCAAAATGAATGAGAAAATGGCTGCCTACACTAATGCTACCAATTTATCCAATTAATCAAATTTTACCGATATCTTAAAAACATAAAGAAATAGATAGTTCTTTATATTGTCATAGGCTAAAAGGTTGCTGATTTTGGAATTTACTCTTAACACAATTAATTCACCTGGATGTGGGACAACATCCTTACATTCTGTAGTGCCTTGTTGGAGTCCAGGGCATTCCTTTAGTTGCCCTGGAGGGTCACAGACCTTGGCAGAGAGGTCTGGGACCCAAGAAAGAGTGTCTGGGGTCTGTCCAGGGCGATTGCCTGGCACAGACCCCAGGAAGACACAGGCTTTGATTTCAGTCCATGAGAAAAACTTCAAACACAGAGAAGAATTACAAGTCACAAAGGTGTAACAGACAGTAGTGTAATTTATCACTGGGTGGAAAATTTTGTAGTTTTGGGTTCTTAGAATTGGGGAACAAGATGGAGGATTTAGGGTGGAACCCTGAGTCCTTCTCCTTCTCCCTTGGCATCCATTTTCTGCAATGATGGTGGCACAAAGTAGTTTAAGGAGATTGGATCAGGGTAGAGATGACCCCTTTAGTATAGGTAATAGGCATTGGCACAGAATAGTAAATAATAAGTACGTAGTTATCTGTATAAGAGGTAACGACCTCCCATCACAGGGGGAGTCATCCTGGGCCTGAGCTGCTGTGAACATCTCAGCCGGGCACAGAGAAAACTGTAAGATAAGAATTAATAAAACACAAGAAACCAAGAAACAACATGAGCTTGAAGATTCCATTTCATTCTCGCGTCTGGCTCAAAGCCTTCAGAGGGCAGAGGGCAAAAAAAGACTCAGTCAAACCACCACCAGAACCTCCACCTGAATCTCAGGAAAAGAAAACTGAACCTGAGAGTGCCTGAAAGCTATCTCATCAATATTGGTAAGTCAACAGGAAGAGGCAGTCTATAGAGAGCAGGGGGTAGAGAACTGCACTGCAAAGCTATTTACCATGTTCCTTATGAGATGCTTATGCGAGTGAACACTAAAGCTTGTGTTCATGAGCCTGCAGTAATTTCCTGTATAGCTATCCAATTTACTTAGGCAATTTCAAAAACTTCATAAAATTGCTAGTGGTTTTATTTTCTTGCTATTGACCTGTCAATTATTCACCTCTGTGGCCTTACATGGTTTAGAATTGGTCTAAATAAAGATACTATCTTTAGCACAGCTAAGTCATTTAAGTCATTTCACCAAGAAGGAAAACAGAAATGTGTATATAAGATCTTTGTCAGATTCCTCTTCTATGTGTAAATTCAATTAAGCAATTTGTAAATGTCTATAAAATCTGAATTCTTAAAGTCCATCTCTCTCTCTCTTTTCTCTCTCTTTTTTTTTTTTTTTTTTAAAAAT
>VZDJ01007754.1:15148344-15265191 GCA_008694505.1 Cyanoderma ruficeps
TTTTTTTCATTTACTGCATCAGGTTTTTGCAGAATATGCCCATTAAATCACTTGAGGATTCTGGACTTGCTCCCCTTAAAGAACTAGCAGCTTTGGTTAAGAGAGTTTCAGGAGAGTGAAGTTAGCACAAAATATTTATGGACTTTGGTGAAAGGAATAGACTATCTCCAGAATCGTATTCCTAAATGATATAGTCTTATATTAAAGGCAAAGGAAAATACTCTGGCTAAATACAAGAACCAGAGATACAATAAATGAACATGTAGGTCAAGGTTGACTGGGAGAAGTAACATAGATCACTGGTTAATACAGAAACCAAATTTTGACAGAAGTGGTAGTGAAAGTTAACTGGCACACAAAAATAACAACTCTGTTAAAGTCAAGGGAATGTAATGAAGCGAGTTAAAAGAACTGTGAAGACTGGAAGGCAGAGTACACTGACAGACATGTGTTCAAACAGCACAAAATCTGGCAAAAGAGGCAGAAGAAATTCAAGTCATTAAAATATGTCAATCCCAGCTATGACCAGAAAGTACAAGAAGCAACAATGCACACCAATCAAACATTTTCTTCAGAAGAGCTGGAAATGAATTTTGCCGATTTCTTCAGGTTGGTTGCTTACTTTTAAGCAAAGACATAAGATAGAGATATAGACATAGACATGAAAGCTAAAAATTGTGACACATAGCAATCTAGGTTCCCTGTGGAATAGAGCAGTAAAACAACAGGCCTAAAGCATTCCCTTGGAATTTGGTCTCCTATAGACCTTATGGGAAAAGAATAGCCATAATAAGAATGAAATGTGAGTGTTGAAGTGTTTGTTTCGCTTCGTGTATTTTACAGCAACCACCCTGAAGCTATCTTTTATTAATACTTAAAACTTATTCTTTCTTTTAATAATCCAAAGGACCTGCAATATCTTGACTACTAAGAGTTTGGGCATTTTTAACACATCCTAGGATTTTCCAGATGCAAAGGTAAAAGAGGGCACATTAAGCTGTATATAATACCAGATTGATCATGAATAGGTTATAAAAAGGATCTTGGTTTTGGCCCACAGAGATGCATTAATCAGACACACAAAAACAAGAATACAAGGAGTGCATATGAAGTGGCACATAAATTGAAAGTGACTTTTACTATTGAGAAACCACTATGACTAGGACTTTTTTACTAAATTTCACCCTCTAAAGAATGGTACTCCCTTCTCCAATTTGATAATGCCACTGGCATTTTTCTGCTTTTACTTAACATCTCACCTCTTGCTCTTCTGATAACATGCTGTGCAAAAGATCTGCCTGATGAGTGCCTGCAGCAATGTGTTCTGGAGCTAAATTGCTTTCATAATCTTTTTACTAAAATAAAATGAGCAGCAGGATGTTTGTCATTTCAGCTGCAACAGAATAAATATTTTATCATCCTTTTTTCAAAAGCTCATCTGTAACTCAACGGGTTTATTGAACAATTTAAAGAGCAAAAGCATTTAATTCACTTTAGGTTTGATTACATTACATGGCCTATTGTGTTGAAAGCTTGAAGTAATTTGTGACTGGGGTTTACTTAAAATACTGATTTTTAATTACTTTCCTCAGGTAAACTGCCACCTTTTTCAAATAGGTGTTCAATGTGTACACATGAAAAATATGAGTATCTTTGAAAGAATTTCCATCAAAAGAGATTTCCAGTTTGTAAGGAGAGTGGGTTTTTTTCCTTTTTCTTAGAAACTCAAAAGCATCGGAATTCAGTAGGCAAGTGATAAAACATTAATGAAAAGGCATGCTGAAGCATTTGAAGTGGGGAAAACAATCACTTCACTTCTCATCAAACATGCAGAGAGTTTAATCTGGTGCCCTTTAATAAAGATAGGCAAGATTTTTATCTAATTATGATGTCCCTCCCAAGTCGTTAGAGAATCACTCAGTGAAGGTCAAGATTCAAGGAGCAGAACTTCAGGCCACATCTGCTGCTGACCTTGAACGCTGCAGGGAATCAAGAGCATTACTGCTGCACAGGACTTTGATTTGCAGCATCCTATTCACAACACTTCATGCCAAGAAAAATCATGTGACCTGTTGAAGATCAGTAGACATAATAAGCCAAATGAAGCATAGGTAGGATGGAGACAAATGTGAAAAAATAAAAGCAACATGTCTTGTTTTATCCTGTATCTATTTGTGAAATTTATCAGAGAGACACAATTGAAATTATAGAGTGAAAGAGTTTTATTTTGTAATAACTTTTTGCACAACTTTTCCTTCACCACAGGAAATGAAAGGCATAAATTAAAAAAGAAAAAAGAAAAGGAAGAAAAGTAAAAAGGTTGAAAGTAACTGATATCATTATTGAACAAACTCTGTACCTTTGTATAAGCCTTCATCTAGAGTTTTGCTTACACCATTCTCCTGGCTGACACTATCTTTATAAAAATACACTTTTTAATAAACAACAAAAGGAAGAATTTGAAATAAGAAACCTACATGTAAAGGCAGACGAGAGACTCTTGACTTATAGCCCTGATACCATGAAATATTTTATATCCTGGTGTTCAAATCTCTGATAGTTATTTCAAGAAGGTCTCTTCCTCAGTTCTGTTTTGCCTTATTGTGCCTCACTTTGTCTCCCTTGCCTTCTTCTGTCTTGCTGGTCTCGAATAGATTTGACATTTATTGTCTGTAAAATAACATTGGTTCAAGTGACTGTTGTTCATCCTTCCCGATGGTGAGATTTCTCCATTCTTTGTACAGATCTGTCTTTGCTGTTGTCCTAGGGTGACTATAGTGCCTGTATCCCCAATCGTCTGTTCTGTCTGTGCTGTGTGTGTTCTGTACCTTTAAGACTGATTCTGAGAGGGGGCAGGGAAGAAGACGCGCACAGTTTGTTTTGGAAAAACACTTTTCACTCCTCCTCACTTTTTTTTTTCATCATTGTCCTTGAAGGTTTTGGTCGGATGCAGGGAGAGCGGCAAGAGAGTTTTTTTTTCCTTTTTTAGTTAGTCTAGCTAGCTGAGGAAAAAAGCTTCCTGGACTGTTTTTTTTTCCTTTTCCCTTTTCTTTCTTGGGACTGTTTAAATCTGCTCTGGACTGAAAATCCAGAGGAGCACCAGGAACTGCACCTGTGGCCCACCGGGCCTGGATCTGGGCATTTTCCAGCACCAAAAGGGACTGGGACTGATAAGAGACTGAGAGAGCTGAGCTGGCCCACAGCAAGGACTTCTCTCAATTTGCCATCTCTCTCTCTCTTCGGACCAGCGAGAGGTTTTGTTGTTTCATATCATTAATTCCTTATGTTTGTGGGCAGTTTGTTTGTTAAATAAATAGTTTTTTCCACTTTTTTCCGAGGAAGTTCTTTTCCCGTACCGACTTGGGGGAGGGGCCATTTAGGTTTTGCTCTCCAGAGGAACCCCCATTCGGAGGTTTCCTCCCAAATTTGCCCTAAACCAGGACAGCTGTTTACTTAAAAACCTCTCCCTGTAGGAAAATTCATTCCAGGTCTGCTTGGCATAAAAAAGCTACTAGTTAAGTGTCAATGTGACAGATGAGGTGGGAGGACAAATGCTATCCTCATTTATGATTGTGAGAACAGATTCAATCTCTCTAATTCCAATGTGGAGGACAGAAAATCCCTACAAATAATCTTAACTTAGAATGCGGTAACAAACCTGTAAGATGACATATCAGCTTCTTCTTTATTATATTTTAATTTCACAAGAGAAAAGGGTCACAACTGAAATGAAAATAATAATATATTAATTCTATACATGTTTTACTGGTAACATTTGCCTTATCTTTATATATCTTGAAAGTTTTAAAAGACTATTTTTTCTATCATGTGTTTTCAATTATGCAATACACATAAATAACCAATATTTTTGTTTTCTTTGGTTCCCAAAGCACCCACACCTAAATTGTTTTCTCATTTACTTTTCTATTTTTCTTCTTTCTGTTGTTGTTTTGGTTTTTTTTGGGGGGGGGTGGTTTTTTTGGTTTGGTTTTGTTTTTTGGGGTTTTTCTGTTTCTTCCTTTGATTTGCTTGCTTCCTAGGAAAACATAAATAGAGGGGTTCTCTCAATTACAACAGAAGACTGACTTGGTCTCCATTCTCTTTTTCACAATTAAATTATGATCCCACTGTTCTGTCTGCAGTGTACCACCTTCACAGGAGGCAGTCTATTCCAAACTTTTGCTATGTGTCTCTTAATCTTTTACAAGTCTGTCTCAAGTTGCTCAGACCCAAAAAAGAAAGGCAGAAATTCATAAAAGTTAAAAACTCTACCAAACTTTGCAATGCTTCATGCACACAGCAAGTCTGGGAAGATGACCTTTTTCTCATCGACAGAAATTTCCTTTCATGGGAGGAAAATATCACTTCCTCACTCCCACCCCTGCAGCCCCCCAGTGTTTTTTGTCAATTTCACTACATTAAAACTATATTTTTTCCCCAGTACTCTTACGTCTGCATCACAGAATGGGAATTGCAAGAGGGAATCAAAAGCTACTCTACATCTTTTTTTTGAATTTATCTGAATATTGTCCATGTGATTGCTGGGACTCAAACACAACAAGGTTTCTCTTCACAGAGAATTGAGGTGAAATACAGCTAAAAACAAAGAATTAAGTGTGATAATTGAGAACAACAATGATAAAATCACTTGTTCCTGATACTTAAATTCTTCTGCTTCTTAAAGAATCTTTAAATATGTGACAGTGCTTTGGTATGGTGGGAGACAAATATGTAATGAAAAATAACAAACAAAAATAAGATACTTTATAAGTATTTAACCTGAGTTTTCAGTCTGAACTTTGTGTCAGTTCTGTGTCTACAAAGAGGAATGCAAATAATCCATGGAGCTAAGAAAGATTTTGGCTACAAGGTAGAAAAAATCTTTGAAAACATTCTCAATACAAACTAGGTTAAGATGTAAACCATGTAAACATGGCAGATTAGATGGAATTAAATATGTAAATAGTGATATGTCTTGAGCACAGAACATCCTTGAAGGCTCTTGAAAGATGATTATTTATTTATCTCTTGCTCCTGGCACCCATGTCCAGGTTGCAGAATTTAAATTTAAATTTAATTTCTCTGTAGCATAAACCTGTAGAAGTTAACACATAGAGGAATTTAATTTATGTCTTTAAATTACTACTGGTACTTGGGGGTGTGTATATTTTGGAAAGAAAGGTGTCTGAAGGGAAAAGATGAAGCTTCCCTAGGAATGAAGAATGTAAACCCCCTCCTTCTGAATTATTATAATTTTGAAATTAAGGGGCTTTTAGGCAAAGATATGGGGATAGGAATAACAGTTCTTTACTACGAATATTAAAAATGTAATAGTACCTAAAACCCCAAATGAACAAAGAAGAAGGAAAAAAAAAAACCACTGACAGAGTCAGCACATGACTTGATACCCTGTTGGTCCGGGTGTTGGTAGCAGAGTAATTAAGTCCTCCTGGAGTGACAGATCTGGTTCTGTTGGAGTAGACATGATCCTGTAGAAGGGTCTGGTGGTAGTGAGATTGGTTTAACCTCCCTCTGGGAAATACCATAGAAAAACAGACTGTTCTGAATCTCTGGTTTTATCCAGGTAGGAACATTTGACTCCCCCTCCTGGGTGGAGCATCTCAAAATGGGATGATGTAATTGTATCAGTCGTGTAGCGAGCCTTAATGGCCCATTAACAGAAGATATTTCACTGGAGGGAGGATGGCTAGTGGAATAGATAAGAACACTGCCCCACCAGGTTTTAAGAGCTGGCCCATTAACAGAAAGACACTTGCCCCCTCCCCCATGGAGTTATGAAATAAAGAAAAAAAACCTCTTCAACTGGTTTCAACAGATTGGAAATAGAATACATCTTGCATTTCAACCCGAGACAGAGTTCTTCTCAGAATGCATTCAAAAATGTTTCAGCTTTTCTTCACTCAGTCTCCATCCTGCTTCCATAAAAGCAGTGTCTTCCTTCTGTTCACTCCTGCCTCATGCATAAGTTCTCTCAGAGGGAAAAGTTCCATTTCAACTAATATATCCAAAAGGATAAGAGTAAATTACAGAGGTTTTTACTCCAAGTCTTCTGTCACACAGACCTTTGTTTTTATGTAGGTCCAACCCTACCATTAGTTAATGAATATTAAATTATTTGATCCATAATGGAGCAATTTTAAGACCACTTACTGCGGCAAAAGACATTATGGGCTCACGAAGACATTGAAAGTAGCAGCAACATATTCCATAGGAAACTTTTCAAAGGAAATATCACTACTGTTCAACTACACTCATGCACTTTCTAAATCAAGCTGTTTAACTGTCCAACACTGCATGCAGGGGAAATGAAGTGAAAACATTTATACCCCTCAAAGAAAAGTGTTTTACGCCGCTTTTATTCAATTTCTATCAGCCTATTTTGAGTAATATTTTTTATGGAAGTGTCATGGTTTGACACTGGACAAATGCCAGTGCACCCATGAGGATGTAGTTTTTAATACACCACTGTGAGATGTAACCGGAACAGAGCACAAGCAGGCCTATCACTTAGAATGGGAAAAAAACATTTATTAAACTCCTTGACAATAGACGACAGACACAAGAAAAAGAACCCAATCACCCAAAGACAGAATAAGAAACCTCTCACAACACTTTTCCTCCTCCCCCCAATTTCCATCCTTTACAATGCTCAATAGTTGACACCAGCACATACCCTCATATCTACTTGCTTAAACCTTCCACANATATATATATATATATATATATATATCTCCATTATTTTGGAAGAGTTGAATTTGTCTTTTCTGCTTGTAAAAGTGTTTCTAATTTTTAACGGTATAAATAATGATCTTTACAAATTAAAAAGCCAAGTCTCATACAGATTAATACAAATTCTGTTTCTCTGTTTTCAGAAACAAAAAGAGAATCTGCTTTGTTAGGGTGTTGAAAAATCAGAGCTTTGTTTCTATCTCAGAATATTGTTTGGCATACTCAATAGGCAGAATAGAATGAGTTAAATATATGATGCTTTTATTTGCTGCCGTTGTTGCTTACAGAACATTTATAATGAGCTTTTTGAGACTCCTTGTAATGGTGAGGAGACAATTTATTTTGAGAATTAATTTGCTGAATGGGAAATGTTCCTGCAGCAGTGCAGTGTCTCTCTCTCAAGACCTGTGTCCCGCGTTGCCTGGCTAGCCCTGACACCATCTGCAGTGAGAGGCACGGTTCCATATCCTGGGATATGTCCCCAATCCTGTGGGCTTTTGCCCTGCAGAAGTGTGAATAGTGACGAGGAATAAAGGAAAGACTCCTATGGGGAACTTCTGCTGGAGTTTATTGAGGTCCACGCGGGACCATGTGCCCACCAGAGTGTCTGCCCACGAGAGCGCAGATCTCCCTCGTGTAACACCTTAAGTATGGGGGTGGAGAAAGGGGGAAGGGTACAGTGGGGAACCAATCAAGGGTTTGGAGAGGGTGACCCTGTACATAAATGACAATCAAAAGAACAAATCAATAATGCAAGGGAGGGAATTCCTTGGATCCTGGCCAATCATTCAACGCTCTCGCTGGAACTTTCCAGACACAGGGTGAAGCCCCAAAGTGACTGACAGGACTCAGGGGTTCCTTAACTGATGATTGACACATAACTACAACTCAGGGGAAACCATGAAGGGTTAAACATGGGGTACATGGAACAACCTATTACAACTTATACAAACAGTGTGAAAGCATGAAACAAATAAACACATGGAACTGAAAAAACTGGAAACACACAGCTACATGTTTCCAGTTTGCTTTCCAAGTGATAATGACGTGACTGAATTCAGAAATGCCCCTGAAAATCTGCAGTGTAAAACAGCATATACACAATGCATTCATTCTATACAGTGTCAAAGAAACTATTAACAACAAATAAATACATGCTATTTTTCTTAATTTATTAACTTGTTCTGATTTTGATTTCATTTTTCTCATTTTTATATCACCTCTGATATATCATTTGCAGTAACTTGATGAGGTCTCAAGTCACCATAGAATTTAAGCGTGTGCTGAGCTCTTAGCATAATGAATAAAAAGTCTTCCTGTTTAGGCTGAGGATTCTCTGCTGTGTCTACTCCATGCATTTTCTATGTAGCCCTTAAATCTTCATGATTCTTTAAATCAGACTATTAATAATTCTGGGCTCTAAAAGTTCAGGTCTTATCTCAAAGACAATTAGTGATCAGTGATAAAGAGAACTCAGTCATCACCCTTTACTTCTCTCACTCACTCCATTAATAAGCCAAGTTAATAGCTTGAACTGATGAAAATCAAATATCACTTTCTATTTTTTTAGAGGGCTGCTGTGTGTTTTAGCTCTCTAAGCACCTAACCTACAGAGTCCTTGTCAAATACCAAGTATCAATTAATTAAATAGTTGTAACTACCTAAATATATAATCAATAATAATGACCTGATTTTCTTTTTAATAAGAAAATAAAATATTCCATACTTTGTGAACCCTTGAATTGTAAAAAGTCAAAAATAAAAACTTCAAAAAGTGATAAGATATATTATTATTGATTAAAATTGACAAAGCAGAGGAAAATCAGTGTCATGATTTAATTAATTTGTCCAAAGTCTGAGTTCAGGCCTTTAGCTATCTAAAACTGCTAGAAAAAAATCCATTGATCAAAGGTCAGCCTATCATTCTGGGGTAAAAAAAAGATGTTACGAAGAAAATAATTTATTCAGAAGATTCAACCATTACATAAGGTCTAAAATATGCAAAAAAAATTAACTTCAACAAATAAAAATCCCCCAAACAATTTAATTTACAAATATTTACTTATCTGCAGCTTCCTTACCCATACTATCAATACTTCTATGTACAAGAAAAACTTGGAGCATCTCTCTTACACGGAAAGGCTGAGCAAGTTGGACCTGTTTAGTCTCAAGGAGAGACAGCTGAAAGGGGATCTCATCAGTGCCTGTAAGTATTGAAGGGAGGGTGTTAAGAGGATTGAGTCAGGGCTGTGCTCGGTGGTGCTGAGCAATAGAACGAGAGGCAACGGGCAGAGACTGATGCACAGGAAGTTCCTCCTAAACATGAGGATGGATTTCTTTACTGTGCAGGTGACCAAGCACTGGAACAAATTGACCAGGGAGGCTGAGGAGCCTCCCACACTGGAGTTTGTCAGGAACTGTTCGGATGCAAACCTGTGCAATGTTTTCTGGGATGACCCTACTTAAATGAGGAGCTTGGACCAGATGACCCATTGTGATCACTTCCAACTTTATCCATTCTGTGATTCTGTGGTTCTGTGATTCTGTGAAAGCAATATTGCAATTTCTCTAGAAGAAAATGTGTTATACTTTAAACTGACCAAGCTTAATCTCAAGATGTGGAAAACCCCACCATTTTCTATGCCATCATCTAATTGATATTGCTACTTCTGTTGAAGACAGGCATCAGTTTAGAGAGTCATGGGGTTATACCTCAGGTGCTTTATCCTGTCACAAAAAAGCTTCTAAATACTCATAATCATGGGCATTTTCTTTTAGGAGCATTGAAGGTTTGACTAGGCACAGCAGGCTCCATGGGATACCCGTCACTCTGGTGCTGTAGTATATTTCAAGTTTTGTATGTCTATATTTTCTGCACAAGCAGTTTTCCATACAGTAGTGGGGTTACTGTATGTGTTACGCTACAGACTGGCAACCCCCTAAGGTTCAGTCCGAGGGGGAAGAGCTTGGCTTGAGGCTGTGTTCTGATGCTTATATCAAAGTGGTGCTGACACATATTGAGAGCAAAAGTCAGGAAATTTACCAACAAATAGTTGCTTTGAAAGCAGCTTCTTTTGAACCCTGATGCCTTTGTTCTTTTCTGTCCAGAAAGCTGGCAATTTGACATAGCGGGTGTTTCCGGGTGGTTTTTCTTCTTGGTACTTGTACACAGACAAGGACGCTAACAGTCTGGTTTTGACTACATCTACATCTTTACTGACAGTTTCAGGCATACTGCAAGCTTTCATTGTCCTAATAACAATATAATTTCAAAATGCTTTCTTCAAAATCCCTATTAGCCCTCTCATTCAAACGTCATTATTAATTTCATGCAAATAAAATGAAAATAGTCACTTTTTAAAAATATATATTTATTGTTTTACTTATCTCTTTCCTATGTTCAATTTTACATTAAGAAGTCATACACTTAAAAGCAAAATAAAAACATATAATTTCTGCATGTATAATATTTTGCGTATTATAAATAACATGTTTAAAATGTATCAAAGTAATAATTTTTATTTTAATTTTATTGTTCTAACATAACTACAGTAATGTCTCTTATTATTTAAACTTACCTCTTGGAACACGATTTTGAGAAAGTATTAAATTGATATATCCTTAGGAAGCTGTTTTTTCTTGAAGGTAGGGAATTTGACTTCCAGCAAAATACCCAATAGCATTTAGAGAGGTTTCAGATGAGCAATAACTGCTGAATTAATTAATTCTGGTCAACATAGATAGGTAGCAACAGGAAAAAGGTTGCTTCCTGAGACAGAAATTTTCTTTGACTTAACTCACACCTATAGGCATATGGATAAAGAGGGAAATGGACATGGGTTTGTTTCCTTTAGGAAAATCTATAATTGTCCATAAATTTATGCTTTCCCAACACTGTTTTCCTTTATCTCTCCAGGTCAGCACTGTCTTTAATAGAACTGGTTTCTCTGAGCCTGCCTCATGTTCTGTTCAAAAGGAATCCAATTAATTCTTATTTATTAATTACCACAGGGCTGCAAGACAGAGAGTATGTGAATATCATCAAAATATATTAATAAATAAATATCTAGAAGTATGCTTTTATACTTTTGTAGTCTATATACCCATGCAGCTTCAGGAAATTGAACATTTTGCTACCCCATGGGATCGGACGTGAAGTTGTTAATGAGGCTGGGTGATGTCATTGTATGTCTACTCTCTAAATCTTTGACAGGTCCTGACAATCAGAGGATCCCCCCCATGACTGCAAAAAGGCAACAGTAAGAACATTTTTGAGAACAAGAAGAAGGATTGTTTGGAGAGCAACAGGATTGTCAGCCTAAACAAGTCTCCTGAAAAAGCTATGGTTAAAATCCACCTGAAAGCAGCCACATGAAGAACAAGACTGTGACTGGGAACAGAGATAAGGGAATTACCAAGAGCATATAATGTCTGACCAATTTGTTTTCCTTTTGTGATGAGGTTCCTGGCTCTCCTCGTAAAGGAAGTGGATGCTCCACATGTTGGTTTTATCAGGGTTTTTGATATGATAAGTTATGGACTGAGTAAATGGACTTGAAGATGAAAATATATTGGCTGATCCTCCTGATTTTGTGATGTAATAGCACAAAATCATTGGTCAGTAGAATTACTCAGGACTTTTTACTGGACTACTATAGTTGTGCATCTGAAATCCTGTACAATGGGACTGAATGCTCCAAGCCATGACAAATTGTGGGGAACTGCTCCTCACTGAGATCTCAATAAGCTATAAAATGGTCTGAAATTACCTCAAAATGTTGAACAAAAACAAATGCAGTTTTCTGCTAGGAACAGGTGGAACAAACAGTGTTTGGGTAGTAGTTGGGTTAAAAAAAAATAAAAATTCCTACAAAAAAAAAGACCAGAATGTCCTGGTGGACAAGCTGAACATGACTCATTGGCATGCACTGACAGCAAATGTAGCCAGATACATAGAGTATTACCAGGAGTGCAGCCAGCACTGGAAGGAAGAGGTGGCTTGCACCTATTCAGCACTTGAGACACTGAACCTGGCTTATTGTGTCCAGAGTTTTGTACCCCAGTGTAATAACAACGTTTTAATACTGGAAAAAGTTTATTAGAGGCAAGATTGTCAAGGACTACTCTGAGATACTTTTGACATGAAAACAGAATTAGAGAACTTGAATTTTTTCAAATTTAAGAAAAGGAGAATAAAGGAAGATTTTGCCAAGTTATACAACTACCTAACATGATATGAAAAAAAGCAGAGATAGACTGTTGTCAGAAGTGACCAGTCATAGGAAAATTGGCAATGGACATAAATTGCAAGAAATTAAGGTCTGATTACATATTAAGACAAAGAGTGGATCAATTTCCCCAGAGATGTTGTGGAATCTCACAGACCACATAACTGAAGATTCAAAACTTAACTTGATAAGGTTCTAAAATATCTAGTATAGGATGACCCTGCTTTCAACAGGGTTTCAGACTTAATGGACTTTAAAAGACCCTTCCAAATTGTTGCTCTGTGATTGTACGTCTCCTGCACTTACAAAAGTACCAAGAAGAAATTTAAAGCCAAAAAGATTTAGAATATGTAGGATTTAAGTTTAAAATTATAGCTAATAACCTACTTGTAATTCTATTCCTGAATATTCTTCCAATCACATTGTTTCAACAGGATACAATTTTCTTCCTTGGGATTATCCTAAGAACCATTATGTGTTAAACACTATGCCTGAATATCATCATACCCTCACTGCCAATGTCCTTTGTATCAATTATCTGGATTTCATTCATATAGAGAATTAAATATTTTAGATAGCTATAGCATGAAGATTTCAACTCAGTGAAATTTCAAAGGTAATGCTGAATCAGAGTGTAGAGAATAATTGATTTTGTGATCCAAATTCAGGCCTAGGTTTAAGGATCAGGCATGTGTGCCATCCTCAGTTTAGTTCTGTGGTGACAATTTGGGTGATTTATATTTGCCCAGTGCAAACCTAAGTCCAGTTTAATTTTTTCCTGGATTCAGAAATTTTTGAGACATGATTTATCCTCTGAGTTTCTCTTTAGGCAACAGTGATAACTCTCTGTTCTGAATACAGTTGAACCACTCATCAGTAAAAATGACCACATCTGACAATATCTTCAACTACCAAGCCTTTGAACTTCTACAGACTAAAAAAAAAAGAGAGAATTCTGAAAAAGTGGTAAATATGTGCATATATGTGGAGTCATTTTTAGTTATAATGATCCTATATATAAAATGTGTTACCTGAGTTCTTGAAAAAGTAACAAGGGGAAGAAAACAGAAAAGGTTATTAGTCTGAATAAATCTTTACCTTTCATACTTCTACACACAAACTATTATCCATTAATTTTTACTAACAGTTGAATTGTATTAATTTAAGATTAGACATGCAATGTTCTTACACGTGTACTTACATACCACTTGTCACTTTCTTTTGGTGAGATTTTTCTATTTCATTACTTATTTTCTCCCAGGTTTCGTTGTAAGTCTAGCCTCTAGAGATAATACACATTTTGAGCTAACTTTATATTCTTAAACAACAAAATGTATATTTCAAATAATTCCCTTAAAGACAATGTCTTAAATCTGAAGGATGGGCAATTCCTAAATTATAATGCTAAGAGGAGGTCTCAGAACTATGTCAGGATGAAAGGTGATTCTCATAATTTTTCCTATTCTGACATTGCCATGCCCAACTGGAAAACTGTGACATAATTACCATCATGGAAATCTGGTAGGATGACTTAGACAACTAGAGTGCCTACACGGGCAACAAAGCTGATGAAGGGTCTGGAGTGCAAGTCTTATGAGGACTGACTGAGAGAGGTGGGATTGTTTGGTCTGGAGAACAAGAAGATGAGAAAGGACCTTACTGCCTCTACAGGTACCTGGAAGAAGGACAAAGCAAAGTGAGGATTGGTCTCTTCTCTCAGGTAAAAAGCAACAGGACAAGAGGAAAAAGTCTCAGGTTGTGCTAAGGGAGGTTTAGATTATACATTGAGAAAAATTCCTTCACTGAAAGGGTTGTCAAATTGGAACTTTCTAGTACTGCCAACAAGAATTCTTCTGCTTCACCACTTACATTCCATTCTTTCCTTCTCTGATAACACAACAGCTCCACTGTCTCCCAATAAAGCTTCATTCAATCTAGTTAATTATATTTTTTTTTAGCAATCTGAAGGAGAAATGAAAGTAAAAGGTATTAAGAACCGAAGCAAGCACAGTTAAAGATCACAGACATGCTCAATGACTGATGCAATTACAGGGTTTTTGACAGATACAGTCTTCCAGCTTCAACAATCAATGAGTAAAACACCTCTTGAAACAAAGATTATACCTTACCATGTTTCTAAATAGATAACAATGAGTTCTTTTCTCTGAATTTCCTAGTCCTTTCAAAAATCTCTTTACAGTTCTATTGTCTGCATTCATGAGTTCCACTGTGTAATTATACATCATACACAAGTTACCCAATTTTGTTTGCTCTAAATTTTTTGCTTGGTAATTTCAGCCAACCATTTTTTGCTGTTGCCTTAATTGTAACAGATACATAATAATTTGGTATTTAATTTCTAGTCTTTTTTCCACAGAATTTTTGTACCCTTTCCTAACAGGCTTTTTTTCCTAAAAATTCCAAACTAAATCTGTGCCCTCTTTCATGTCATCATTCATCGTTTATTCTTATACTCTTCCTAGTTATCAACACTTGAAATTTCCTTGAAATTTCCTTCATTTGACATTATGAAATATTCCTTCACTTCTGCAGCCAGATTTAAGCCAGTGATCACAAATTTGTATGAAATTGCATGTCACGTACAAATTTTACCCCTCACTATTCATCCTTTTTCCTCTATCTGTGATGCATATACTAGGCATCAATCTCCACAGGTATTCTGGTAGGGTTCCAGCACTGGAACTACACTGAAAATTAATATCTTGCTGGTTTTATTTGTTTGTTTGTTTGTTTATTTTTTGTTTGCTGAGGCACAGAGACACCGTATCTCTTAGCTCCAATACTGGTTTTGACTGGGACAGAGACAATTTGCTTCATAGAAGTGCACATACAACATCTTGTGTGAAATTATTGTCTAGTGCTTCTCATGCTGCCCTGAATGCAAGCAGGGTGGGGTGCATGAGAGTTTGGGAGGGAACAGCAGTGGGACAGCTGGCCCTCACTGACCAAAGGGATATCCCATACCATACGGTGTCATGCTCAGCAATACAAGCTATGAGGAATAAAGAGGAATAGTGTTCAGTTATGGCATTTTTCTCAAGTCACTGCTCTGCATGATGGAGCCTGCCTTTTCTGGGGATGGATGGACTCCTGCTTGCCCATCGAAGGTGGCGAAAAAATTCCTCATTCTACTTTGCTTTTTATGTGCACCTTTTCCTTTACCCATTAAAGTCTCTTTATCTCGTCTCACAAATTTTCACTTTTAAATTTCTAATTTCTCCCCCACCCACTGCGGGGAGTGACCTAGTGGTTGTATGGGGCTGATCTGCTGCCAGGGGCAGAACCACAGCAGCTCATTAGAATTTTATTTTTTAGGAGCAATGATGTAAGATCTTCCTGAAGTATTTTTTTGAAGGATCTTTAAGCATAATCCTATTGATTTTTTAAAGGCTAATGTATCTATGAGGCATGCACGAAAACAGCTTGTGTTTGGTATACCAGGTTTATTTATGTAGACACCAATTTTTTTTCACTGTCTGCACCAAAACATGACACTGATCTACAAAGTTCTCTTTAACAACAAATGAAAGTCACCTTCCCTCTCTTTGATTTCAATAATGATTTGAGCCATATATTGTCTTAATGAACTAATTCAGAGATAGGAGAGTCATATCTGAGATTCATATCAATTCAGAGATTCATATCTGAGATTCAGGGACTCATAACTGAGTCTTTGATGATTTTATGAATATGATGCATAACATTTTCAAAGATTTCATATCTGAGTTTCTTAAGAGTGTCTCTAGAACTCATTGAGCACCAACTAGATTGAGCTGGCTAGCAGGGTCCTAGCTTCACAAGGTTTTTAAAATTCTGACATTCCTGTTTTGCATTATTCATGAGACCGATTATATGTTTGAGCTACCTTCTTATCACTAGTTATTCACTAATGATACCCTCAAACACCTTGTTATAAGCTGTGGTAATACCTAAATACCTGTGAAAAACTTTGTTTGCTCTGATGAGAAATATATCTGTGTTTTCTGGAACTAATATCTATATTTGCTCTCCAGACAAAACAGAAAACCACAGAGCTAATTCTTGCTTTTCTACTTTTGAAGTCAGTTTTAGCTATTCATGGCATTTCTGTAGTTTATTAGTTACAATACACTGTGATTAAATCTCTGTGATAGATAATTGTTCCTAATATTTCAAATATCAAGGAGTAAATTTTCTACTGATGGAGTTATGCCACTGCAACCTGGCCCCATCAGTACAAGCTCATTTCCATTTGTGACAGATGAAAGCCTTTGGAAGCATGGAAACTTCAAAGACCATAACACCGAGTTGCACAGCATTATGGATGCATAAATTCAGGAAAAGGCTGTTTTATCAAAGCTGGGGGTAATTAATGCAAATCCCTCGACTTTCAAGCAGGTAAATAAGCATGAAAGCCTCACCCATTTCTGCAAAACTGTATATATTGGTTTGTTTTGGTTCAGGAAGCTGATGAGGAAGTCAAAAATGTGGCCCTTGTCAGGAATAAGACACAGATGTACTTTCTAGACTGTGAATTAGACAGTAGGTGCTGAGTAAATATGATGAATATAATTTGGATTGAAGCAGAAGAGGCTGAAGCTTAAGAAATAATTTTGAGAGGATGAAACAGTGTCATGAATGTCTAATCAATAAGTAGAAAGCAAAAAACTTTAGGCAATAATGTGAAATGTGTCTAAGTAAACACTGTGCCTCCTTTTATTAATTAATCAAGTGGTACAACAATGAATAAACTAAGATGAAGAGGGTTTCTTTGTATTACTCTTACAATTTTACTTATTGGTGTAAGAAAGTAAAAACATAAAGATTTTCAGAAGAAGTGATTTCTAAAAGGAAATTCACTTTGAAACAAGCTAATCTAATTTGAGGCAGATGTGAAAAAGGAGTATTTCAGCCCTATGATTATTGTCAATTCCACATTTTGCCTCCTGGGAAAAGTCATGCTCTGCTTTTTGCCAATTTGCCAATAAGCTGCAGGAAGGTGACCATTTTTTTCTAGGATTTTTTAATGCTTGGTTTCACCTCATTTTTATTACAGTTACCAGAGGCAGAGAGTAAGGATACAAACTTTACAGCCTCTGACAGCCCTTCTAGGGAGATGCATATAATTTCAGCTTTCATATGAAGGGAGGGAGCCAAAGAACTGTAATTTAAACTCAACTGAGTGAAAAATAAAGCATATTTTGAAAGAGAACTCCAATAATAACATTCTGCTTTGTGTCTAAAAAGTTTAAATGTCTTTTTAGTTGAAGTCACAGCTAAAACTACATCCATTTCCCCAAAATATTTCAGCTCTGACAGACATGGGCTAATAACTGGAAAGGAAAACACCCTTCTGTTTCCTCAGTACACACCTAAGGATTATAAAAGGACTCCTTAAAATATTTTGCTTTACACTGATCAAGAAAATAACTTTTTTTCCCTTTAACAATTGCATCACTGAAGATTGTGGGAGTGTTTGTCTTATCTTAAACAACAGATGGGTACCTTTCTCATGGTCTAGATTATCTCCTGCACAGCTTCATTTTGTTCTTAAAATTCATCTCCTTTTCTTCCACATACTAATGAAGTTTTCAGTGTTTCTCTGTGAAAGATCTGCATTCACATAAGTCAAATTACACAAATTTATGCCAGAGTTTGAAGAGAGATCCTGATTTTCTCAAGCAAGTTTCTATGGTGATACTTTTTACACATCTTTTCATAAGCTGTACACTATCCTTTGTCATGTTAATCTCCCAAAATATATTTAAATAAAATCCCATAATAGCTGTGTTTGGAGTTTGGCCCAAGTCCATATTTTTTGTTTGTTTGCTGGAGCTTCCTTCTTCTGTAAAAACCATGTATTTCACAGCTTGTTCTTGTTTGTTCAGTTTGTTAATGTATGATTCAATCTTTAAATACAGCTCTATGCCTAGGTTTCCATCAGATATTTTTCTAATTTATTTGCCATCTTTTTTCTGATTTGCATTTCTAGTAATTAATAACATTTTGCCAATTTAACTAATTTCACACAATAAACATTTCACTTGCAAATAATTTAGCTTTGAAAAGCAGTAACTAGAATGTTTTATATTTTTAACAAAAATGGATGTATTTTTATCTTGTCTCTCTGTTTTCAGGCGTTTTACACATACAGCAATGATATTTCTATAACATATTACCATTACCGTTAAAATTATTGAGCAAGCTCTCAAAAATACTCTTTCCTATCATGAAAAGCCAAATCTGTTTCAAGGTCCTAGATCTGCTCATATATCAGAAATCAAGAGTGACAAATTAGGAGTCATGAATCAAAATTGAGGGCCATAAGTCATGTGCTCAGAATTAGACCAAAAAGAAGACATCAAGAAAATACTTCACTTCTGTTTTGTGTCATGCATTAAAATGATTACTGATTTTAGAAATACCCTCCTGCCACTGGTGCTTCCTTATTTAAATTAAAGCTGTACTTAGAAAGTTACTGGAATGTGAAATTTTGTGGTACAGCAATAGGCGGTAAGACGAATCAAGGGTCGGGGTAGAGATCAAGGTGATCCTCTACTGAAATCCATCACAGTCCTTTCAGCATTGTTCCAGACTCTGCATACTCATACAACTGCTCAGTAACCAATGCACTGTGATTCCTGCCTCCTAAGTAAACCATGCCGAGATTCAGATTAATTGCAACTCCCTTATCCTCACTGGAGGATAAAATATTTTCTTCGATTCATTCCTTGTTTGAGGAACAGCATCATTCTTGATCTTTCAGTCTTCTCTGCAAGAGAAACCTCTGGTAAGAAGTTTCTTCATAGGTAGAATTCTATCACTTTTGAGGGTGGTGCCATGATCTCAGCACGACTTCAGAAAGCAGATGGACCATCCCACGCTGTCTTGGACTCCATGCCAACTCTGACATGATACGGCTTTTGGATAGGAAGCAGAGAGGACAGCACAGTAGCCCATGCCTTCCCCTGGAAGCTGCAATATCCACTACCATCATACATACATGTTTTTCAGGATCACAATTCTGATACTGTCTATCTGCCTACCAAAAGAAAATTATCAGTCCATGATGTTGAAAAAAAATTTGGGGCTCTGACACTATGAAAAGTACTGAAAAACATTCCCTGCTCAGGTTTCAGTTCACTGGGAGTGGCTATAATTTCATATCTAGTTGGGATTCATATTCCTGACTTAAGCCCTTTGAAAAAATAGGAATTGACACTAAGAGTTTAATAAGATCAAAAGACACTTGGAAGAAATAGTTATTTCTAGAGAGTGATTAACCTAACTGTAAAATACAGAGGATGAAGATTCTCCTGAAGAGGATAAGCCTTTATCATTCCTTTGATTATTATTTAATGACCTGATACTACATGCTTAATTCTAGCCATTTACTGAGATTCATATGTACACCTTGCCTTTCATCACTTTGCATGCTCCTGTGTCATGTATTCTTCAGGTAAAGGAGAATATTATCTTCTTACGACTTACATGAAACTGAAACAAAAGAAAGTCTTAAAAGTTTGCTGGGGTAAATTAATTGCATTTCCTAAATTGGTACTCTCTATTCTGTTTATGATAGTGTCTTCCATTTAACTATAAACTAGTTAGATACAGAAGATTTTTACTTATATTTAACTGATTGCTACTTTCTGCCACTTTTCTGACTATTAAAAACTCCCTAATGCTTTCAAACTGTGCCATGATTCCTACAGCTTTTTGGAAATACTGCTACCTTTATTCCATCTTCAGTAACCAGTTTTATTTTATGCATTCCTTTTAATAAGCTGATTCATGCCAGGTGCCAGTTTTTCTCATATTCTTTTAAGAAACGAAATGACTAAGAAAGTTAATGATGAAAACCTGCACCATTGGGAGGTGAAAGGGTTCGGTTTTTGACACAGACTCATTAGATGATGTGGCACACACCAAGGGTGGCATTGATTATCATAGCCTCTGTACTCTTAAAGGTTAATGATCAGGATAATTAGCTGACCTATTGTAACCGGATAACTTTCAATTGATAAGTGTCAGGTGATTCTAGTTATTAAAATAGAGTAGGAACAGACTCTCTGACTTTGGAAGATACTTATTAAAAATTGCCTGTAAAAGAAGCTGTGGAAAATATCACCTGCTTCTTTTACAAAGGTCTAGTTTAGTAATTTCTATTCTATCTATTTTATCCATGCTTCAAATATGCCTCTTGTCTACAAAAAAGATTATAATATAGGGGTTTAGGAACAGATGCTGTACAGAAAATTTTAAAAGGTAGTTGGTCACATATTACAAAAGGAGGATTTAAAGTAACCCATTTGTTTATTTTGACAACATTATTTCCCAGCAAGAGAAGCAATTCCATGATAAAACTATTTTTATTAAAACTATTTCAGAATTTTCTATTTAAATGTATGGTGTTGTTGGTAAATACTTTGGTTTTTTTTTGTTTGGGGTATATGACTTTTAGCTTGGAATCAAGCAAAAGTAAGTGTTGAAAATACATGGTGAATATTTTCCTACATAACAGGAACAAGCATGCTCTTGATACTTAAGAGATTTGATCCATAAAAAAATTTTTCCCTGTGTAACTGGATATGTCTGAGTTCTGGAGGATCCCTGTACCCCTGTTAATTTCCTTTTTGCTTTGTTTTGATGTCGTACTTGCAGTCTGTCAGCACAGACACCATAAGAAGTAAGATCTGCGTAAGTCCTGTCTTTACTACTCTAGCTGCTGAAGTAGGTAAAAAGAACCAAAAAAAAATTATACTATATTCTTGCACATATTCTAAAAGTGAGGATTCATATTGATTTTCTATGAGTATAATAATAATTATAGGAGTTTTTAATACTTCTGCATAACAATAAATTTAAACGTGTTCCATCATAATTGTTCTAATTTCTTTCAAGTTAATTCCTTTTCCACATCCTGTCTTATAATTTCCTCAATTCCACATCCAGTTAAACAGATATTTACTACATAATGTATACTGTATTAAAGGACAAAGTGACCTTATTTCCCCCCGTCTCTGTCTTGATTTTTATTTCATTGCACTAAATCTGGCATGGCTGTTTATAACAGCTGTTCCACTTTTCCTTTCTTCAAGTACTGCAAGCTATAAAGTTTCATTCTAGGCTCTTAATGCAGTCAATCATTTACCTAATAAAACAGACTAATGAATCTTCCCCGTATAAAGCTTCATTTAGCTGGACTTGACAATACAGCAGTATTGCTCAAAGATGTGTGAACAAGCAACTGGAGTACCTGGAGCCAGATACATGTAAGTAGCTCACAGTAGGTCATATATAGAAAAAGGATTATGACAGTAGAGGGAAAAGGAAGAGGTTTTACCTCAGGCTACCTCTGGGACATTTGAAGTACAGTAATTCTACCAGGACCAGCATGATGAAGCATATATTGCAATATAAGCTGCTCATAAAGTATTTGTAGAGATTAAATGTCTTCTAAATGCTTAATTTTAATTGGAATATTATTAGCCTGAAGGCATAAATTATGTCTAATATATTTTTTCTTTTAACAGTTTAATAAATAGCTACAGAAAATACTTAATGAAAATTTCATTATAGTATTAAAACTCATTTATCTTTCTTAGGGTTTTTTTGTAATAAAAAAGTTAGAGAACCAAAATTTAAAGTTAGTATAAATAATTATTTTTAATTTACTATCTCACAACTGATTGAATATGCATACTGAAGATATTGATTCAATTGAATATTTTGGTATATATGCAGAATCTTTGTAAAATAAAACATGCATTTGAAAATACATATGTCTAAACAAATACTGTATTTTGTATGAAATGGTTGTATACATTTCATAGGAGAACACTGTTCATCTGAATATTGCCTTAAATAAATAATAAATGCATGTTAACTGTTTAGAAAGAAGCCTTCCTTCCTTCTCCTTCCTTTTCCCCCCAAGGTCATTCTCTAAATCTCTTCTCTTAGAGGAAAAAGTAGATAGAAACCCACTTTTGTTTTTCCAGTAATGAATAAGCCACAATTATCTTTATGCCAGAGTAAATTGTACAGCTCTGTGTGTGCACTATTTTTGTTTGTTTGTTTTCTTCACTGTTTTATATAAACTATCTAAATTAATGACATGCTAAAATTATTTAATTAAAACTCAAGAATTAGCTTTATGAACTAAAAAAAAAACCTTTTCTACGTCAAGCTTAATACCAAGATACGCAGCTTGTTTAGCAATTTCTCAGGCCTGTATCTGTGAGACTCTTGATATGTATGAAGTCTCTGTTTTACAGATATTTTCTCTGTGATAATATTAAGAAAAAAAAAATTACAAATTCTGTGGAAGTAGAGGGATGTTCTCTAATCCTTTCACAAAATAAGGAACCAGACCTACTAGATTTCTAGGAGGCTCTGCCTACTTTGATTGCTGTCCAGGTCTAACCCATTATTTCCTGTAGGGCAATAAAAATACACTCATCTTATTATTTCTGTGCCTCCAGAAAGACACTAGATGTTTGGCCAACTCCTGTCATATGGATAGAAAAAAAAGAACATAAAATTCACCCCTGGCTCTTGTCTTTGAACGGTAATTATCCCTGTGAAAGTCCACCACACTTCTTTTAGGGAGGAAGAGGCTTGATAAGTTAACTTTCATTAATGGTTGATGTCTTTGTGCATCTGAAATATCAGCATGACCAAGACTAACTTTCTGCGACAGCCTTCAGCCTTGATTTTATTTATATTGCTTTGTGTCAGAACTAAGTTGGTTTCCTGAAGGGCACAGCCTCTTTCAGACAACCTTAAACCCAAATTCCTTCCCGACTCTTTCAGAATTGCCTTGGTTATTTGCTTCTTTGGGTTTTGTGGGGGTTTTTTTGCGTATGTATGTTTTGTTTTGCTTCTAGAACTCCCTAAATACACTGTTATATTTTAAGGCAAACATAGACTGTATACTTCCAGCATAGCTCCCCTGTAAGTTCACTTAACTTCCTTTCACACCTGTGCTACCACTAATTGCTTGTTTACCTCCCTGGCTATAAACATTTAAAGTCTTCAATTACTCTGTGCACTAATTATCTTGAATAGCTGGTTTGGGGCAAAGGAAGAAGTCACTGGGAAAATACGTATTCTTGTTCTCTTAGTAATAGGCTTAGTAATATAGTCTTTCTCTAACATTAAGGCAGTACATACTTTCTGGTTTTCTGAAATTAATTATCAGAGCCTTTTTTTCTTTTCTTTTTATGCTAGTTGGAATGCATGGGAATTTGTGTTATTATTTGGAAATTATAGAGGTATATTTGCAAAGAGAAAAACTTACTCCCCCTGTCATCCTCTGCTCCATTCTTCTCCTAAGCCACATACTACCCCTCATTATCTTTTTTATGTGTTTATAAAAATGTTTTTCAGGGTTTTTTTACACTCTCCACTTCCACAAACTCATACACTCTTTCCTGTGTACAATGCTGTATAACTATGTGTTGTGGAGACTCTTTGAAAAAAAAAAAAAATTTCTGTTTTGAAAATTTCTTTCTAAAACATCAGTATCGACATCTTTTTTTGCTGCCTGACCTCTAACACTATTTTTTGTTTAATTACTCTGAAAATTTGTATTTTTCATTTATTCATACTTCATAATGTATTTATTAATTAATGACCTTAATGATGCAACAGACTTTTCTGATGATGTTTTATTCAAGTCAAATTAAGTGCTTTTTCCTGATTGACTTTGTCCACAAAGAAAATTGATTCCTTCATTCTTCTATTATACTAATAACACTGAAATAGTTCTTCTTCAGCATTTAATTTATTTTTTCTCTTAATTAGTGTGGGTGTTAGGCATTTCAGAACAAATCTGTGGAAATTTTGAGAAGGAGTTGAAGGGCAAATAAGGTTATTATTACAAATAGAAATTTCCTGATACTTATTCCTCTTATTCTTTTCTTCCTCTACACGCCCACTGGGGTAGTGACCTTCTGTCCTCTATACAATCTTGGTCTTCATTTTAGAACAGTTATTTTATTCCTTTGTTATATGTCACATAATTCCTTGTAAATTAAACTTGTCCCCTTTGGGAGGAGTTAATCAGCATTTTCTCCAAAGGTGTAATGAAATATTATAAATCTTTCTGCAGACAGAGAGCATATAGTCAATTAGTGTGATACTGACCAAAAATGTATGTTTGGAAAAAAAAGGAGCTCAGTTATTAATTATAGTCATTAAAACACGAATTTACAATTACTGGAAGCAGTAACAAACATAAATCAGATTAAATCCGTCTTCAAAATAATCAAACATTTAATATTCTCTTTTTCTATTTCAACAGCTTTCACCTCTCACAAGAATGTTTCTCTCCATCCTTCAGACTTGGCTGAGTTTTTTTCAGGACAAAACGTCTCTGTTTTGCTTCACTTTTTTATTATATGGAAGTTTTTCAAATTGGTTCACGTCATAAAACAAAATATTGCTTGTTCCACCTCATGAGACATCAACACTAGCAAAAATGTTTACATTTTCCTTGGCTAGCCAAATCAGCCACTCAGGAACTAAGTTTATCTGAATCTATAGCCTACTGAAATCTTCCACTGTCAGAGACACTAACATTCTGCAACTCCATAGAGTTACAACCTACTGGGCTATAGCATTGTTTTACAATCAGTTACAAAATACATACAAATAATGTGTTTCCTTCAGTTTATATGATCTAAAATTTGTTGGAGGATGAAAACTGGATGTTTAATATGGTTGAATCATATTAGTTTTGCTTATTATTACTTAAATACAAACAAATAACAAAGGAAACATCGTCATTTATTTAAAAAGCAGCCTCAGTTGCTAGAACAAAATAACAACAAAGTGTTTTTCACATTTTTTTCATATTACTTCTCAATTCATTGCTATGAAGGAGAAAATGTGCAAGGAGATCTTTAAAATAATCATCAGCTATTTAAAATATATTAGTATACTCCTGACACAAAATCCTGTATCTTATGGGGTGAGTCATCTAACTGAATTAAAACAAAAAAGGTAGTAATTCAGGTAAATAACCTACTCAGCACAAAACTGTGAAGAAACCAACTCTGTAGGTCTTAGGATTTTTTTTTTTTTTGGTAAATAAGGAAGCAATCATGAGAAAGCAAAATAAATATTGTTGTTATCATAATTAGATAAAAAAAGTAGTTATAGTCTCCTACAAAATTCTTTCTGCTAAATTGGAGAGATTTGGATTTTAGGGCTGGACTATTAAACAAGCACGATACTGGTTCTACTGTCAAACAAGCCTGCTCAAGATTTGATCATGTCTGTGAGTGGCTGAATTGTTGGGATTATCTGCAATGCAGATTATAGATTTTTATTTTTATCAGAAAAAATTATATTTTAATATAATACATACATTATAGTTTGAATCCTTTTAAGTCTTTCATTCTTCCTAAAAAACCCCAAATTTTGTGCTTAGCAAATCAACATTGTGGTATGTCTCAATACCAAATGAAGAACTGAATATAAAGTCCATCTGTCTAACGGTGCGTCAGAGAAACAAACCCAGAAAATTTGCATGTATCATGTACTACACACTATTCTTGAAAGACTGGGTATGCCAATTATTGCTTTGAATAGATGACACTAATTCTGCCATTTTAAGCTTATCAGATGTGACAATGTTGTTCAAATTGTCACACAATACATTCCAGATCTAAGACACATAGCTAAAAAGGAGAATGTTCGCTTTATCATTTAATAAAAATGCTCCTGGGGTAAAAAAATAGATGATGACTAGAAAAATTTATTAGGAAATCCAACTGCTGATAAATCAAGACCATAGTATCATTTCAGTATGGAAGTAGTATGAAAAAGACTATTGTTTTACCAAAAATAATAAAAAAAATCCATTTATTTATTTATATACATTTCTCACAGCTTCCATTTATTGTTGAACAGTGGTTTGGAAATAAATGTTCTATTTTTTTTTTCTTCTGTTTATATCTCAAAATGACTGCAATTGATTATGACTAAAATTTATTACATTGCTGGGTATATTTGGTGCATCAATAAGAAGGGGAAGTGAGTGATCAGTTTACTAAACCAAGACCTAAAATGAGAATATTCTGTGTTCTGAGTGAATAAAAAAGCACAAGATATATAAATCTATAGCAGAAGGGAAGGAGTTCTGTTGTTATTATATCACTGCTGTTATTTCTTTTGCTGCTCTTTTACTTGCATCATTCCCCCTGGGTCTCAGAGCCTTCATGGTTCATTTTCTATTGATTCTCAATAGTACTTCAAAGAATTGGAAAGATGAAGAAATATTCAGAAATGTGCAACAAGTAGTCAGAAGTAAGTAAATTCTTTATGATGTAAGTAACTCGAAAAGATTTATGGCAATGTGCTTTATATTATATTAGAATTCTTCACTTAGCCCTGCCCTGAGTTCCATTTCATGTATTTTACAAGGCTTGCAGTTTGTCTGTTCATATCAGTAGGCCTTTTTTATTTAATTTTCTCAGACACTTTGACATTTAATAGGACTGAATAATGAGAGCTTCTCATAATGGATATCCTGTGGTTATTTATGTTCTCTGTAAATATACAGTTTTAGCTGTTAAAATAGTCTTTGAAGCTCCCATACAGTGCATGACAAGCACTCACAGTTAGTTTTCCTCCCTTTTTTAAGATCTAAATCTCAAGGGGACTGCTTTTCATGTAAGAACATACTAAACCTGTGCTCAGCCAGATTTTCGAACATTGCAATGCAATGTTAACACTTCTGAAAGTATCTTTACTATTCTTAATCAATTTTAAACATGTAAACATCGCATGAAATTGTCATTGACATAATAAAGCCATCTTTGCTACTGATTTTTTCAAAGTGATGTTACTAGCTAGTAAATAGCCAAGAGCAAATGTCTGTAGTGACCCAAACAACATCTGTAACAGCAAATCAATAACACCTTCAATTTAATTTTATTTAGAACAGCAGGACATCAATTTAACAACAGTAATTTAGAGCAGAAACTTTACTGTAGAAAATATTTGGTAATACAGATACACATACACTGGCACACATAAATGTATGGGGAGACTCATGTTTATATACAGATACCTAGTTTCTGCTTAAATGTATCACACAAATCAAAAGACTTAAGGGTCAAAATAATTAAGTTTTAGTCCCAACCAGACAGCTAAACACATCCAACTTAGCTGATATAGAGGCATTAACTTAGGACAGTAAAAGTGTATTGACAATGCCATGTCATAATTTGAGGTAGGGTCAGCTTACTGAGGACCATTTAAATTATCAGTTGTAAGGAGAGATCTGTGTTGTAGCACAGAGCAGTGGAGTTTTCTGCAGCAAAAATGGTAGAATGTGACAATGTAAAATGCACTAAAATAAGTGTGATAACTTTAGAGTACTGTTAGTCAAAAGGGAGATAAACACAGTGAAGTCTAATTCATGCTGCCTGTTAAGACAGCTCCCTAAAATAAATGTTTCCCAAAACTTTACTCAGGATGAATTTTAAAGGAATAAGTTGTCTTACTCTAGAACGTTCAGAAAATGCACTAAAATTTATCTCATGATCATGGGAACAGGATGAAGAAATCTTGTATGCCATAGGTTTAAAAATATAGATCCTCAATACCTCAGATTTAAAAAAAAGGCATCTGGTTTGCCCTAATTATTTCCACCAATATTTTGCAAGTGGCTTATTCCCTTAGAAGCAACTTCAAAGACAGAAAGAATCTATTTGATACTAAGTGGGAGGAGCATATCAGCCACATTAAGGAAGAGAAAGAAAGTCAGAACAGCAATAAACAGATGTTACAGACAAGTTTATTCTTCCACCTGAGATCACTGTTCTTCTAGTTTTCTTGCTTCTTAATTTTAGGATTTTCCCAAGTTATCAAGTACTTTTAATAAGTGCTACACTTCATGTAGAAACATGCTGTGTCTTCCTTCAAGGTATTTTGCAATATTTATGATTTTCCCTAATTCAGTGTTTAATGAGTAACACCTGCACATATAATTTAAAGGTACTGAGTGATCTACACAGCAGAAATGATCCACAACTGTCCACAGGAAACTATAATTGTCATGGCTTCATCTGATATAATGTTAATCTCTTCTCAGCAACTGTGAAGTAACTGTGTACAGTACCGTGTTTTGGATTCAGTACGAAAATAATATTGATAATAGACTTATTTTTGTTGGGTTCTAGAGAGTATTTATCCCATGTCAAAGACTTTTTTATGTTTCTTGTTCTGCCAGTGAGGGACAATGCCAGAAGTTTGGGAGGGAGCCAGGATGGACTACTCAAACTAGCCAAAGGGATATTCCACACCATAGATCATGCCCAGTACATAAGCTGGGGAAGTTACCTGGAAGGGGGATCTCACTGGGATTCAGGGATAGGATCTGGTACAGGTCAGCAGGTAGTGAGCAATTGTATTATGCAACACTTGGGGGTTTTTTGGTTTTTTAGTTGTGGTGTTTTTTTGTTTGTTTGTTNTTTTTTTTTTTTTTTGTCGATTAATATTGTTATGATATTTTTTCTTATTGTTGATTATAATTAATAATAATAATATAGTTTATTTATTTTATTAACATATTCTCATCTCAAACTACAATTTTACTTTTGATTCTTCCCACCATTTAACCATGGAGGGATGAAGGAGAACAAGCAGATGGTGCTTAGTGGAACTTAGTGATGCTAAGCGGCCAGCTGAGCTTAAACCACAACAGTGGTTAGAAAACCTTACAACCTTACTCTTACAACACTTGTTGACCAACTCAAAACCAGTTTCTCTATTCCCTAATAGAAATAGTAGCACTCTGGTCACGTATTCTGCAAATTCCAAAGGAAATGGAGATTTTACCAGGGACAAATCTTTCAAGAAGTAGCTGTTGGATGAAAGAATTAACTATGAGCCCTCACTTATAGTCAGAAAAGACAAACAGTGTAATGTTCTTGTGTAATAACTAATACTCAATCTACGTAGTGAAATTACTTTTTTTTTTTTAAAGCAGAGCAAGAACTCAAATGAGCTGTTTCCAATTATTTACTATGGATTAAGTTTTGCTGTTCAAATACCATTTAATGCTTTTCTCACTAGATGTGTTTTTACTGAGGAAAGATACTATTTATCACATGTAAGGCTAATAGAATCTATACTTGTGCCAGATTAAAATTAATTGAGCCTGAGAGGTTAGATTTCTGAACTCATTTAATGCTGGTACCTACTTCTCCAAAACCACACACTCTATATTGTGTGTGTGTGTGTATTCGAAAGGTGATTATATGTAGTTACCTGATTAAAAGTTCATTCACCTAATGATTAAAAGTGCTTTTTTGTGATAGTTGTAGTACATCAGGCTCAGAACTGAATATCACCTGCTGGTTGTAGAAGTGAGTGTCTATAATGGGAGTAATTTTATGGCAGCACTTACTAGAACTAATACTGATCCCACGTTACAGTAATTATTTTATTGTGTCATATACTTATTTAAGAAGAAGGAATTATTTTCAAGCTATTGACAGACACAGAAATAAAAGGTAAAAAATCAGAGTATTTTTTATGCAGTGTAAAGTATTATGTTTCCACAAGGGTATGGTCAAATAAAGCACTCTTAGAGACAGCTGAGGAGCATTAGGAATGATTGTTCTTTTTGTGAATTTTAAAAATAGAGAGAAAGAAATTTAGATTATTATTATAATTATAATATATAATTATATTTTAATATATTAACTATACCCTATAAAAGGGTATAGTTAATATATTATAATATTAATCTATCATAAAATAAAACCAGTTTCCCATGTCAACCAAAATATTTTAAGAATATTTGGCTTTTATGAATTTTGGATAAAAATTGCTTGTCCATGACAACAGATTTTGCAATTTCTTTAACAAAAATTGAGAACTTCTGTGGCTTGGGGGTTTTTTGTTTGGAGTTTTTTTTTGGTTGTTTTTTGCAAGTGGAGAACTCAGTTTTGGTCCATTCCTACACCTACATGTTAAAATCCATGTTTCTCAGGTATTTTGAATATATTTGAATGTCATTATTTTTAGCTGAAAAGAAAGTAAGATTTTCTTAAAAGGAGAAAACGTTTCAGGATTGGATTTCAAACCAATTAAATTTACATTAGGACTTACACAAATGATATCTGAATTAGTGTCTAAAATCCTTCTAATATAAGGAGATAAAAATATATTTCAATTGCTGTTTTCTATTCCTGAACAACAAAGATATATTCAAAAATCCCATAAATCTTTGCATTGTTACCAATCTCACATTGCAAGAACACACAAAACCTAATCGATAACTGGTCAATAGAAAGGTGACCTTTTCTGGAAGTCACAGAAAGATTCTTTTGCTGAAGGTCAGAACCCCTTAGTGCAGAAGCTACTTAATTATTATAGGTAATTGGAATCTGGTTACTGAAATGATGTAAAAAGAAAACAAATTGCTTGCGGTTCTTATTCTATTTTACCACTTCTCTGGAACCACAAGCACAAGATGTTTTAAAGACAATTTGCAAGTGAGAATCATGAAAGGCTACTTCTAGGATGTTAATACTGATTCATTTCTATCTTCTTAAATCAGAAATATTTCTACAGAAATCAAGTGATTTGTACCAGATTTATCTAACTGACATGAAATCTGTCAAGAAAAAGTCTCTGGTTTCATTCAGTTTTGTCTGGTTTTATGTGAATAATGAATATGTCTATATGTGAATATAGTAGTTGCTTTGGTAGATATTGTCACATGTCCTTTTTCTGGTGGTTGGGGTTGATGTCTTTTATTCCTAGGAGCACTCTGCATGGCCTTAGATAGCTAATTATATTAGCCTATGGAAGCTATTTTCACACATTTCTCCAGCCAGTGATACCTTCAGTTTGAGTGAAATAGGGATAATATCAAGGAAAAAGAATATAAAAGTCTTAGCAATTTCACCACTATGAGCACTTTTTTCCCTAAATGAAGTATGTAATTATCAAACTTTGTCTATATTGTCATATGGTTTAACCTTCATTGAACTAATTAGGATGAAGCTTAAAATTACTTGCTGTGTAACTTGATTAAACAGCTGCATTTTTTTTCCCTTTCAAGGAGAAGCTGGGGGCAAACATAGGCAACTGAGTTCAAAAATTATTATCAATAGCACACAAGACAGCGATTAGAAAAGGATCAGGAATTGAGGTGAACTATATAAAACGACTTCTGGGGCAAACTGGACAAACATATGTAGCGTAGGTAATACTGTAGTATGGAAGAATAGAGGAAAAGGTGAGATTTTACACATTTATTTTTATGTCCCAGTGTTTTCACACTATTTATCCTGTGAGACGTACAAAAGTTTTAATTAAGAGAATGATAACACGTGCTTACCTTTCACAGCAGCTGAGTCTAATGCACCTCAGTCTCCTTCTGAACAATTTTGCTCAAATTAAAACAAATTCCTTCTCAATGTGCAGTCATCTTTCCTAATATATAAATAATTGTATTAGTTAATTGTCAGGGACTGAACTCCCCAAAATACTTAACAGAAGCATGTGACAGAACAGCTGATTCTCTTAGTCCAGGAAACATGGTGGCAGTATTGACTCTCATGTTAGGCACTTCAAACACACACATCCACTGTTGCTGATCAAACTTCACTGAGACAGATTTTTTGGTTTATTCTGTAGTGATTTACTAGGTAAGTATTTCAAGGATGATTAGAAGATAAAGGGCTATGTTTTTACTACTGAGAGAGCACTCAGATGTGATCCATACTTTTAAGTTTTTTACTACTTTTGAACAGTCAGAATCAATAGCATCTGACGTAATTCTTTTATAAAAGCTAACATTTTCAGAATACTGCCAACAAGCAAGAAGACAAATGAATCACCTTAAAGTGTTAATATTTCCAACCAATGTATTTCATGGTCCATAGTCTCCTGATTTGACTTTAGAGGGACAGCCAAGTATCTACCTGGAGACCAACTTCCTGGGTATGAGCAAGGGATATGTCTGCTTCTCGGTGAAGTCTGGAGCCTTGCATCACCCATCCCAGGAGATCCACAGGAGTCTATATCACTCTCTGTCTGCCTTCATTGCTCCCTGGAGAAAATTGGGGCACCAAGATGTTGTAGCCAGATGGTGCATATCCCGACTACTGAGTACTCCATATCCACAAACCCATTGGTTTTATTTAGAAAGTAACACATTCCCCACATCCTGCTGGCAAGCTATGCTACACTGTTTTTTCTCTGCATAATTGACCACTACCTCTGCTAAGAATTTCCTGAAGCAGGACACTGTTATGGAGCCAGCTAGACCTACCTCTTTCTGTATGTGAAACATAGGAAAGCACACAGATAGAACTTAAATTAAATCCCCCAAAAAACAAACTGAAAAAGAATATAAAAGTTCACCTCCCGCCAAGAAAACAGAAGACTTTAAATTCATGTTGTATTCACATGCTCTTAAGTAAATTAGTAAGTGTGCAATATGTGCCTTTCAACTAAAATTAAAGAGTTTTCCTCTACAGCTTTCCCAATTTTAAACAGATGATGACCACAAAACTTAGAAAACCACACAAAGATTTCCCTTTAAAGCTTTAGCACTGTGGATGGGATACATAAGATTCTTGTTACTGCATATATACTGGTAAAATTTATGTATGTATATTTCCCCTGAGTCACTACAATGATTTTTCTTTTTATGTTTTAAACCTTCCAGTTTGCCCTTCAGACTTCACAACCATTGGAGGAAAATTAGATGCCTTAAAAAAAGATTTTCAAATGTTGGTCAGTTGACAGACAGAATATGTAATCTAAAAAAGAAACACAGACACAACTGATTTGTTTTCTTACAAAGAGACACTCTAAGAAAATAGATGAACTATTTTCTTTTCATTTTGGTTGCAAATCAAATCTGGGGAAAAGAAAAAGCAAACTCAAAGAAAACCAAAAAACCTTGAGATGGAATCCTTCCTTTTTAGAAATCTTTGGATATAAGCAGTTTATATCAGATTAGGACACCAAATTGCCATATATTTGTTTAAGGTTATCAGAAAAAAACCAGATGTCTTACATAAATTATTCAATAAATTTTGTCAGGAGACACTATAATATTTTCTGATGCAGAATTATGACAATATGGTTTCATGACTTGACTTGTAGGCTCTACCAATTTATAAGACAAAGACTAATACCCTTGTAATTATTTCAACCTCAAATAACTGGCCTGAAGAGAAGTGTTACTCCTGAAAAGATATTTCAGACAGAAACATCGTTATCACTATATAAATATAATACTAAGTATTTTCTAGAGATTTTTCTTTTCTTTCCCTTGAAGTTTGGAATGAAGTGTAGGGAGTTTATTTCCCCTAAAAAAAGTCCGTAATCTCTGAACAATAGTTTTCTTTCAGATTGAGGACTTGCACTTCACACAAAATAGTATGTACCTTTTTCAGACTTTCTTTCAGTAAAAATTGAATTAGTTTTCAAAGCCACTTAATATAAATGAAGTGTGATGGATCATTCTTCCTTCTTTAATATACTGAAATGCTATATTACTGATATAGAAAGGGATTAAATGATTCCAACCAGTTACAATAATGCTTAATCCATACAAAAGTTTAACATTTCTTTGAATTGCAATTCCTGAAAGAAAAGATTTACCCTGTGTTCTAGTTATAGATAGACAAGGACTTTGGAAATGCATTCAGCTTATGGTTTTATTGCAAGAAAATCTGAGCCTATTCCCATTAATGATTCATCTAGCATTAGAAAGTAGGAGTCGTGTTCTACTGGAACTTGAAGTATTTGACTGAATGCCTTTGAGATAGTTGTGAGAGAATAGCTATTGACTGAACAAATATTTTAGAGGGGAAAAATTCCTGTAGGAACTTAAACTGCAGACTTTGCCTTAAATGAAAAGTGTATATTGCAATAACGTGCAGCCAAAAGAGTTTTATTTTTATTTGAAACACATAGCTTTGTATACAATCTGTGCAGAGGTCTACAGAGGGAAAAATGTGCAATAAAAGTGTACAGTATATTAGAAATGAGACTCTGAGAAGTGCTATAGTGTCACATCATGCCGTCTTGCTACTGCTGCAAAAATTCTTTATCGAAAACTCAGCTAAGTCAGGAGAAAGTGGTGATCAAACTAGACGTTCAGCAGTCATTAGTGGAAGCTGTCGGGAGGTGAGTGCTTGTGAGAAGCTGTGAGTTCATGACTAATGAGTTCTGATGGGTAATTAATGAGAATAGCAGTGGAATACTGGTTTGAAAATAAGGTAATGGAAAACCGACATTCTTCACACGTGGACAGGAACGAGAGGAACAGTAGCTATGTAAAACACTGGTAGAATATTTTGTGATGTGGAAATTATGGGGAGTGGGAAGGCTACTCGATGCAACAGGAATGCAAGAAACAGGGGGTTGTAAGAGAATCAGAAAAAAGAGAGCTGGTAAAGGGATGAATCCTGATGACAACACTGGGAAAAAAAAAACAGCAGGAAAAAATGGAATTAAAAAAAGCAGCAAAATATGGCTGGATTGGAGTAGGAAAAGATAAATTAACATTTTATATGTACAGAAGAGGATATATATGCTTCACTGTTACAATCAAATCAATTAATTATTTTATCCACATAATACAGATATAAGAATATAGCAAACATTTTGGAATACCATTTCAGAGCAATAGATGTTGCTAAGCATTCTAGAAAAAGTGTCATAGCTTTTCTTAAAAAACCTGTAAACATGAAACCAATTCTTTAAGTGTAGGTAAATTAACATTGTTAATTTAATATACAGATTGCAAGGAGAGGATCAGAAAAGGAAAGTTCTGTTGTATTGTTATTCTACATTCTTTTTTCAAAATCTTTTAAAAACTTGGACAGAAATAGCCTCAGGAGTGCTTTTATAATTAAGAATAATTAATTCTTTTTATGTTGAAAAGCATTGTAATTTACCTAGCTATTTAAAAATACTAATAGATTGGAGAAAATATTTGGAAAACACTCATGCACTTATTAACATCACCTTCCACCACAACCACCCAGACCACTTGCATTTCTCTCAAAGAATCATAGTTTCTAAAATAGAAAAGATTAAAAAAAAAAGAGAAAAAAAAAGTTTCAGCATACTTGACCTTGAAAATTTGGATTTGGATGCCTTGGAATGGAAAACTTAGTATATGTATAATTTGTGGCAGAAATCTAGACATCTTTACAGGACATAGTCTTAAGCCACTCATGGGGAGATTTAGGTTGGACATCAGGAAGAATTTCTTTACAGAAAGGGTGATTAGACATTGGAATGGGCTGCCAAGGAATGTGGTGGAGTTACCATCCCTGGGGGTAATTAAGGAAAGTGGACATGGGACTCAGTGCTCTGGTCTATTTGACATGGTGATGTCCAGTCAGGAACTTGATGATCTCAGAGGTCTTTTCCAACCTGACTGATCCTGTGACTCTGTCATCTCCACCCTACATAAACAAAGTAGGCAAATTATACAAGAAATATGGAAGAAAAATTAATAATTGTGAAAATTATTTTAAAATAATGCAATTTAGGAAAAAAAAAAGTAGAGCAGCATCAAGACATAGTAGCATCTGGGAACTTTTAGGTTGCAGCTTCTTCTCTAAAGAAGAAATGAAAAGTGAAAACCACAAGGGGCCATCTTCAATCACACTTTTTTCCCCCTGCGGTACCACTAGATCTACTTCTAAACCAATTTAGCCTAATGAAAGCATTTTTCTTGTGTGGACAAGGCACACACTTTAATTTAACTTGTTTCCACAGTAATTGAAGCATATGTTGAGGACTCCCAAATACCTTTTAAACCACTTCTTATTTTGCTGACATCTGTCCGCTATCACAGTTGCTTACCAGTGGAACGTCTTATTTTTGATAGTATTTTTCCACAAAACTTCATGTCTCAACTGAGAAGTTATTTCTATCCTTGAAGAGAGCTTAGTCAAAGTCTCCTTTGATAGATGTGACGGTTTTCTTGTATCACCTCCTATGGCCTCTATTTCTGTCACCTTTCTTTAACAAAAATTGAGAACTTCTGTGCCTTTGGGGTTTTTTGTTTGGGGTTTTTTTTTTNTGCAAGTGAAACACCTGACTGAGGAGTGGAGTTATTCTAACCTCCTTGTAGGTAAGAATCATCTGCAAGAGTTCATTCAGCTCAGCCTCTGAGAGGTCCAAACCCATCAATTTTTTACAACAGGAGCTTAAGTCGAGCTCAAGCTCGAGTCAGGGGAAATGAAACTGGTTCGATTATCCAAGGGCTGCGTATATTTTCAAACAACAAGAAAGGAGCCATGGCACAGTAACAGAAATTTTACACTGCCCTTTGCGGCATCCAGGTAGCTGGATGATCCTCTGATGATGGATGTGCAGTTTTCTTTAGGAACAGAAAGGGCTGTTGCGCTTCTGACTGTCCCGGCACTTGGCCCAGCAAGGCTTTCTTTATGTGCTGAGGGTGGCCTTGCTGGAAGGAGCTTACAGAAGCTGCTGCTTTCCAACCAGGCCTTTACGAGGCCTGGTGTTCAAGAGTATGCATCTTCTTAAAAGAAAGCTGAACTGGTTCACAGTTTTACAGAACTCCTATCAATCCCAAGATAAAAAGTCACACTTCCATTCCATCCCACAAGTGAAGCTCACTCTTTTCCTTTAAGTAAGTATCCCTTAAAATAAATAAGTATAGAGTGTTGTACATTTCTCTGCTCCCAGAGGACTCCTGCTTTCTTTCCTCAGAAATTACATTTTCTGGAACATGTTTCATAGCAGCTATCTCTTTGCCCTTCTTTTGGAAGAAGTTCCTTAGCAAATAGAGCAAGTCTCTAAAAAAACTATGTATGGTCTATGTATGGTGTTAAATTAGTAAAGTTACCCACCAGAACAAACCAAAACCCAAAGCAAACACACACAAATCCCAACAAATCCCACCAAAACAAACCAAAATGCTATCACAATCAATAATTTCCCAGAGATGTCCCTAAACATGGGTTCATTAATTTAATATCTAAGCAGTTAAATAAATGACATGGTGTTAGTGTGAGCTGCTTTATAATTTTCTAGGCTTTTCTACCTTCTCTTAACCACAAGTTAGGATATTGCATAAAAACAATAGCTTCTGCAAACCTGTGCCATCTCTCCCATTTTTACAAAAAGCATGAAACAGAGGAATGCCCACCTTGACTCACTGTGGCCACACCCAAACAGTAAATTTAAAATTCTAAAACATGATCAACTTTTGATGGTAGCCACTAGAGCTGCTGGAGATCTTACATATAGTTAGGTTAAATTAATGGCCTAAGGGATTTCCTTGGTATGATATATTGCAAGTTCTTGGGAAGTTTTAGTCCTAAGTAAACAGTAACACAATTTCTCCTTGCAGGGAGAAGTGAACTGTGGCTTTGATATTACAATTTTCAACCTCTGCTCTTGCTTCCAGCCAAATAAAGCATTATATTTGTTTAATTAACACAGCAAAAGACAGGGTAGTCCTTGCATCTGCTTTTGTTTCTTTAAGTCTTTTTGAAAATAAAAGTAAAATAATGTCTTGTGGGTTCATACTTTTTTCCAGTTTTGATGCTTTGTTTGTTTACTAAATAGAGGATTTGAAAAAAAAATTGATTGTTTCTTAAAGGGTAGAGAGGTCAACTGAGAACGACTTAAAATTATTATAAAAAATATGTTGTTGATGATGCTGGTGGTTTTTTTTAAATTTCAGTTCTTCTGCTGAAGAGCTATAAAACACAGAGATGCAGGATGCTGGTCTGATACAGAACAGCATCCTTATATTTTCTCAGGTCCATAAACTATTCATTTTTTGAATATACTTTATACAGCTTGTGAATGCTTCCAAAGACACATTTCACATGTCTTTTACATATTTTTTTAGAATAAAACTTTATACTAATGTCAAAGAAAACAGAACAATTTGGGAAAATTTAATCTCAGCTCTAACTGTGGAAGCTTTATACAACTCTACACTAAAGCCATTCTTCTAAATAAAGTAAGGGAAATATAAATCAATTACATTTTAGAGAAGTCAGACAATTAAATCATTCTCTCTGAAGAGCAACAATACCATAATTTTCCATAAACAACACCAAAATGGTCCAGTTCTGTTGTCTAAAGACATTCTGATCACACAGAACATCTAAGCAGAGAGACAGCACAGTCCAGTCACACTGTTCTTTTTGACCAAAAGATTTATTTTTGACCAAAAGAGGTCCTATGCACCTGCAAAAAAGGATTCTTTTTTGTGCACTTTAAATAGCATCAACACTGATAGATATTTGGATATTGTTTTGACCAACCGAAGGATAAAAATAGTGTTTCCTATGTGTGTGCTTAAAGATACTCTTTACTTGCAAAAATCACAGAAATAGACAAATAAGGAGATAAACTTTCTAACTAAAAATTTGAGGTTTTTACTAAATCTCTAAAGAACAGGTTTAAAAACTAGAAATAATCCAGTCTGCATCATTCCAGACAGTCGAGAATAAAATCACAAAATACTACTTCAATAACAACAATAATAATGATAATACTGGAGAAAACTCCCAACCCTAACACTGAAGATCCATTTGAATGATTTCTTATGTTCACAAATAATTGAATTAATATTGTGGAATGTAACTGGAGCTCAGATCAGTATGGATGCTACCTAGGTAGTGCAATATATTATTCTACACTTTGTCATGAGTATGTCTGCAAGGAGACTACTGCAAGGAGACTACTGCCTGAGCAGTTGTAGACATCAGCAATGCAGACTGCTACCCCAAAGCTTTCCATTCTAGGCTCCCTTCATAATCAACACAAATAAATAATCTGTTCTAGAGTGTGATGCATCTACTTGCTAGAGTTAACAAGGAGAAGAAAGTATAAATAATGCATAAAATATGGTTCTGACCTGACTTTGTCAGTTCTTCCCCCAAAAGCCTTGAGAACCTGAGGAAGAAGTGATGACTGCTATTTTTTTTCAGTCACTCAGATTTTTTCTACAGTATGGAGAGGATCACATTACAATTGTAACTACATTTTCCAAGTGATCATCTGACATGTTCAAAGCTAACATGATTCAGTTTATCTAGAGAGTATAATTTTTTTTTTTTCCTGGCAAAACCATGTGTTAACCAGGTTGGCCTGTCAACACCTAGTATGCTAAAGGACTGGTTTTGTTCCAAAGCATTCTGGTATAACCTGGGCAGCTTTCCCAAGCTGCCAGGTGGAAGAGATGGAGAAATGTGGGTGTTAGAAGACTATAAGCCAAATCGTGTCAACTGTTTCATACTGTATTTTTTTTTTAACTGAAGGAACTCTACAATTTAAATGGAACTTTCTTGATGTAAAAATAAATAAATGGATGTTGAACACCTTATTTTCCTTTCAGAAAGTGTACATGGAAAAATTCAAATCTAGCAAACTTCCTGCTGTGGTAAGGGAACAGATGATATGGTTTCTGGTAATGAAGAAATTTTTGTTTGGGGTTTTCTTTTACGGCTTTTAAATTATGAATGGACTAATCCTGGTGTATCTTCTGCCTCCATCTCATTCCCAGTCATTAAATTACAAAGACATCACTTCTAGCTCATTTATATTACTTTCCTATCTGGTCTTCAAAATGGAAAAGATTGTCATAGATATACTTCTGTGATTGCTTTTTTTGTGCAATGTTCCAATCATTCTAAAATCTGAGCAAAGACTGGTGGATATTTCAGGGGGATACGCATAAAAATTATCAGCCCCTTTGGAATTCCAGTTAAGTCCCTACATCACTTCTTTACAGCTGTGTTAAACTTCTGAATTGATCCGACTAATTTTGTAATTTTGTCTTCATTAAAAAAAAATCTAACTGCCATGTAATTTCTGGGTAATGAACAAAGTGAAAGATCAAGACCACACAGATAAATGGAATGTAATACGTTAATAATCTCCATAATCTAACATTTCACTGTAATTCTAATTCTTTAAAAAATCATATTTTTGTAAAAATAATATCAAGAAAATAATAAAATAAGAATATAAGATTAAGCAAAGCAATATAATAAAGAGGAATCCATTCTCTAGTGCCTAGATGGAGAACTGAAATAGACAGTAAAAAGAAAAATAGCTGAAATTATAATACATTTAATAATAATATTATATTTAGTGTCCTGAAAATAATAATGAAATCCTATGCAGTGGGCTTTCATCTGAGTCTAGGCCTCTTATTCAATCTCATTATGCCTACTGAGGTGCACACCTTCCCACCTCTAATCCTTATGATATAGTCTAAAAAGAAAATAAAAAAACAGAAACAAAACCAAAAACAACACAAAAAACCCCAATCCAAACCACCATCACACAAAACAAAGTGCTCAGCATAGAAAGAAGTCTGAAGGATAAAACAATAACAATGTTAATGATGAACCATATTCCAACTGAATACAAAGACTCAAATATTAATAAACATTCTTCTGTGAAGACGACATCACAATAAATTAGCATTGGAAATACACCTTGGAGTAAATGACATGGGTACTATGGATAAGTGATTTCATTGTGATCCACAACAGCTTCATTTAGCAGAGCATCTAAATAGTTGATGATATATTTTTGAACCGTGTTAATGTTGGTTTAAAATCTCTGCAAAATAAAGAGGACTGCATTCCAACACCAACTTCAGGGATTATGTGGGACATCTCTCTTTCGGTGTCTTGTGTGGGGACAGGAGTTGGAGTTCAGTGATCCTAAGTGGGTCCCTTCCAGCTCATCACATTCTATGATGTTGCCATGATTTGAAGATTTTGTGAGCATTCCCAGTATACTTCTGAGTATAGTCAAATCAGTTAGTTAAAAAACCCCTCAATAGTGTTATTTGGTTCATTCCACTTTTTTGGAAAATGAAATAGTTTTTCCAGGTATCACAAGTTTGCCTGCTTGATAAACTAATATATGGAGGTCAAGCTACCAGGACAAGGTATCAGAAGAAAATCGTTTCAATATAATATTTTAAACTATACATTTTTCTTAATATATAGTGTAATGTGTGATGTTTAGATGCATGAAGTGTGAAGTTGCTGATTAACACTGAGACTACTTAAAGCTGACCATATAGACATGACTCGATCAAATTCAATGGTTATACATACAATTTTAAATGTTTTATTAAAATTTCTTTATTTAATCCAATCATTCTTGGTGTGGATAATTATCTACATTGCTATATAATATTATTCATTAATTCTCTGATTTAAAGCCTACTGAAGTCTAGGAACATGAGTTCCTTGACTGGAAATATTTCACATTAAGCCTAAGAATATTTGCACTTTTAAAAATGTGCAGATCTCAAAAAGAGGTCTTAACATAAATATAAAAGGACATCTTTAGTTCCTAATTTCTAGGGTAACATTAGTTATAGCTGTTGAAACCTTTACACTAAATTTCACTGTCCCTACAGTAAGATTTCCTGGCTTTAAAAATTAATTCAAACAGTAAAACCCATATTATTTAAATCTTGGTTTAGTACAAAGAGGTGTAATCCATTTATGGTAATACAATAACTGCTTATTCACACTTTTATGAGTGTATCTAATGAAATGCTTTAAACCATTTTATGCAAATAGGACTTTTATATATTGATCAGATTTACTGCTTTTTGCCTTTCCTACAGTTGCATGAGCAAACTGCATTTTGTACAGAATCTCCATAAATGTGCACATACCTGATTAGTAGAGTGAAATGATGAGTACACATATCTGTACTTATTGCCAATTATTTATGTTTTATTGTTTTAATTATAAGGAGCAGTATTTGCAGGGATTGCAAAACAATTTTCCTATGTAGAGCAGAATTAAAAGAATTAGTGTACTTTTAAATTAGACTCCAAATTAAAAGATATTTATCTGGCATTAATTTTAGGTATCACTTAGAGGAACTGAGATGTATTTTAAATGCAGAGTAAACCAGAAAGTAGAAGTTACATTTCACTGTTAACCGACTGTTACATGACAAGTAAACAAGTTTAATCGTGTTATTCACCTCATTGACTTTAATGATTCAATAATAGATGTAATAGCCACCTCAGGACCAGATGGCTTAGGGAAAAAAAGTCCCCATGAACTACCACTTTTTCATCTCAAGTATCTGATAAATATGTTAACTCCCTGCACTGCGATGACAGCCGGAATTTCTCACCAGCTGGCCAGTTGCTCTGCACAGTGGGTGATATCATCCTCAACTGAATGTTGAATTCTCAGCTCTGTAGTAAGGTCAGGACTTCAGGGTTTTTCTTAAAAAACACATTTTTTTTATTGATTTCACATAAACATTACAATCATTGACAAAAGGATAAGGGGGAAAGGTCTTAGGAAGGGGCAGATCAAGAGCTGAGGTTGGATTCAACACGAGCCCATCACCCCCATGCATTAGCAATGTGGGTTGAATGTGCAAAGAGAATATGGGGCTGCAGGTACCTCTCATCAAGTTGTTTTACTACCCCAACCTTTTGCTCAGTATTTTGTTACCTCAAGCACAGGCTGCATATGATCACGCCTGGCATTCATTTCAGCCATGAAACACTGTTTACTTCTAGCTGTCATCTGTGCTGCTGCTGCTGCTGCAAAAAAGAAAAAGGCTCAGAAGAATTTCACCCCCCTCTTTTCCCAGAAATGTCAACAAAATGGACACATTGATTATCTACAGCCTGTATCAGCCAACACCATTCAGATCTGAAGAGCAGTATACAGCCTACTGTCTGCCACTATTGCTTGATTTTGGCCTTGTTTTTTTTAACACTTCTTCTCTCCTTAGATACCACATCTGTTTCTGCCTCTGTCTGTGCAAAATCCAACCATGGTAGAGCCTAACAAACAAAAGTGTTTTTTCCTGTGTGAATATTCACAGACATTATTTCCTATTTGTTCCCTGACTTCTGATTTGCCTTTGTAAACCAGACCATACTTGGTCTGGCATCAAGAAAAAAATTGTCCCGAGTTTTTGGAAGGGAAACTGAATTGTACATAATGAAAAGAGAAAGGAGAAAAATAAGATTCACGTGTGTTAACTATCTTGTCAGTTAAGGGATTCTTAAAAGACAATTCTGAAAGCCCCCTAATTGAACATCTATTAAAAGCCCAATTTTAAAACAAATTGGATTTTCTCAGCAACTTTAATTACACACAAGTTATATTAAAATGCTAGAAAACCCAGAATAAGTGGCATCATACAACTTTATTAAAAACATAAACCAACTCCCTTTTCCTGTATTACTCACAGAATTCGTTACATGCTATTTATCTCACGTAAATGCATGACAAGTTCTTCAGCAACAGTCATAATAACAAATAAGTCTCTTATCCTACCATAATGATATGTATCTTCCCATGACAGTACATAAAGCCACTTATTCATATTAATTCATTTACTCACTCAGCATCACTTTGGAAGAGGGTACTACTATTCCTCTCTATAAAAACCCTTGGTTTAAATAAATAGAAACTTAAAGATACTGATAATCTCCTAATCACAGGCTGATAAACATATCTCTTTCCTCAAAATATAAAAGAAGTATATACGTGCCAAAAATAATATGTCTGAAAAAGTTAGCTTTCTACCAAAAGGGAAACAGGAGCAAGCAAAAAAACATATTGAAAGCCAGTATAGCAAAGTATTAAAGTACAAAGAAATTGATATTCTCAGCACATAAAAAATCAATACAAAGATACATCAAGTGTAGCAAGTAATGTGTAGAAATAACAACACAAAAAAGGATATGGGAATAGGAATACTAGTATTTTAAAAACAGCAATAGAAACTAAAATAATTTTTTCAATTAGGGTATAACAAAACCCAAACCCTAAAAAGTAAATCAAAATATAAGAAATGTGCTCTGCATCATCCTTCATCAAAATAACAAAAGTTCTCTTTACTTAGGTACATAAACCAAGGTATAACGTATAAAAAAATGCGATGGAACTACATAATGAAGAAATACTAGGCCACACTGAGAATTTATTCTTTGGGACTTCACAGCTGCATGCAGGCACAAATGCTAAATGGTCCAGAACAGTTCACTTCTCCAGAGGGGATCAATTTTTTATACAACAGATAACATGGAGGACTGAGATTTTTTCAGCACTTGTTATGTTTCGATGACCTTCATCATCTATATACGTGATTTTTTTCAGTTCAAATTGTCTGACAGTAGACTAAGTCTGTGCAGACCAGATGGTTACATAAACATCAGAATGAAGATCTTATTGAAGCATTTGGGAACGCAGGTTCTTCTGGCAAAATGTTGAAAAAGTCACAGGACAGCAAATATGCAAATTTCATTCATTTTTTTTCCTTAAGCTTTCCAGTAAAACTCCATAGGAAGAATAATCTGGGAAATGACTTGAAGACTTTGCTTTGCAGGAGCTGGTTGGTTCACACCAAAGGGAAGTTAGAAGTGAATTAATACTCATACATTCACTTTTGAGGAACAAACTAGGCACATACATTATTTGGGAATAAAAACAGATACTAAAGCCGATGAAACTATTTTTAGATTACATACATCTTTCTGTAAGAAAAGGATTACTTCAAATAATTATTAGGAGTGAATTATTTCTAATAGCAAATCACAAAAATATTGCATTAGCTTTGAATTTTTGTCAATTTATCAGGGAAAGGATTTTGGAATCAGGAAATGGTAAGGATTAATCCAAGCAAAATGAGACACCTTGAGAACCACTTTCTTTTCAGGAATATAGTGCATACAATTCCCCTCAAGAATGACAAACCAAAGAGAATAATCTCTTCTGAAGTTTCCCATCTCTCCTGGAACATTCTCTATGTTAGAACACAGCACGTTCATTGACACTGAGATGCAAAATCAGTCCGTAGTGTGCTCCACATCCCAGTCTTAAAAGCATCTGGATCAGGCATTGGACAGAAAGGCATTGTACCTCTCCTTTGAATCCACCTAGTTTTACCTCTCTTCTGAACCACATCTGGAATTTCATTTATTGGGAAAGCAAGACACAGGTTGCAGAAAGATGGTGGCAGAAAATGTCCCTGCTGTACTCTGATACTGGCTCAGGAGATATCTAAGAAACTTAGACTCTGAAATTGTCTTAAGTACCTTCCTAGACAACTTTGTCAACCAATTTTGTTCACTAAACTCTTCCTGGTGTGGTCAGGGCAACTGTGCTGGGGCTCAAGGCACAATGTTTCCTCCTGACTCAGTTGACGGTTCAGCTCTCAATTCCTTCTATTTTTTTGGGAGATCTACCTGGTTGTAGGGTGAGCTGATTAGTAAACTGATTTGAGGTACGACTAACTTGGTATGTGTGCTTTGATCTAAGTGATCCCAAAGTTGCAGCCTTGGGTAAGAGATTGTACACCACATGGTTCAAACCCCTTCTACTGTGGGTACTTAATTTTTTATACAAAGTATAAAAAAGCAAGCTTTTGATTCAGTGCTTATTCACACAGGATTCAAATTTTAACACTATGTGTCATGGATAAATTCTTTAAAACAACAAAGAATTTTATTTCACTCTAGTTTTTTTCTTTCTTTCTTCGAAAATGCTTGATATTGAAAATTTTACTTTCAGTTTCAAGAACTCTTTGATGTCACAGTTTGAAGAGGGTTAATTTCTTTGCAATGAAAAGCCATATCAATTAATGTGAATGTATTTTTCCCCCTCCCCCAGGGACAGCATCAAAAGAAATTATTAGGAGCATCCTCAGAATGCTACAGCCAATTAAAGGTTAACTGTGTCTGAATTAATAACTAATGGGATTCTATATATTCTACGGCTAGAATAATGTACATACTACACCTAAAGTGAGGACAGTTGCCTTCTTCAGCACTTTCTAGTCTTACTTTTACATTTTCTGTCTCCTGTCTACCCAAATACTGATTATGTAGGTCTTTAATGGTCAGCTGGGTATTGTTGGTAATTAACCTCACAGGCAAAGGCTAATTGCTCAATTGTCTTTGGTGAGTCTGATGGGAGAAGTCAGAGGTAGTGGCCAACCAGACAGTGAAAAAGGATAACTCGCCAGAATTAATGAACAAAGTTTGTATTGGTGTCTTTTAACTTTCATTTGACAGTATATACATTTTCTCCTTCTAAACACACATGGCCCAAAAGCCAAACTGCTATATTAGATATTGTAAGTTTACACTAATATGTAATATTTCTGGATATTTATGAGATAAGTTTTTTAGTTGCTTCCTGTCTTGGTGTTTATGTTTAAAGAGGAGTTTGTTTAAACTCTAGTGAAGACATAGTTACGATTAACAGTGGGAGATTTTAAATTTGGGTTTAGTGATGGAAAAGTGTTCTGAAAATATATAATACTGGGTGGTCAAATGTAGTCACTATGTCAGTAGAAATTTGACTAGTGTTGTAAGAGAAAACTGAAGAAATTTAACAGATGGTATTGAGAAAGCCAAATAATGGATTTATCTTCTAATCTGGTAGCATTAAATTTTCTAGATACTAATAGAAAGACCTATGTAATATGAATAGAAAACAGCAGAATCATTCCTTACAAGTGTAATTTTCTTTCTGGTCTGGATTAAATTTAGTTGAGGAATTTGGTGTCATTAATAAGGGAATTTTTGCCTTCCTAAAGTCTGTGTTAAATCCAGAAGTGTCCTGAAGGTATCTAGAGGGTGATGAGATACTGGAACAGGCTGCCCAGGGAAGTTATGTTAAAGGGCAGTGTTCAAGGCCAGGTTGGATAAGGCCTTGAGCAACCTGGTCCACTGTGGAGGGGTTGGGGTGATTTTTAAGGTCTATTCCAACACCTTAAAATTGTAACCTATGACATATCATTTCCTTTCAAGCACTAAGTTTTTTATGGCCTGTTATTCAAATGAGGGTTCCCACACCGACAGAATTTATCCTAGATAGCTTTTCATAAATGGACAGGAAGGTAAGTAAATTGCCTTGAAGATCCCAGCCTAATTAGTTTTATTATCTATTAGAATGTTGCCGTTTTTAACACAGTCTGTATTTTCCCAGACCAATTTTCTGTATTCATGGTCTTACATCTTGCTGTGATTTTATAGAAAGATGCTAATTAGTAAGAGATCAATTTGAATTTGTTCATTCCTACTTCACTTTATAGTAGCCAACAGACCTGATAATACTGCTAAAGTGAATCATCATGGAGTTCAGTTTTATGAATCTATTTAAGAATAAAATCAAATTATATAAAATCCTTTAATTTTGTTGCCCATCCACAGCATGTAGAAAAAATGAAATTAACCTAGACAACTGAATTCAAAACCTAGAAATTCAGGAGTTATATTTCCAATAAAAACAGTGAAGATATTGAAAATGTAGTCGGTTAAACATGTTACATGCAAAATTGTTTTCACGTCAGTGAGTGAGGCATTGGGTTTTCATCCTGGTATTTGTAGTATTAAGGGAAGGTTATTGTCACGAGCCATAGAGGCTAACCAGTTACATTTTCCCCTAAAGACAACAGATGAAGCAAGCCATCATATTTCCATCCATTTCCCCCAAACCTTTCCCTCTCAGCAAGGCTGAGAATCTGACAAAATTAATTTGGTACATGGCTGAGAATCCTTAAGCTGACCTTATCAGAAACATGCTAGAGAGCGCTCTACCCATCAGTTTGGTTAATAAGGAATCAAGTAACTTTTCAAGATGCAATAGATATCTTTCACTGAAAAGTAATTTTCTAAACTCTACAGATTTGCTGCAAAGGATAATGAAGAGTTTTCATTTCACATTTACCTGTACCATGGTTCTGAGACATCCCTACAGTATAAAGAGTTTAATACTGTGCTTATTGAAACATGAAGTGTTACAGTGAACAAGTGAGATAAAACTAATAGGAAAAACAACCCTGCAACTCAAATCTGAAATATTTTTCAGAATGAAATTGGTAGAGTAATTGAAAAAAAAAATAGAAATATTGCTGTTGTACAGCATTCTATATAGAAGTAGTAATGGATATAAATAAGTACGTAGCAAGTACTGTTTCTAATCATTTCAGCCTTACTTGTGAGGACCTTACTCATATTGAGTAGTACCTATCTGGTCAAATTTTCCAATCCCACCAAGTGAGATATTTTCACTGGTGAAGATGTAAACTCCTTTCTTTTCTGATGTAGTGGGTTGACCTTGGCTGGAGGGCAGAAGTCCCCTAAAACCACTCTATCACACCCCTTCACAACTGGACAAGGAAAAGAAAATATAACAAAAGGATCATGAGTTCATAAGGGTTCATAAGTACAGAGAGAGATCACTCACCAATCACCATCACAGGCAAAACAGGCTCAGCTTGGGGATGTTAATTGAATCTGTTACTAACAAAATCAGAGGAGGAAAACAAACTTTAAAATCACCTCACTCCCATACCTCCCTTTTTCCCAGCTCTACCTCTTACCCTGCAGGAGTGCAGGGAGATGGGGAATGGGGCTTATGATCAGTTCATCAGACGCTGTTCCTACCACTGTTCAGGGAGAGGAGTCCTTCCCCTTCTCCAGCATGGGGTCTCTCCCATGGGGGACAGTTCTCTATGATCTTCTCCAATATCAGTCCATCCCACAGACAAGAGTTCTTCATAAACTGCTCCAATATGGGTCCCTTTGGACTGGCTTCAGTCCTTCAGGCACAACCTGCTCCAGTGTGGGGACCTCACAGGGTCACAAGGAAATCTGTGTAGGAAGACAGAGACAGTGCTAAAGGCAATCCTGCCACTGATATATTGCAGCTGTGTTAATTACCAAAGAATGGGAACAGCCTTGCCCTCACAGCTGGGATAAAAGAGTGACTTAGATGGCAGAGAGTTACTTGGAGTCTGCTGGCTGTGCTGTGAGGAAGAAGGGACAGGGGATTGTGTGAGGGACAGATAAGTTAAGAGCCACTATTTGAGGGACAGACAGGCTTAGGTGGCCATGCCAGGAACTGGAAGCAGCAAGCTGGAACTGCAAAAGGCAGAGAGAAGAAGGAGAGAAAGAACTAGAGCTGTGTGGAGCTGCCTATAGAATTGCATCATAGTAATGGTATGGGAGACTTTTAAGGAACCTGCTGCTGATACTTGAAGCCTCCTGAAGTTTTTATTGAAGCACTTTGAGTACAGTGGCTGTCTCGACAATGACAAATGTGCTCCAGTGTGGGCTCCTCTCTCCACAGGTCTGCAGGTCCTCAGGTCTCAGACAGGAGCCTGCTCTGTCACAGGCTTCTCCTGGGCTCACAGGTTCCTCTCTGGCATCCACCTGCTACAGTGTGAGTTTCTCCACAGGCGGCAGGTGCATCTCTGCACTCCTATTGACCTCTGTGGGCTGCAGGGGCACAGTTGCTCCACCACAGTGTTGACCATGGGCTCAGCACTGGCACCTGGAGCACCTCCTCCCTGTCCCTCTTCACTGACCTTTATGTCTGTAGAGCTGTTCCTCTCACATATTCTCACTCGGCTTCCCTGAGAGGAATTGCATTTTAACAATAACGTTTTTTCCCTTCTTAAATATGTTATGACAGGGATTTTACTATAATTCCTGATTGGCTCAGCTTTGGCCAGCAGTGGGACTATCCTGGAGATGCCAGGCATTGGCTCTGCTGGATAGGAAGGAAAATTTGGACAGCTTCTCACAGAATCCACTTCTGTTAGCCCTGGCTACCAAAACCTGGCCATGAAAATCCAAACCAGCTGGGGCATATGCAAGCACATTGATGGAAGTTATCAAATATCCTGCTGCAGATTTTGACATTGAAGAGGGTTTGTACTATTATTTGATGTATTTTTAAATTCAGAATGTAATGCAATGAAATATGTGACCATATTTGAAATATGTGACCACAAATGTGTGTGGTCTATATCTTCAGGTATTTAAAGATAGGTACATTTTTCAGACATAAATAAATATCTTAAATTTTTTTGAAAATACAATATTAATGGAAACAGAAAAATGCTATAAAATATTCAGTGATAAAGCTTAATAATTAAGTTCCTTTAGAATAAGATCAAAGTGGTACTACAAATGATATTACATGAAGTAAGATTACTTTTCACAAAAAAATTGTACATCATTATTGTTTTCTAGACCATAGACAGTTACTATGCACTACACAGTCTTTTCTGATGGTTTGCAAATTACTGCTTATCTACTTGATATGCTGCACCTTTGATATTTCTGCCTTGCAACTGGTTTAGTGAACTTTTCCAGAAAAACTTGAAAATGCCTGTTTGCCATTGTCCTGGAAAATGCCAGGAAACACAAAAAAACCCCCATTCAGTAGCATAAAGGCTTCATGTCTCAGAAACTACTACAAGAGCAAGGGTTTATTAAATTTTCTATAATCAATTGCATTCAGTTTGTGCAACTTCCAAAGAAGAAATGCCATAAAGAAAACTTAGTGATGGCATCTGCTATGCAGTACTACTTGTAAGCCAATGAAGTGTGTGTAAAATATTATTTCTGTAAACAATTTTTTCCCAACCCAAAGAACTATTTTCATGCTTGACTTCTCATTCTACATGAATCTCTGAATTCAAAGTTTTATATAAATCAAATATTGCCTGCATTTATTTTTACTGCACTTCATGGTATAATACATCACCATTAGATAACTTATTTACAACATTAAATGCTGTAAATTACTATAAAATGAAGCAACCTATCACAATGTGATACTGGAATTGTAAAACATTGATATTTCCCAGTACCCGGACTGTTGTTGTTTTTCTTGAGCTTATGTTGTCAGACATAATCTTTAATTTACATAATTTACTTTAAATTATTCTGTTATCAAAAATTAGCAGGAATACACATGAGCACACACATGCACACACACCTGTGAATATGTATATGTGAGCTATCATTTCTGGATGGAATGAAAAGGAGGGGGTTGAACTGGTAGAAATAAATCACAGAAACATCTATCAATCTTCATTTAAATTGGTCTAAAATGATATAGCTTAACCTAATGAAGAAGAATCTGTGTATTTGACAGGTTTTAAATAATCATCTTAATATCATAAGCTGAGCTCATATAATTTTCTTCTCTGTTATGACATCTTTATACGATTTACGCATTTTCCAGATATGTCTGAATTGTCAGACCTTTCTAAACTTTCTTTTCTGTGCCACTAGATTAAGATTAAAACTGATTTTTTCCCCCTGCCATTTGTTGTAATTTGTCACTGAAAATAAACAGTTTGACATTGCAAAACCCTTAAAAAAATTGCTTGCAAGTTAAATTGATCTAGGCATGTTTCCCTACCTTCAGTGTGGCAACACTGTTTACTTTAAGCCCGTTTCTGCTATACACCAGTGAAGGCAGGAGCCGACAGCTCTGCAAACAGGCAGAGGCTCCACACAGAGCTGTTAATCAACTCTGCCTACCAACTGATATTAGTCAGGGAACTAGTGGATTAGGACAATGTGTTTGCAAAATGTCAGATCTGTTTGTTTTGAGGCAACAAGAGCTACTTCTGAGGGAGATTAAAGATCAGATGAGGTCCTGTGAGGAGAAAGAAACAGATAATTTGATTAGGATTCTGCATTAGAAACACAGAGTAAAAAATAATAAAATCAGCACCCTCTCAAATCTCAAGTCAGGCAGAAAGAAATAAAAAAAAAAGGTAAAAAGAAAACCTCTGCTTTAGCCAAGAGTCCGGGGATATACCAGATTGGAGTACACCAGGAAGGGATTTGGTTCACAAAGTCTCTGTGTTTCTTTGAAGCAGAAAACTGATTTATTCTTACTTTATAATCAGACTTTGGGGTCACTTTTTTATTTTAATAAAGGTAAACAGGGCACATGAACTTCTCACAGGGAATGAACAGTCTCTATCTTAGAATGAAATGGTTGAAAAGGTGCTTTGTGTATACAAACCAGATTAACTATGCGTTAATTGTTTAAGAAGCAGATAAATGGCTAAACTGCCATGATGCCGGTATATATTTTACACTCTGTATTGAAATGAAATCTGGGATGTAGCTACTAAGTGTGCATATGAAGGAAATGTGCTGAATCCACTGACAGAGGAACTTGGAGCAGCAAAAGGCAGAGAAAAGTCCTGGCCCCTGGCTGATCAGATGCATCAGAGTCACTCCCATTCATACACCATATTTGTGCTGATCACACACACTCTTTAAAGGAGATCTCCTTCTCTCTTAAAGGTGAGAGATTTTTCAGGGTCAAGTGGAAATATAATGAGCCAGGATTAAGTTTTCAGACCAAAAGCAGACCTTCTTTAGGCTTGAACAGGAAATATTTCAGCCCTCTCTCACAGGCTGTTGCTGACCTCATTTACAGAGGTGCTACCTTTGGAATGGCTGTTTGTTTCAACCTTCAACCTAATAGCAAGGCATCTAATTTTTAAAGGCTGATGGCTCTTCTCTTTAGGGTTCATCTCCTGGCTGTAAGGGTCCTAGGTGACTGATTGCCACTCCTAATACAGGAGCTGTACCTGCCCTGCTCCTCAAAGAACATAAAAGAGAGTGTGAAGACGTGCAAAAATTAGATGTTTCAGCAAATCCTTCCTGTCTGTCTAACATGACTGAGATCTCAGTTAAGTTTTGCCTGGTTTTTGGACCTCACATTTTAAAAAAGACTCGAACCAGTGTGATAAGGCCTGGAAGATAGTTACCATGGCCAGAAATCTAGAAAACTACTGCTTGTTGGAAAAGTGAGGAATTCAGCTAGTTTCATCTGCAGGACTGAAAACTAATGGGAGTCAAAATAACAGCCTTCAAATCTATGAAAGATTATGGCAGAAAAGAATAAAATAACTGTTTCCTAGGGAAGAGGAAAAAAGAAATAGGTTAAATTGCATTGAAGAAGATCTAACTTAGACCCTCAGAAAAAACTTTCCAGCCTTCAGGCTATTTAAGCAAGGTAACTGATTGCTCTAGCAGGATGTGAAATCTCTATCTTTAGATGCTTTTAAGAACAGGTTAGATAAACATCTGTCAGGAAAAGTTTAGATATAGTGACCCGCTCTTCAGGAGGGAATTTCCACAGATGAATTCCTGAAATGTTTGAGAAGTTTTTCAGCCTCATTTTCCATGGCTTTAATACATCTCAAAATGTTATGTTTAAAAAACTTATGAACTCATTAACACAGAATTACAGATCATCCAGTCATTAATGCTGCATTATTCTTTAGAGTTGTTTTGATGTTTTCCTCTTTTCTCTGTTTTATGACCAAATAATCCTTCTATTGCTTAACAAATACCACCTTTAAGAGGTGCACAGCAGAGCTGCACATAACTGTAAGGCAGAGCAAGACCCTGCTATTATTATTTATGAACAATAATACCTAATGTATTGCACAGTTATTTTGCTTTGGCAGAGAGGATAGATTCCATTTACAACATAAAATTAACATTAATCCAATAAATAGGATTGCTGAAATTTAAACAATATCCTATCTTTTAAGAATAAGTTAAATATTTGTATTTTTTTGTAGTTATAATCTTACTTGTTTCAGTTTTATTTCAGCAATAAAATCTTGGAATACCTGCCTTACAATGGTATTCTAGTTAATTTATATTCTGTTTAAATGTATGGTTATTCTAGGAGGTTGGATTAAGAAAGAATACTTTCCTTTTTTGATTAATGTTACCTCAGAACACATACAAAGCCATTTATCAACAAATGCTTTTTGACACCCGATAAAGTCTGTTCATCCAGATTTTTTTTAAAGCATACTTGTATAAACATTCTCTAATGCATAAAATACGACAGTTCTGCGTAGCTTTGAAAGTGAAAAAGGCATTTTATTCAGCAGATGAGAAATGGTTTATTTTCCCAAAAGATCATGGCTATGTAATTTATGTTATTTATACAGAACAATGCTGTAGCTCTGTGTTCTAGCACTAAAAAGGAAAAGGTAAAAGACATGGAGGTGCTTTTTTTCATGCACACGAGACATAGAGATATGTATTTGTATATAAACTTCAAACACAGCTTTATCAGTATCTTGTTCTCATAAAATTACACAACAAAAAACTTATACCAGTGAAGGAAGACAAAAGAAAAACTTCATACAGTAGCAGGTGTATTACTCTCTTTACAATAAATGTTCATAGAGTAAATCCCATAGATATTTTTCTTAAATACTGCTGTATTAACCACTTAAAATAAATTAGAGTGATTTCAAAATGGTATGTGGGCCTAAAACAGTGCTGAAGGACAGATGTTTACAATCACCAGTGCTTCTTCGTATTAATTTTTTCCAAATGTTTCTTCCAAGCAGGTACCTAAGACTCTGTTTGGTTTTAGTTAAGGGAAATTCAAGCTTAGATGATGTTCCAGACTTTCCAAAACACTTCAATTAGAAGGCCCCATTGACAGAAAGTTAGTAAAGGGTAGCAAAAATAGCAGTTCTGTAGAGAAAAAGAGTAGCATTCAACAATGACGATGCCAGTTAGATTGGGGTTGAGCAATGTTTCCTTTTGAAAATGAAAAAAAATGTTGGGGAGTAACTTGTACCAGGTATGCATTGAAATATGAATAGCAGAGACTTTATGATACTGGTGGCATAGAACTTAATTATTATAGCTGTCCTAGACTAACTATTATATTCAACAGAAATTCTACCCTGATTTTTCATGCACTTCTGATCTAAACTGTGAGAAGTGAAAACAAGCCAACAAATACGAAAGTCTTCTTTGCAGAAGTAAAAGGAATACAAAACATACAAAGACTACTGAAATAAATTGAAATATAATGATTATTTTATGTCTGTTTAGATTTAAAACAATTCTAATACTTGTAAAATTAATTACAGTTCTTGAAAAAGTCAATCATTATTGTACCTCAATACAAGACCTTGTCTTTTTTAAATTTCTTTCAAGTTGAGAAAACCAAATCCAGACCGATCACTTTAAAAGTGAACTGAAATTAACAAAAAAAGTTAAAAAGATAAAGTTCTTAGCAATTTGTGTTCTACTTTTGTAGGGAATTCATCACTAAAAAAAAAATCACCAAAAACTGAGGCTAGAACAAGATATTGAGCTAACTTTCATATGAATAGCTGAAAGTTAATCAGTTACTGTTAGGTAAAACCAATATATCCAAGATTATATTTATTTGTGGCATCAGAATACTATCCAATGAAAGACAAATTTTAAAAGAATCCTACAAATCAGATAAGCCAGGTGTATTTTATTGTAAGAAGAAATACATGTTGAGGAGTTGTGAACGATCAGTAACTACTGATCATTTTCTACTTAACGCAGTGGAGTGTAATGAAATTATTTCAGTGATGCACATGACAGAAACACAGCAGTGACTCCTGTGAGGGATCTCTGACAGGAGCCCTGAGCTGGTGCATGCCTGGTGCCAAGAGCTAGCCTAGGGCTGACTCCTTTTTATCAGGTGATTTCAGGTCTTAACATTGCCCTCTATTTGTAACACAACAACTCGTGCTATCATTTGCAAAATGTGCTTGTGCATCTCAGCCACTCTCTTTTCAAATTCTGGAGTAGAAGCGAAAATTCGCATTGATTTACAGTTTATGTGGTTACAGGTACCAACATCCACAACAATTAAATTGCTCTGCTAATGTAATAAAGGGTAAGGGATTGTAAGTGACAATTCAGGACATCCTCTCTACTCCATTTTTGTGCTTGACAGTACATTTTAACTCACTACACATTCTATTTTCACTGAAGACTTACATAAGTAACCTCATAAACGAGTCAGGCTGCCGTGCGAGCAAGAGCTGCTGCAAGGCATGTAATGGTTAGCCCAACACATCGTCAGTCAGCGTGAAACTCTGGTATATTTAAATACTACATAGAAGAAAATGGGAGAAAGAAGAGAAAGACTTACAAAATATTAGAGATGTGTGTGTGTTATTAAACATATACATCTTCTGTGCTATTTGTCTTGAAAAATGTTCCATGTGTTTTATAGATGAATGATCGAGAATCCCAATGATGATATAGACATCGAATAAAAATTTGTCTTTCTTTTGAAAATTACCACATCATGAAGTGGTGGAAATATTTTTAAATATTATTTTAAATGTTATTAAAGATAGATTGATATGTATGTATATACTCATATTATTTACATGATAATCCCATTGCTATTTCAAATAGATTTTTTTTTTTTTAAATTGTTCCTTTGAAACTCAGCTCAGGTCACCTAATTTGATTTGAATTAACCTTGAATGACTGTTATCTCTAGTTTTAAACAATGGGTATGAACTGAATAATCAGGTAAAAATTTGAAATGAAAATCTTTTGAAAACAATCAGGTTGAATGTTACTTTAGGTAAAAAAATGTATCAAATAAAGGAAAAACTCTAGAATTTCCCAACTTAGCAAGATATATATACATTAATACATAAAAAAATTAAGTTTTATACTACAGTTAGTGTCATTTTCCCCAGTCATGGTAATTTAAATCTATTTATAACTATGTTCCATGCTTCTTATGCTTATATAGTTAGTTGGCAATATTTCTACTCATCTTAGATGCAGAATTCTGTGAAAAGAACCAGATGAAATATTTCTTTATAAAAAATCAATAAAAAATAATGGAATAATATGTTTTATCATAGTTGTATTTCTAATATGATATAGTCAATGGTCCAGTTATTTCACATTTGCCTTTTCTTATTTTTATGAAAGTGTCTAGCATACTGTACATGTCAGTAAAACTAAACTATATGTTCTATTTATTTAGTCACTCTTACACAGCTGAAAATTTCTCAATAAATTAAGAAAGGTGTTAGTAACAACTAAAAGAAACAGGATATATAGACAAATTATTTGGACAACCTACCCAGATTAAACATTGTAACACCATGCAAGAAAAATTCTCACATTTTATAAGGACACTTTGTTCTCACAACCAGTGCACAGCTCAGAAAATTTAGATCATGATGACTTAACACGAGAGGAACGTGAATGCAGTACATTTCCTCTACAGTCGCTTGGAATCAGTCTAAGGAGCCCAAATTTTTGTGACGTCAAGAACTTGAAATCACAACATACAAAAATTAAGAATCTCATCAGGCCAAATTAAATGTCTTTAAGTAGCAATTATATATTTTTAAATATTTTCCTACTCTTGCTGAGGTTTTGACATCTCAAAAATAATAGTTTTAACTATTACTCCTGATGGATCTTTGGAGGGAATTGATTTATTTTGGGGCTTCTTTTAGTTGTTTTGGATTTTTATCTTAATGTACTTTGCTTCTATAATATGTTTACACATCATTTTAGGATCATCCTAGTAATTAAAACTCTTAGGCAAAATAATTTTAGTGGTCTTCATTTCTGCTTCAGAAGAGCTCTGACTCAATGCTTCCATGTGTAATAATATCCTCCCTTTTCGAAATCTAATAGCCCAAAGAAAGGAATAATACTGGTGTGGGTGTATAGGTGCATAGCCAGAGCCACAATAAAATGCAATTATGGAACACCTCAGCTCTAGTTCCACTTAACTCTGAAAAAAAAATGAAATTGTTTTCAAGTGTACTCCCAAAATGTGCTGCAGGATGTTAAAATGCTCTGTTATGGCACAATCTTCTGTAAAATAATATCATTACAGAGCAACGTGTGCAGGATTCTGTTAAGTGTCATATCTACCAGACCAAATATATTTACATGTTAAAAGTTTTGGTGCTGCTAAGGTGTATTATTTGAAGTTTTCAGGTTCTTTCTGCTGCTTTTGCTTTCACATTAAAATTGTGCTATTACCTGACACTAGCCTAGGAAAAAAAGGCACATTTGAAAGAAAAAAAAAAATTCCAACACAAACCAAACTTCCAAAATATTAGCTGTCTTGCATATTCAAAATAGCCCAAGGACAAGCCAGAAATAGGGTCTTTTTTTTTTTTTTCAGGTGTACCAAACTTATAGTTAAACAATAGTTTGTGCTTCATACTGAATAAGTCAGGTAGTCATATTAAGAAAGCTACTTACAGGTGAGTTAAAACTGGTCAAAAATACTCCATAATATCCCATGAAAATGCTTCACTGAATAATAGATTTCACAGCACCATCCCTCCCACCCATAACTTAAGTGTCGCTTTACTACGGGAAATGCTTGATGGAAACTCTCTGTTTTAAAAGGGCAAATTTCCACCAAAGAAAATGTGGATATTTCTCAAATATTGTAGCTTAGTGTTAATATAATACAGTAAAGGTGAAAAAGCAGTGTTTTTTGCAGTGATTGATTTTATCTCTGGGAATGTAATAGTAATCTGTTTATTTAATCAGGACTCTTATTGTAGTACTTGAACCACATGTGTCCTAATTTGATATAAAAATATCAGAGTATTCATATGAACTTACTCTAAACTAGTTAAACTCAATGCATTCCAAGCATGTAAGATACAACATATGGATTTCTGTTCTCTAACCTTATGAACATTTGCACATGTTCAGGAAAGCCCACTGGATAAAATTTATGTATTGCTAATGATTTTTATTGGCCCCATGGCCCAAAGTGGTGGCAAAATGCCCAGGACTTTGAAAGAATCCTGTTTTACTTCGTAGTCAGAATGCAGAGAGCCATAAAAAAAAGAAAGGGCTTGATGGAAGTCTGAATGCTTTTTAACTGGCAGAACTGAAGCCGCTTGTACTATGCAGCCTTTTGTTGTCAGATCTCTAAAGGCTTCTCTTTTAGGGGACAAGGGGGAACAACGCATCTCAGCATAGTAACAATGACATGAGGAGTGATGTTCTTGAGCTGAAATTTTTCAACCATTTCTTGGAGGACCTGATGTGGATAATCCACATAAGCATAAATAGAGAGAGAGCAGAAAATCTTTTTTCTTTGTGGGACCATTTGGAAATCTCTCTGTTGCAGCTCAGTATTCTTAAGGAGGCTGTTAAAATTTTTGGGAGGAGGTATGGGTTACCATTTAAATGGAGAAGATTTGGATTTCCACACCATAGCCACCTGTGGCTGATTCTGAGGATACTAATGCAGATGTTTGTTCAAATGCTAAAACACCTTCAGAAGTCATTTGCGTTTGTAGATTTCTTTTTTCTGCAGCTACAGCTTGGCAGCTAAGAAAAAGGAGTCAAATAATAATAGGCTGGTTTTTATAACAGTTCTGCTGACAGGGGATTGAGTCCAGTAGCTATGCAAAACAGAACAGAACTTTTCTAGTCTCTAAAACTCCATAAATATGAAACGACTGTCATCCTTTTCCATTTTCCTGGATTCTACTCTCAATCCTGATGAAAGATTTTTCCAGCCTTCCACTGCAGTATTGGGAGAAGGGTGGTAAAGTTTCTCTTGTGAGCGGTGAGTAAATGCCAAGGATAAAAGCCCAAGTGTTGTGATGATTCAAAATTTGTACAGAAAAAAGACCAGGAAAGCTATTCAGATTTAACAAGGTACAATTAGAAAAAAACAGATGAACTGAAAACCTCACAGAAAGATCTTTAAGATTATTGAAATCATCCAGACTGCCACTAATTTGGGTATTTAAAAGAGGACTTTTCATGCTGTGTAGGTGATTATGTATAACTGAGACAAATTAGATAATTTGGGTAAAGACTGAGACCAAAAATCTTATTTACTTGTTGAGTAAGTCTTTTGGTGTGGTACATCCTAAAAGGCATTCACAGATGAATTTATGTGCAATACTGAGTTTTGGGGTATTTTAAATCAAATTTTCAAAATAATGACTAAGCTTTCACTTGTGTTCATATAAGAAAAAACCTCAAAACAACCTGATCAGACTCCACAATCTGTTTTACATACCCTAAATTTTTTGTTAGTGAGATTGAGTTCTTGTCTACTTGAATCAATTCCAAGGGTAAAGCAATCTACATTTTTCCCATTTACATATTTTTACGTTTACAATAAAAATACAAGTACATAAAATAAGTAAATTATTTTTATGTTTCTGCTATCTGTCTGAAGTAGACCTGAAAGTTGAAAAACTATATGCACCTTCAGCTTCCTCTGTATTTACTAACCTATAAACCACAGAAACATAACATTCATTCCTACTACACTGGCCACCGAAATTTGTAAAGACTGGTCACAAAACCCAGGGCATTGTTGCATTCATAAGTGTTCCATGCACCTCCTTGAAATGTTTTGTGAAACCCTTTCCAAGGTTTTAATACCAAAAGCACTCTAACTTAAAAAGAATATAAGGTAAAGAGGTACTTTTATAAATTAAATCAATAGATTCAATCTGAATACAAAATCTTGAACCTCCTTACTTGAAATTATTGGTAAAGTTGATGGTAGTGTCTCTGATGGTAATAGCTTTGCTTTCAAAAATTTTGGCAGTGACAGAATATTTGCTTGCACTGATTACCTTGGCTTATGCTATACTGCATTTGTATTATGTTTTTGTTAGTTCCCCAAAAGGATCTGCAAAGTTTACGGACTTATCTATATGTGCATAAATTGGGATTCAGCCTCACTGTATTTGAAAACCTGACAGGCAGATCAAGAGTAATGTCTGTCAATATTTCTCTTCAAGGGACCATCAGCTTCAAAGTAAAAACTGGTTCCAAGGAACCTTCCAGGAACCTCCATTGAGAATGCCTTTTAGGAAAAACATTAAAATCTTGATATCTCTATTCAATTTATAATTATCAATTATTTACTATTTATCCATTTTTCACTGTTCACATTGTGTTTTCATTATGTTAAAGAAACCATTAACATAAAAAAATAAAAAGAATAAAAGAATTATAGCTCAAATTTGTAAGTCTTTGCTATTACTGTGCCTTTTCCTCAACTCAATTCTAGACTTCCATGTTTAAGCAGCAAATATGAAGCAAGAACACAAAATATTAATTAGACAATTATACCATTCCTTGTGACTAAAAATGTAGAACTCTTCACAATACTTTAAATTTTGTAAGTAATTGGGAAAGTTTTGGAGATTTGGAGAAGGTGCTTCTAGTTCTCCTGAATTCTGCACCATTTACAGTAGGCCTAATAAAAAAAATGTTAACATGTAAGGTAATTATTCTTTATATAATTATCAGTATTAGTACTGCAATAAAACTGATTCTAAGTATAGGCAAATCATTTGCAAAATCTGCAAGAGATTTTTGTATTTGTGTTACAAGACTACAAGAAAAGGGCAAAATATAAGGTAATATTTAACTATTTGCATATATCTAAGGAAAAACTGAAACTGGTAATTCAGGATGGGTTTCAACATCCATTAGTAGGAAAGAACAAGAAAAGACTCATTCTTACCTCACACTGGATCTACAGTACAGTTTTAAAGACATAGGAAGTTCATGGGCTTAAAAGTTATTCTTGGTTTTTAGTATTGGAAATGAAACAAACAAACAAACAAAAAAACTTAAATAATGTTTCTGGGTTTTCTATTGCAAATTAAGCATTCTGCAATAAATCTGTGAGCCCATTCTGCTCAGTCCTTAATACTGTATAATGAGTCAAGAGTAGTAGGAACTCATCTGATCAACTTCAAACACGTATCAGGATGAAATGAATAGAAACTAAAAAGTTCTTTGTAACTGTTAATACATAACCTAAAGATTAGTATCTCAGTGTTTCCAAGAACTAACTACATAATCGGGATTTCACAACTCATAATTCTCAATATTTCTAGGCTAAATTCTTCATTAAAAGAACAGAATGAAAATAATTATCCATCTAAAAAGCTCACAAATGCAATCTGCACATTTTAATGGAACTGAATTAAAAAATAAATTGTTTTTTTATCACTTAAGGAAAAATTGCAGAAACTCTTTTTTTAAAATAATTAAGTTTAACTGAGTACCATTTCACTCACCCGCTTTGGTGAAAGGAAGGAGTGGAAGAAGGATGACCAACATTATCTCAGAAAATTTATTTCTTTAGAAAGTTATATTAAAAAGCCATGTTCAGGTGGCTTCCCACCTGTCCAAACATTAATTCTGGCAATTAAACTGAAAGAAAGATATGAGTGATCAAAAGGGTTCTTCAGAGTAAAGACAGGTCTTTAACTGAAGTTATAGTTATTTTATAAGCTTCAACTATAATTACCATTTTAAAAATAATTTAAAAAATATAAAACTTCTCTTATTGGTATCCTTTACAAAGATTGTTTTTTAATGTGAGCTTAGAACAAAAATCACACCAAGTAACAAGGGGAGCCTCATTTTGCTCTTCAAATATGTTGTAAGTGTTCTTAGAGCTCTGATTCAGGAAATTACTTCCATTTTTAGCATAGGTCTTCTATTGTTGATTACAATTATGGCTACTTTTACTCCTATCTGCTTTTATTTAATGTCCATTCTGATATAATTACTTCATATGTTTCTAGACAATTTTAATGCTTGCTCTCTCTGATCTTTTCCAAATAATACTTAAAAAGCCCTCTTTTTTTTTTATTTTTTTTTCCCCCTCCTATTTCATTTAAAGGAAAAAAAAAAAGGTCTTTGATGAACTAAATCTCTGGCCAAGTCACCTGTGAAAATGTTTACTTTTCTCCTGCCACTAGCCCTTTTTTTATAACCAGGTCTTTTATCTAACTGTGATGCAATTTCTGGCAGCTTAGCAACAAGATCTTCTCTGCACTTTTATTCACAGCACAAATGGTCATAGATAGACACAGTGAAGAAAACAGGCACAGCATTTATTCCTGTGCAAAAATGTGTTCTTGAGAAGATGAGTCCACTTTGCTTGTTAGAGAAAGAAGTGTAAAGCAGCCATGAACTATGTACAACTTGAGGAAGTTTCTCATGCTCCTTCAGGATATCCAGTGTTTAAAGACAAATCTCTGTGTTTCAATATCTGGAGGTATACAATCTATCCTCATCTTGTATTGCATTTTTAGCTGTAGTGCTGCATTATTTATTTTTTTTAATTTAGTACATTTTTTAGAGTATTTGTTCTGAAAGAAGGTGGATCCCTGCATCTTCTGCTATTTCAAGGGGAAAAAACAATAATCATCCAGCTGTTGTTAATTAGAATCGTCGCACCTAATGATTGTTTCTAGCTGGCCAATTACTGACATAGCCATGGCTTTGGAAGTGTTGGCACAACAACTCTGGAATTCACATGTCAGCTGCTATTAGCTGAACTCTTCTCTTGCATGACTGAAGCAGATGGTGACTTCCTTGAGCTGAAGAAAGGATAAAAAATTCCTCGTACATTTTCTCATACTTTCAAAATTCTTGAGTAGATTTGCAAGAATCTACTTGGCAATCTGTGAAATCTAGGCAAACTGTAAAACAAGCTGTGTTCAACTGACAGCCTAGAGGGACTTGGCACCTAAATAGAGACTATTTTGAATCCAGATGCCCGTTCAATGTGGAATATTAGTGTACTGTGTATTCGTGATAAACATCAGTGGAAGAATTAGCTGGAAACTTGTTATACATGTTGGGTATCCCTACAAGTCATCTTTAACCTGCTGATATTCACATTTTTAACAATATGATCTGAAATATGTATTGGTTACTGCTGGCTAATTTCAACTATATTTGCTTAGAGGAAAATTCTATGTAACTATGACTATTAAGCAGAGAGCCCTGATAAAAGCTGATACCTCTGTAATTATGCTCTGTCTAACAATCTGCAGCAGAACTTTATATATTGTAGAGAATTTTTTCTGAAATAATGTCTGTCAGATTATGACCAGACATGGAAGTAACAATTGGCTAGTGCTTCTTAATGTTACCTGCTTGGAATACATACAGAATCGGACTTGGACTATAAAATAAGGAGCTATCAAATATAAGTAAACTAAATCACCCTAGGATATTTAAATTCTCATGTTTAAAAAAAATAGACAGATACTCCTTTCACTTTAATGATGATATTACTGAGATCAATGGTTTGACAAACTTTTCTTTAAAAGGTCACCTGTTCAAGCTGCTTTCCACATTTTCTAATAGCTCTACTACTGATGCAACACAAGCAGAGAATTGATCAACCATGGTGACATAAAAGGAACTTCTCCTCACAAAAATATCACATATTGATGTAATATAATTTTAAAGAAAGATGGTTTTAATAAAGATTTCTCTTTATACAGGAGGCTAGTTTTTAGATTTATATCCTGTAGACTATGATGACAACTCAATAATGACTATGCCAGACCCCTATATTAATAAGATTTAATATGGCAAAATTTCCAGAAATGTGTTTTTTGAAATATTATGAGTCAAAAACTGTTCCTCTGAAGCTGAATCTCATCAACAGGTTTTTTTATGAGTTTGAATTCTAAAAATTATACATAAAATGAAAAAAAAAAAAAAGAAAAAGTCGGAAAGAGAATGAAAATAAGCAACAAAATTAGTTAACAAGTCCCTACATACAGCAGATATATGGTTACTATGCCATACTCCTACTACAGAAGCAGATTACTTCTTTTTAAATCTTTTGAAGTTTGTGGTTTTGGAGTTAAGAATAGAATGACATTAATTTTGACTGCATATGTATTAAGTTGTAAAAGCCAGAAGTTCTACCTTGAAATACCAGCTAAAGCATTGGTAGTTTTCTGACCTCACTAAAGCGAAAGTCTACAATATTCCAAATATTAACATTTTAGCAGTTCAGCAATAACTCTACAAATTAAACTTTTATTTCTTCCCAAAATCAATACATTTAACTCTCCTAAAGTGTGGTATATATATATATTTGATTAAATAAGGAAATAAATTTACATTGAAGTTATTAAATTTGTGCCCTAAATGCAGGTTTTACATGGGTAGTCTGATTTTATTGAGTACTTTGAGATAATTATCTCGTAAGCCAATGTAGCTTTAATTGAAAACTCAAGCTTTTGCTTGTATTTTTTGTGTATTTGTTTTTCCTGGGTTTACATCAGAGTACTTTATATCTCAAAACTGCTTAAGGCAAATCACTCAAGGTGTATGTGGCTCTTCATTTTTTTCTTCTAAGTATGTAAAATTTTTGATTAAGCTTATTATTCCTGTAAGTCTTTAACTAGCTATTCAAAGATGATCTTTAATCTTTTTATATGAAATAAGTATGCATATATTCTATTTTATGCTATACTATGTACAATACTATATGTAGATGTTTAAGTGCATTGTGTTTGTATTTTTTATATCCAAACCCTTCTACATCTGCACACAGATCAAAGCAAAAATGTAGAATGCATTTTTATTTTGGAGCAACAGCAACAAAATTTTTTGAAGAGTAAAATCAAAAAACACATACAATAAGTAAGCTTGGTGAATAAATTTGTAAAGACAAAATTAGCCTGATTTAAGAGAAAATTACCAAAGATTCTGTCTGTGCAAGGTGAGTTAGTGTAACATCAAATTCTTAGATCTTTCTTTAAAAGAAATGACTTCAACAAGTAGCTATTTTAAAATCAGATTATTTATTTTTAAACTAGAGTATTAGCCCATCCGAACAGCTGCAGGGCTTCATTTACCTGTTCAAGACTCTCCAGCCTCTTGAAAATACTCTGTGACTGTGCACTTACATGAATTTAGTGTGATGTGCAGCACTAGCAGTATCCAGGTGTAGGCACTGAAAGAAAAGGTAGGTGGCTGTCTGTTTTGTGTAGCTGCTATAATCCTTAGTCTGAAAGGAGTGAGACAGCCAGGAGTTTGAACTGTGGGAAACAGTTGAAATTAAGAGGATAGACTCATTTTCCATAACTGTTTCTGAGTAAATCTCATCAGATTTAGGGGAAGGGAAGAGATTACTAATAAAGAGATATCATAGAATTCTGTATAACCCAACAAAACTTTGGTCAGTTGTGACTCAGAACCAGACTCCATTTTTTCTAGACTCACCATCCAATAGGAAAGCTGCAATGTTGTCTTACTTACCTTGTAGTAAGGAATTCTTCTAGTTCTTGTTATTTAAGTAAGGATATATCTTACTGTGTTTGGGGACACCAAAGAAGCTGCAATAATCTGTATACTTTGCAGTAATTGTCAAGTTTACAAGTAAGAGTATTCTACATTTGATGAGTCTCTGGAAAGATTTTGGGGAAGTGAGTGTTATGTGAGGCAGGTAATGAGTGTTCTTACCACAGAAATCTTCCCTCTGTTTCTTTTCCTTAAGCACAGGAAAAATACATACAACCGGGGTGTACAATGTGTTTAAGCACTTTGAAAGGAATTATTTCATAGCAGGAATTTTAAAAATACAAAGGAAGCATCATGAGTTGTTTTGCCTTGTATGTATTTTCTTTGGCTCTCATTGAAAAAAAAGCTATATAAAATATGTTTCATTCATATTTCAGCTGCAGACAGCAAACACAATAATTGAAAGCAAAATCATGATGATTCACTACATCTCCCCTGATGCATTTCACACCTGCTAACCAAGGTCAGCAATAAATTACAATAATTTAGTACATCAGACAGTTGGCAAGCAAGCAGTTTTGAAAGCCGTTTCCAGGTTTAAGTTTATAGCTTATCTGAGGCAGACATTACCATGCAGTACAGTTACACTAACATAATATTTCTCTGCTAGATGTTTGTGTATGTGTAGATACATACATATAGCAACATATATACATAAATATATACATCTGTATAGAAACGTGTGTAAATATGTGTAAAACCAATTTTTTTTCTACTTCAGTGACTAACAGCCTGCAAATTAAAAACCTGAAGTGCTGCTTGGGTCAAAGTTTCTGAGGAAGAGAGATTAAGAGAAACCTGGTCAAAAACTTGGGTAGGGGGAAGGAAATGTTTGTTTTCATATACAGTATTTTAACTGCAAACTTTCTGAGGAAAATTTAAAAACTGTAAGGATTTAATTGTCACATTTCAAAAATTAAGGGCAAAATAGTAATAATTCTAAGGGTTTCTGCAAAGATTTTCACCTGTTTCTTTTCTGTATTTCTTGTAATAAGATAAAAAACTGCAAAGAACAAAATCAAAAAGAAGGAGTCAATCCTTTGAAGTAAATAATGAAGAAACTCGTTATTACATTTCAATACATTGATTTTTTAAAATTTTTATAATTTATATTATCAAAATTCCATTTTCCTTGATAAATGTATACTGTCTATAAGTATTACTCTTCCCTCTATTGAGAGATATGGATCAGTAATCAGAACTACATTGAAAGAGTATCAGTATTGCTTGCCCCTGTTATTTTGACAGACTGTTTCCAAGCTCAGCTTTATGATTTAGCAAGATTTCTTTCAGCTTTGTTCAGAAGGCAATATCAATCCTCTGTAACTGTAACAGTGGCATGCAAAGAATAGCAGTCTACATCTCAACCTCTAAATTGAGATCACTCACAGCTGATGTCCCTTGGCTGTCTCTGCTGGGACTAGTTCTGTTCAACATCTCTATAAATCGCATGGACAGAGGGATTGAGTGCACCCTCAGCAAGTTTACACATGACACCAAGGTGAATGGTGCAGCTGGTAACCTAGAATGAAGACAGGCCCCCCAGAGGGACTTTCACAGGCTTGAAGAAGAAGACAATAAAAACTTTAAAAAGGTCAGCAAGGCTATGTGCAAACTCCCACACCTGGGTTGGGGCAATCTTCAATATCAATACAGACTGGGTGGTGAATACACTGAGAGCAGACCTGGAGAAACTTGGGGATAGCAGCAGATGAAAAGTTAAATATAAGCCAGCAGTTCCCCCTTACAACCCAGATATCCAATCATATTTTAAGCCACAAAAAAGAAAACAGGGTAGCAAGTCAAGCAAGGTGATTTTTTTTTTCCTCCACTACTCCCATGACACCCCACCTGGAGGGTGTTCCAGCTGTGTTCAGCTCTGGGATCCTCAGCACAAAAATATATGGACCTGTTGGAACTGGTCCAGAGGAGTGTCACGAAAATGATCAGGGGGCTGCACCTTTCCTATGAGTAAAGGCTGAGAGAGTTGTGCTTGCTCAGACTGAAGAGGAAAAACACCAGAAAAGCCTTATTGTGGCCTATTAATACACATAAAGGCATCTTTTGCGAAAGAAAGATAGGGACTTTTTACTGGACCCTGTAGGGAAAAGGAAAAGGTGCACTGTTTTTAAACTGAGAGAGGGTAGATTTAGATTGGACATAAAGAGATGTTGGGGTTTGATGATGATGATGATGATGATGATGATGATGATGATGATGATGATGTGAGTGATGTGGCACTGGAACCTGTTGCCCAGGGACCCATAACTGGAAGTGTTGGTGTGGATGCCCCGTCATTGTAAGTGTTCACGGTTTGACTTTGAACAACCTGCTCTAGTGAAAGATGACACTATGCATGGCTGAGAGGTTGGATGCAGGGAACTCTGAAGAGGCTTTCTAACACAAACAATGCTATGGCTATATGATTCTGAAATTCCATGCTTTGGTGTCTATAAATAAGAATCCCCAGTTTTATTAATATGGAAACATGTTTAAGAGTACAGAATAAGTATCAAAAATCGCATTTTTTATTCTGCAGTATCTTACAGAAAGTCTATGCAATACTATTAGTTTTAGTACCTTTTAATATTAATTTTATTTCTAGTTTATAATCTTTTTTATTAGTTTATATATATACTTTTGATTATTTTTCTGCTTTGCATCTTATGCTCATGTCTGTTACTGTAATACTGTATAACTTTACCTGAACACGGTACCTCTGGTGTCATTTTGCCTTGAAGAAGGTTATAATAACATAAATCTTGCCATGGAAAGCTTACAAATTATATAAAAGCTCTTGGAGAAATCTTTTATACATTTAGAAAGCTCACTTTAGTATTCCAGCGTTTACTTGAGATATATTAGAAATGGAAAAATCTGTCTAGTCAAAGAAATCTTGAAGAAAAGCCCTCCTATGTGTGCAAATGGCTTTATTCAGTGATCTGACTACTAATGATTTAAATTGTGCCACTGGCAAAGTTGAGCCCATAAAATAAGTATCCATCTGTCCTCTCTTCTCTAGCTTAGAAACACTGACATTTTCACTGTTCGAAATGCTGGGCTTGATTTATGCAGTCTAATGGTAGACAGGGATTCTCCTCTGTCTCCTTTAAATTCTCTGCAAACCATTATTTCACTTCTCCCCCTCACCTAGAGAACACAGAAATACTTCATGTGAAAATCCTCTAAAGTGTGCATAGCTGTCAGCCGACCCTATGGGTACAGAACAAAAGCTGAGAATTTGTAGAGCCTTTTAGTGTTGTAACTTCACTGCCCTCCCAGGTGGATTTTGCAAACAGTGTAGAGGGTAGAGAGTAAGAGGCTGACAGCTTTTTAGCACAGCTGAAATCTCCGGCAAATACATTTGCTGAACTTTCAGTTTTCAACTAAATGCTTTGTCATCTCATAATAAGGACAAATTTAGTCTAAATTTCAAACTTGTCTCTTCAGGAGATCTTTAAGAATTCTGCTGTGTGTTCACTGCAAAATTTTACTTAAAATTATTGCTAGTGGGCACAGAAGACTGAGGAAGCCAAAGCTGATCTTTTTTGTTATATATTTCAAGTGTATGTTAGAGGGGACAACCACAGACAAATGTTTAAGTGGTAGGTGTATGCTCAAAGGCTCATTAGGGTTACTGTTACACAGCATAAATGAACTAGGTTTAATGAATTTAAGATATGCACAGTCACAGACTGAGAGATCTGTGGCATCACTCAGCATTCCTTTCACCACTCTACGGCAGATTTAGAAGCAAACATGTGACAGATGAACTGGAATTAAACACCAATTTGTATGACCTACACAGTGCATTTTTCGTTCTTCAATAGCTATGTAGGTGTTTTAATCATAGTTTTTATTTCAAATTATTATTAGATACTTGTCCCAGTAATCCATGATTTCTCTTATGCTGCTTAGTTCTAATGGATTTTTAATTGTTTTTAGGTATTTTATAGATAAATTTTTTCTCAGCAAAGTTCCTATAAAGAAGTAATGAAAAATGTATTGTTAATGATTTAAGTAATATTGGAAGTAATTTTTGTGATAAAAAGTTTCCTGTGTTCACATTTTTCTAAAAAAAAAATTAATAGTGTAACTTTCAAAAATGAGTGCATTGTGTAAGATCCAAATGAGCATTCATAGCAGTCTTCTGTTCATATTTCCTGTTTAGTTCTTTGCACAATGTGAAATAATGGGAACTTTTTTACAGCATTTGTTTCCGAGGTGACTAATATACCAGTGCTGTAGCATGTGCTTTGCTAGACATAGAAACAAGTTAAAATATCTCAAAATTACAGAACACTTTTTTCCTGTAATTCATTGAACATTCATTTCCCCTGCCAAACAATGAGCCTGTGAAGACTTTTTTTCCTACATCACCATTCCAAAGTATTCCTGGTTTACTTAATGCATTATGAGATTGATTTACCATCTATTTAAACTGATCCCTCTGCATGTAGTTGTGCATCATCACACCTAATCTTGTTTATATTGCTTCTGTCAACAAAGCAGTTCTTACAAATTTCTAGTCCAGTTGATGCCCCTAGACTATGAAATTATTTATATCAACTGGAGTAATTTCACATGATAAATATGTACAATTCCCATTTTTAGATGCTACACAGGTGTGATTATGACTTTTTTTTTTAAAAAAAGGTTGATTTTTTTTTCTGGATATCTAGAAAATCAGCTAAATATGCTGTCCAATAGTTAATATTTACCAAAAAGACACAAACAAACAAACAAACAAACAAACAAACAAAAAACCCTGTTTGGAAAGGAGGTCTACCCATATCAGGTTATGTTACATTATTTTCTCCGAAGCTCTAATTTCCAGTTCCAGAAGACTCATGATTAGCATTCTAATAAATGAAGGAATATATAAGCTCTGTTTCACTGTGGCTTAGTTACGATATTTAATCCTGAGGTAAAAAATCCTTAGGATTAGTCATGAATAAGACTGTTTTGCACTGAAATGATTTGATAAAAAAAATCATTGTGGCAGTATTATCTTTTGATAAGTCACCAAACCATCCCAGTTATGAAAACATGGTCCAGCTGTGCTCTACACATAAGAGGCACTGAATTGTTAATGTATTACATTGTGTATACATATCACAGAATCAGAATGTCCCGAATTGGAAGGCACCCACAAGGATCATCAAAGCCCAAGTGCCGTCCCTGCACATACAGCCACAAGCGTCACACCATGTGCCCAAGAGCATTGTCCAAAATCTTCTTGAACTCTGCCAGGCTGGTACTGTGGTCACTTCCCTAGGGAGCCAGTTCCAGTACTCAAAAAACCTTGCGGTGAAAAACCTTCTCCTGATATCCAACCAAAACTTTCCCCAACACAACTTCACGCCATTCCCTCAGTCCTGTCACTGGTCACCAGAGAAGAGATCAGTACCTGCTTGTCCTCTTCCTCACACAAAGAAGTTGTAGTGAGGTCTCCCCTCAGTCTCCTCCAGGCTAAACACTCCAGGTGATGTTAGGCACTCCTCATATGGCTTCCCCTCAAGGCCCTTAATTCACTATAATCATTATGCTCCTTCCAATGCTCTTTAATAATTTAATATCTTTGTTGTATTGTGGTGCCCAAAACTTCAAAGTGTACTCAAGCTATTGTTGTGTGTGGCAACAGAGAGAAAAAAATGGCATGGATTGTTTGCAGTACAGAGGTGTGAAGGTTTAATTGTTTGCAGATATGGAATGTTTGAAGTCCACAGATGGTAGTTACTCTCTAAGTGCAAAATATGGCATGCAGAGGACTATTACTCAATCTGATTACATGTGTATTCACCAGCCTCATGATTTGATAATCAAATACTTCTTGAAATGGAAAGATTTGCAGTGCATATATTAATATAATACAACCTACTGAGCTTGTAAGTTGTATACAAACACTCATGCATTATTCAGAGTTTTTAAGAAAATTGCTAGGCAACACAGATGCTTAGTGTAAACTAAAAAAACATGGATAGCAATGTAAACAATAAATACTACTGTCTAGATATTCAGGAAAAATAAAAGAGGTTTGCTAGTGTTTTCATCTCAGTAAGGCTACTTGCTCTCAAGTACAGGCTTATAAGAACAGGCTTAGTCTGATAGCTTAATGAAAACACAGGCAAGGACCCCAGAAAGAGCTGTTGGCACTACTGCACTGTGAACTCACAAGTGCTAATCTGCATTAAAGAAAAAAGAAGTTAATTTCCTTGACCTGAGCCTGGATTCCTCTTACCAGGCTTCAAATGCCTGGAAGTTAAGAGCCTAATCATATGTGGAAAGAATGAGTCTAGTCTGGGGAAATGAAATTCTCCCTATTGACTATAGAGGAAATGCTTATAAAAAGGTGTTTTTCACCACATATTCTTCATGGGAATAACCAGCAGAAGGGACTTCTGCCCTTTTTTCCAGTAAAAATTTCAGTTATGAACTTCTTAATTTATTTAACATTGCAGGCTGTTAATTACCTATTTCATCTAACAGTTTAAAAAATCACACTGATTAAGAGAGCAACTGAAGTTTTAGGGAGCTTTTTTTGCACCACATATCCTATCCTACAACAGGATTTACATCATATGAAATTCTGGTCAGGGATTCTCTAGCTCTGTTGAAAGAAGCATGTTTGAAAAATGAAAAAACCTTTAAACTTCCTTTACACTTCTTCATACAAAGAACAATTCTAGGGTAGTACCATTATTATTTTATTTTAATGAACTCATCATTCACTGTTGAAAGAAATTCCTCAAACATCTTTTAATATTACAGTGAGTGCTATGCTTATTTCTCTCTGCCAAAATAAATAATAAAGGAAATGGCAAATTTAGACTGTTTTCAACCTCATGTAGCAGAGAATCCTTGAAATATTTACTAACTTACAGATTTTTAAAGTCTTCATAACAAAAGCAACAAATTAATTCATGAAATAGAGAGCAATCTGAAATATTCATTAATGTGAGTAGAAGTAAATACATTACATATCTATATCTCATATTTTATCTTGAAATAACTTTATTCAGGAAGCCATATGCATTTCCTCACAAAAAGAATATAAAGATGCAATAGCCATAAACAAGCAAATGGTGAGATAGGATAGAATACCCAGTGGAGCAAACATCGAAGGCATCATTCAATGTGGATGATTCTTATAAGAGGGAGCAAAAAACACCAAAATGGTATTCTCGGAGTCACTGAATAGACTTCTTTAAAAATTTATTGGATTTTTTTTTCTCCTACAGTGTTTCCTGATGTTCTGAAATGCAGTTCATATCTTCACTGAAAATTTTTCAAAAGGAAGACTTTTTCTACTTGTTTCTCTTATCAGTGTCTACATACCTTTGATTGCTGGGGAGGGCTCAAGGGAATGGTATTAAGGTGGGAAATGAAGAACACACTCCCTCAGTACTCATACTTAAAGGACAAATGAATATTTCCACTATTCGCAATAAATTTCATGTTCTCTAGAGGCAGCAGGAATTCCAGAAAAGAATAGTTGTTGAGCTCTGAAGTATCTCAGAATGCAGTCATTTTTTCTCATAGCTGTCAGGAAAGTCCTACAATTCATATTGCATTAATTTTAAATGACTCAAAAGCAGTCCAACAGTGTAAATAGAACTTCTACTGACAATACTTCATCAAAAGCTTCAAAAGAAGGTTTACATCTAAGGTTATCTATATGTATAAAACCTGAGAGCAGTGTTCCAGCTATCCATATCAAGGACCAGATCTCATTTTCACTGATTTCTGTTAGGATATGTTTATATTGGAAAACAGAAGTGGAAACTGCACAGTGATATCATGTCAGAATTAAGCTGGATGTACAATGATGTGTGAGAGCTGAAAAGTGGACAGGAGTCCTCTGCTTCATCATTGAAGATGCATTTGCAGGCTGTTAGTGCTTCCTGCTTACCATTACTTATGGCTTCCTCACAGTTTTGTATGTTGGACTTCTAAATCTCCCATCAAATCATAGAATTATAGCACCACAGAATCACTGAATCATAGGATGTTAAGGGGCTGGAACGGACCTTAAATATTATCTAGTCCTAACCCCTCTAACATGGACAGGGACACCTCCTACTAGTTCAAGGCCTTATCCAGCCTGCCTTTGAACACTGCCAGGCATTCACAACCTCTCTTGGCAACTTGTTCCAGTGTCTCACCACCCTCACAGCTAAAAATTTCCCCTCTTTCCTAAATCCTTTAGGATTCATGAATCATTTAGGAAAGGTAGAAAAGCAGAGGGAGACAAGATGGGAAAACTGCTTGAATTTATTCTGCAAAGTATAATTCAAACTTCTCTTTGAGGGTATATACCACACCTCTACAGTGGAGAAAACAGGATTCTCAGTAGTCTGGGAATAGGAAGGGTCCATAGATGGACATCATATATCCTGAATCACAGTTCATGCAGATGTTAAGGAGCATTCTACACCTTAAAGTATAAATAGTTTTTTGGGGTTTGTTTTTAATTCTTACTACATAATTATTATTTGGAGTTTCAAGTATAAATTCATTTTTTTAAATATTCCCATTTTCAGCTATTCATTGAAATATTTTGTTAATGATCAGAAAATTCTATGTAATAAAAATGTTATATTTTATTGTGTTTCAAGATCTACCTGCACTGTTTTAAATACACTGGATATTCAGACATGACTGTTTTCCCTGCAGGATGCAAAGGTCTCATAATCTTTGATTCTTCTTCTGGCATTGAGGAAGGGTAGTTGATGAATACACCACTAGTTTAGAACTGAAGTCTCAGTCCTGTTGGAAAAAAATGTATTTAAACAATGACCAACTCAGTTTAGAGTTTGCTGATACTTAGAAATGGAAGGAAAAACATTGTCTTGAATCTTTTTGTGATTCCTATTACTTAACTAGCTGGTTTTGACACTGCAGAAATTCTTATTGCAAACAGTGAACTTTAAGAAAACTCCTGGAGGTAACACTGGAGCAGAAAGCCTTCGTCAGAGCTAGGACACTGTTAACCAAAGGCTCAACTCTCTTCCTTTTCTACTTCTGTAAATCAAAAGTGACTGCACTGATTTCCATGGATTTCCATTAACATAGAGTAATTTAAATCCTATAATGTTCATCATAAGAATAAGGCATTTTTTCATTCCCCCATGTGGAACAGCATTAACAGGGAGGAAGGAAAAAGAAAATTTAATTGGTTTAATTGCAAGGGTAAGACTTCCTAGCAGCAGGTCCATTTTATTATTAAGAAAAGACCCAATCTTAAAACAAAACTTGAAGTTCTGAACCTGGCTGCCTTATATAAATTACTCATTCAGAACACACACTTAAAATTTAATCTAGCAGGCATTGTTAGGCAGAAGAGCTTTACTCTACCTGTTTTTGGAAACTGCTGAGTGCCCTCTTTTCCTACACTGAAGTTGCAAATCACCTTGATGTTCCCTGTTTTAACATTCCCTTTACAAGAAGAGTTTAAAGTAGGTCACAGTGGCAAAGATTTAAAGACGACTTAAATGGAGTTTGAGAATTCCTTTAGGGATCCCAAAATCTTAGAATATGTAAACAACAATAACTATCATCTAATCCCCTCCTCTCTGTGAATTGGTGAACTCAGTCCTCTCTACACGACAAAGGTTTATCATAGCATAGAGATTTAGCACCCTATTATCATCCAGTTATTATGATGTTTTCCGGTTCTTTTTGTTAACTGCCTCGTATTTTTACCTCCATTCTGTAAAAGGAAGGATACTGTTTCAGAAGAATTGCATGTTGCTCTTTTTATACATTCTCAGGAATGCCTAATAACTCTGACTATGTAGGAATACTAGGGTCTATATGTCACACTCAATCCCTTTCAATCCCTTTCTTAGTACAACAAGGTGACTGGGAGGTTGGCGTTTGCATTTTATGGTTTCTTTCTACTGCTCCTTGTTTCTTATTTATTTTTCTCCACTGCTTCTTGCTCCTTAAAATATTCCCTATGGTTAACCTGCTGTGGGTCTCCTGGTGGTGTCCCTATCCCAGCAAGGGTCCTCTACAGGCTGTGGTCCCTTAATGGTGTCCCTGACTTGGTGTACTTTACCCATGGCAGCATTTGCCTCGGAGGTGTCTCCTCCATCCTTGAGGGTCTGTTTTCGAGGTGGTGGCTCCAGCTGTGCCTCCAGTGCCTCACACCCACTGCTCCTTCTAAATATGTGTGAGTAGAAGCACCATAAACTCCTTTGCTTGGTTGAATTTCTGATGCCCAATGATCTTTCTTGGCCTGTTTCACAGCCTTATGGAACCGTCTGGGACTGGTATAGGGCAGTTCACTGCCTTCTTCCACACAGCTCACCCTGACACCAATTGTCTGCAATTTATGCCCAATATGAGACAAAACATAATTACAGCGATGGACTACATACTCAACCCTTGAATGGAATATGGCACCTTTCCACAAAGGCTCAGAGAATTAGTGAAGGAATATGAACGGTGACTAAATGTTTTGAATTTGGTCTCTGTTGAGACCTTGAGGTTGTGAACAGACAGGCCATTCATGAAATAAACAGATTACATTTGTTTGCAGTTTGCAGAACCTGATGGGCTTAGAAAATGTGTGTTATGTCTACTAAACAAAGTTGCTTTGCACCTTTCATTACAGATTCAAGTAATCTCTTTGAAAATCAGTAACACCTCTACCTTATACTTGCACCTTAGAAAGGGATTTGTGCCTATTCAAACTTTGAAACCATGGTCATAAATGCTTTTGCACTCAGATGACACTTTTTTTCAATGATAAATTCCTGCCAAATTAAATATTTCTGTGCTTTATAGCAAGATGGGTGTTCAGAGTCAATTCCTGATCTGATCATTTCCAGGCTCTCAGTTCAATATGATTTATCTGCCTGAAAGAAGCGTTATGGCTGTTATCAGCCACCACTAATGAAGGCATGAAAATGACACAGTATGTACTTCTACTGGCCAGTCATGCAGTCTAAATATAACCATGTAAACCACTGCTACAGCTCTGGTACTCCTTGTGACGTGTTGAAATGAAAAGTCGCTAACAGATATGAGTGTGCAGATTTAGTATAAAAGAATGTCTGTAAGCCAGCTGGCCTAATGTTTGTGCACTGTAAGGAGGTCAAAGGCCTTGTATGGTCTTAATAAATAGAATCAACTGACTTCATATATATTTTGGCACTAATATGTGGCCTATGGCATCATTTCCTGAGGTTTAGTACAATATTAATAAAAAAGGCTATTCCAGATTAGGTCCAAATCAGTGCTATGGTGGTGAACAGTTTTCTCTTTGCTCAATCAGAAATAAATAAATAAGTGGAATAAGGCACAGCTGCTTATGGCATTACTTTAAAATACCCACACAAATACAAATCCCCAAGTTAAGTTGAAGCTTGCTTCGTTTTATTTATTTCTCATTAGTTTGCTTTAAATCACTGACTTCTCTGGGAATGAAAAAACAGAAAAAAAAAAAAAAAAGAAGAAACAAGTCTTACCCAGGCCAGAGAGATGGAAGAAAGCACATGCCAACAATAAATCCAGGTTTAGCCTTTGGCTCTGAAGCACCCTGAATTCATTACATTTGTTTGTGCTGCCACTGTTAATCTGTTGTGACAACAAATTAAAGTCTGATTTAAATTAAAGCAAATCACAAAATAATTAGAAGCTTCTTGTCTCTCATACAGCTTCTCAGCTCTTCATCCATTACTGGTCCAGGTTAGAGATTCACCACCTGCCATCTGATGTTTCATAATATTTATCTGTAAAGCTTTCCTTTTTCTTTCAACAAGGTACCCCAATTTTCATGGAATCCTGTGGGGTACTTACACATTAAAGCACTATTTGACCTGCTTCCCTTCAAAGACGCTCGCTTTAGATCTCAGAGGAAAATAAACATTCTTTAGGAGTCCTAAGTGCTTGTTCAACACCCTCATTAGCCATTTTTCTGACTTTTTTTATGAAAGCTGCTCTGAGAGATATAATTTCGGTTTTTTTCACAATGTAATGCACTCTATTTCAATAATGAGCTGCGTTATGACTCAGTGTGTAGCACTCATTCCCACAGATGCGTTTTTCATTTATGATAGGATATAATCCTGTCCTACTGATTATTTTATTTCACTTTTTTCTTATTGATAAATGCCAAAGCCAACTTTGTATTTAAATGTGGAAGCATGAGTATAGAAGTGAGTATGAGAAAAGTAGTACACAAGTATTCTAAATCCAGGACTGGAAGTGTACTTCATTCATCAGCAGTATGCATACTTCCTCCCTATCTGAAATATACAAGTTATCTGTGTTTAAACTAGATGTTTAAGACTTATTTTGAAAAGTGGAAGAATCATTTGTTTTCAAAGCCTTTTTCACCCAGATGGATTTAATAGAGTGCCTATGTGCATTTGTTTACCTACATATGTGTATTTTTGATGGCTGAGAAGAAAATGAAGTAGTGATTTCAACATAAATAGGTGAAAAATCCTTTTCAGCTTTTCCTCAGCTAAGGTAAGGCCAAATCTTATATTCAATGTCTCCTTTTAGTTCTGGTTGTTTTTTTTTTGTTTTTCCAATACACAAATAAATAATTTTGGATTAAAAGAGTGGGGGTTAACTTCTTAAACTTGATTTCTGATGTCTTTTTAGATACCTTAATGTATCTTGTTTTCCTTCCAGCTGCAAATGAATTCTAACATGTTTCTAAAAACATTTAGAAGTGAGAAGGAAGTAATCTTGCCAGTGGTAAAACTATTCGTTTTTAATTTTCTGTGTATGTATGGTAAGCTGGTATTGTTAACAGATATGCCAGCTTCGGAAGGATGTAGCTTTCTAAAAGTTGTTTCTATAATTTTGCTATTTTAAGATGTGACTTATTCTGGCATGCAAACGAAGCTAGTAGAAACTTAAATCTATTAAAAAAATATAGGAAACTGCAATAATCTTATGAATGATGCTTTAAAAATCATTAAAAACTTCTCTAAACAGATGCAACATATTCCCTTTTTAATTCCCCAGATTATCACCAGCCTTGAGGTCACAGATAATTATATCTTCAGCACCCCTGCTAAACCACTGGAATTACAGTAAGGATTTATAAAAGGAACTCGTCTAAGTCTTAGGCCTTGGTATGCAATTGAAAATATGAAAATGAGAACACAAAGAGTTTTTGTTACTGACTTGATTCTGACTCTGTAAATATGAAATACTGTACAAGTTACTTAACATGAACACCTTTTTATGTTAAGTAAAAGCATAACATAAAAATAATAGATATGTTAGAATGATATATATTCTTTATTATTTTTCATCTTTTTCATAGCATACAAAGTTTGACATAATTCTTAAAATATATCTGTAATAAAGTATTTTCACTAAAATACACAGAATTTGAGCCACCTTGGTACTAGTTTTTTATGTGGTACATTTCTTGAATTTACCTTTTTTTTTTGAGAAAAGCAGGTTTAAAGATACGGGCTAACAAACAATAGGGTGAAAAAGTACCTCTCATTTCTCAAGATTAATTAGCAAATTGACTCATTGGTACATACAAGGACAAAAAATCACTTTGCAAAACTTGTTTATATGCCGAAGAAAAAAAATTACACTGAAGCCAATGTTGAATTTTTATTCATGCGCAATAAGAAAATTGAGGACTAGCAAGAAGATCCATTTCAAACGTTTGAGTGAGCCTTTTCAAGCTCTGAAGTATGAAACTCTGGGTTTAAGTTCCTAAGTAGATAAATGCATTCTAACTAAGCTTTGTTTTTGACTACCTGCTTGAAAACCAGCAATATTACTGGAGCAGATAAAACAGGTTATTGCACAAAACTGAAGAAGCTAAAAACTGTCCTGATTATAAATCTTGTAACCTTCCCATAGTTTCTCCTGGTTTTCCACTTGATATACCACCTTAAATAGTGTATTAAAATCTTCATAGGTCCCAATAACATATTAACTTTCAGGAAAGAGTAGAGATGTTTTCTGGGTTAAATGATTTTAAGTCCAGCTCAGTGGAAATGGAAACGGAGATGTTCTTTGAGAAAAGGTAATGAAATTTTATGGATTCCATATTCCCCTGACATATTGGGAATAACAACAGTGATATCAGCAGTTTATGATCCTAGTCATATTTAGCATTAAAGTTAATTCCAGAGTGACTGTCCCATGGATTAAGCTAAATGATAATGGATTGTATTATGGAGAAGAGAAACATATGAAGTCATATTTTAATTGACAGTTTTTTAAGTAAAATGTAGCTCTGTTTAGTGACAGATTGTGTTGTTGTGAATGGAGAAAAATAATTCAAAAGGTAAAGAGAAAAATTACTTCCCTGGTTTTGGATCTGTTGATTTCTGTGTGTACTTCCTATAGGTAAAGGTGGAGGTAAATAGGCTGAGATGTTCCTATAGTTAAAAAGATGCAATATTTATTTTGCACGTTCATCTTGATATTTTAATTAGCCCTAAAGAGTTCAAAATTTGCTTAACCTAGAAAATAAACTGAATTTCTTTTAAGTGCTTTGATGCACTCTTTTCGCAGCTCACAGAATAGTACTAGCAATTTTGTCTATTTAGCAGAGTGCCATTCATGTGAAGTAATGGCAAGTTCTACCTGACCAACCGAGTGACCTCATGACAGAGTGACTACATCAGTGGATAAGGGAAGTGTTAAGATGTCAGTTAGCTGAACTTTTCTAAAGCCTTTGATATGGTGCCCCACAATATTCTTCTCTCTACACCGAAGAGAGATGGATTCAATGGGCGGACTGTAAGATAGATAAGGAATTGGTTGGATGGTTGCATCCAGAAGGTAGTGGTCAATGGCTCAGAGTCCCAGTGGGCATCAGTGAAAAGTGGTGACCTTCAAGGGTCTGTGCTGGGACCCATGTTATTTAATACCTTCATTAAATACACAAACAAAAGGAATGAGAACACCCTCAGCAAATTTGCAAGCGACACTACTCTGAGCGCTGCTGTTGACACACCTAAAGGATGGAATGTCATCCAGAGAGACCTGGACAAGCTCGAGAAATGGGCCCATGGGAATCTTATTAGGTTAAAGATGAAATGCAAGGTGTTGCACCTGGGCCAGGATATCTCCCAGTATTAACACAGGCTGGGGGATGGACAGATTGAGAGCAGCCTGGCTGAGAAGAGGCCTTGGGGATGCTGGGGGATGAGAGTTTGGACAACACACCCTTGTAGCCCAGAAAGCTGACAGAATCCAGGTGGTTCTGTTCCTCTATTCCAGTCTGGTGAGACTCCACCTGGAGTACTGCAGCCAGCTCCAGAGTCTCCAACACAGGAAGGAAATCAGCCAGTTTCGGCAAGTTCAGAGGAGGGATACCAGGTTGATTAGAGGAATGGGACACTTGTCCTATAGGGAAAGGCTGAGTATTTGTTCAGCCTGGATAAGAGAAATCTTTGGCTTGACCTAATTGCAGTTTTACAGTCCCTGAAGGTAGTCCACAAGAAAGATGGAGAGAGACTATTTACAGAAACATGTAATGATAAAACAAGATAGAATAACTTTAAGCAAGGTGGTACAACAAGGTAGAATTAGAGTAGGTTTATATTAGATATTAGAAAAAAAATTATTTCTTTTTTTTTTTTCTTCAGGGTGGTGAGGCACTGAAACAAGTTTTCCAGAGCAGTTCATGAATGCCCCATCCCTGAAGCTTTCAAAACAAGCATGGATGGGGTTCTGAGGTGCCTGGTTTAGTGAAAGTTTTCCCTGCCCAAAGATGGGGGCTTGGAACTAGGTGATCTTTAAGGTCTCTTCCGACCCAAATAACTCTATCATTCAATAATTATATGATGTCCTTCATTTGCATTTACTGGTGTTCCACACATGGATAGGATTCTTTAAAAAGCATTTTGTATGGACAGAGTATTTAATTAAAATGGCAAAAACATTTCTATGCATTTTCTGGGTAGTTTGGCAAGCTGGTTTTACACTTCAATACTTTTGATAATTTCAGTTCTACCTTGAATATTAAGTTGTTTTTGCATTTGTGGAAAGTGAAAGAGTGCCCTTGCAAGTCAAAAAGAAGCAGCATGCTACAGGAAAAAAAAAACAAACGTTTATCTCACAAAGCATCTTCTTGGGAGTATAAAATTGGTTCAAAATTCAGATACACAGTTCTGGTGAATTGCAGTTTTTCACATTTTGCCATAAGAAAGTACTCCAAAGTTGATTAAGATTTTCTTACAATAGCATAGACAGAAAAAAAGAGGTTATGGTATTGCTAAAATAAACAATACACCAAGACTAGGATAACTGAGATTCACGAGCTAATAAAAATTATAAGACAAATAATTGCAAAACTGATTAGCTTGGTCTTGTGTGCACTAAATTAACAAAGCTAATAAGAAATAATGTTTTTACAACATTAGAAGTTAATTAAAAAGTGACATTTTGCAATAAACTCAACATTTGTCTCCCAAAATTAATAAAATCATACCTACAGCTATGTTGAAAAAAATGAAACCCACCATCTATTATATCATCTGAGTGAGAAAAAAAAACTCCCTTAACATTATTTTTCTTCTTCACTTAGCTTATTGATTAAAACATCCTCAAGGAAGAGTTTGGAGGTTGTTTGGTTTTAGAGATTTTTTTCAGCTGAAACATGCCAGTCATCCAAAATTGGTGATAATTCAGGTAAGGAAGTTATTTTGCCAACAATGATGGCTCCAACAGTATTAATCACATGCATAATATATCCTGTGATGGAGAACTGAGAATTTTAGATTTCTGCTTTACATTTTCTTCATAGAATCTCAGAGTATATCACAAACTTTGACACAAGATTCACTTAATCCAATTCTGAAATTTAATTGCTCCTTGGCAGTTTCTACAGTCCATGAAAATCTCAAAGGAGATTATCAGTAATTAGGGAACTTCCCCAAACTAACTGATACAAAAACATTAAATACACCCCATAATTCAGGGCAGTGATATTGGGGAACTGACATTTTTCCTTTTCTTTGGTAATCAGAGTGGATTTCTATCTTGAGGACAATCACTCTTTAAAGGACAGATTACTAACAAGTGGAAGTACATGTATTCATTTAACTTAAGTAAGGCAGTGATGTTTGCCACTACTTGTATGAAAATTCTGTAACTAAAATGGTTATCTACGTATGTGCTGTCCAAGATCAGTGCTACTTCTCCTTTGCTCTCACTTTCAGATCAGTCCACTAACTGGAAGTCTATCTGGTATCAGCAGGAAATTAGTGGGAAGCATTTTATATGTGATTGGTGTTTTCCTTTATGCTCATTTCCTGAGAAGAGAAAGTAATTTTGAGTATAATTATACATATTTCATAGCATAAAGAACTATCTAGCACAACTGACTTTTAAAATAAAATTAATGCATTCCCCCAGAGAAGTTACTGCTCCTGGTTCATGAGTTGTCTGCTTTAAGATTATGTCAATTAATTCAAAGCATATCAGTTCTTTCTTTGGTCTTGAGGTTCAGATTTGGGTGTTTTTTTTTGTTTTAGTTTAGTTTAGTTTTGGTTTGTGCTTTTTTCCTCATACATAAGAAAGAGCAGTGAGTTCCTTCTTAGTAAGTTAAACCACCACAATCATGCAAGAGGTTCTGCAAGAAATGTATTGGCATACAAAATTTTAACGGTTAGTATTTAAAAAGAGATATAAAACCCAACATAATGAAATTAGAAAGCAGAAATTTGGTCCATTCTTTCAGAATATTACTGAGTATTTGTCTTTGAAAATGTTATTGGTTCAGCAGTGGAACATGCAGGAACTCAACACATTCCAAGACTGAAATATTTGTTTATTAAGGTAGCTGAATATAGACTGAGAATTTTTTAGTCCCATTTTTTGCTTAATAGTTGTTCCTAATGTCCCCATAGCTTTTAAAGGAAGAAAACAAAGGGAGATTAATGGGGAAGCCTAGACAGTCATCTTCGTAAAGCTCAAAATACGGCAGTGACAACATTTTCACTCATGCTTTCTGCAGGTGGAGGACACTGGGCTAGATCTCATTCACAGACCCTTGCCTGGTCCTGAGCTGTACGCTGTAAATCTGTCATGGTGGGCAGGCATCTGCTCACCCTGGCCAGCCCTGGCACCACGGCAAGCTAGGTATGATTCAGTGTTCAGACACCTGCACAATCCTGTGAGTCTTGGCTAGCGAGGAAGTGGAGAGAGACGAAGCCAGGAAATAAAGAGGGGACTCTGAAGAGCGGGCAACTGTCTGAGTTCATTGGAACCCCCAACTGAAGCAACCTCACCGCAAGGTGCCTGCCTCAACAAAGACCAGGAGCACCCGAGTACAACAACTTTTATGTGGGGGTGGAACAGGGGGATGGGTTCAGCCATTGACCAATGGGGAGTAATGTGGGAGTGGCTCTGAACATAAAGGACACATACAGTAACAAATCACAGGGGAGTAGGAGGGGGGAACTGGGATCCTGTCCAATCACCCGAGGCTCTCCCTGGAAATTTCCAGAGGCAGTTAGAGACCCCAGAGTGACAGACAGGACCCGGGGGTTAAATAACGATGATTGAGGTGTAACTGTAACTGGGACAAACCAAGGGAAAACAAACTGGATGGGTACATGGAAGGAAACATTACATAAACAGCATAAGAACAATCTAGAAGGTACATAAGAAACACAGACAACCAAATGCACACTGCCACATAAATAATCTGAAAACAAACTTACTGTTAAAAAATTGGACCCAAAGAATGATTGCTTCCTGGGTTGACAGGATTTGCTGTGTGTTTTGGAAATATTTTGGACATTTTATTGTGGAAATGAAGTTACCAATTTATTTCTATTGATTTAAATCAGCAAGAGAGTGTGGCTTGAAGTATGCAACAAGGCATAGGTCACTCTTTTGATCCTGAGAGTTAATGTGGGAATAGTGCTTTTAAAATCAAATTCTCCCTGGCAACTTCAATCAATCACTTTAAAGTGCTTTTATTTATAAGCTACATTTTATTTTCCTCCTGTAGGCAAATGAAAAAAAAAATTCTGTTGGAGACTGAAGAAGTTTGTGAGCCTGCCCTGGCTTATTCAGAACGTAATTCCAAAGTTGTTTATAATATCTCTCTGTCTGCTGCTAATATTAAGAAGAAGCTGTGTTATAACATTCTTGTTTTTTGTCTCTTCAGGTACCCTTTCTAGCTGTGCATATTCTCTGATCAAGAGAGCACTATCTTTCCAGTTACTTTTATCCAAATCAGACACCTGTAATATGGGGAAAAAATGTAAGTGTACTATTGAAAATACATCACTTAAATGAGCTTACCTGGAACTCAACTGGAAGCATACTGAAATTGTGAAACTAACAACAGTATTTTAAGTATTTTGTAGCATTCTGAGAGTATAGTCAGACACAATATTATGTGTACATGTGAACAATATTATCCTCAAAGAAGCAAAGAAAGAAATATATAATCATGTTGTTTATCTTCAGTTTACAGGTAAGACTCACACAGCTGCTCACAATCTCACCCCTGGTGGGATTGGGAAAAAAATTGGAAGTGTAAAGAGAAATGAACTCATGGGTTGAGGTAAAAAAACCCTTTGATAATGTAAATAAAATAATTAATAAAAAATAGTATTAGTGAGGGGCAACCAGAAACAGAAAACAGAAGATTAACTGCCGATGAAAATAAAAAACCAAGTGTTCACCACTAACCAACTGATGCCCAACCTGCTCATGAACAGCACCCCCTTGTCAGGTTTTCCTTCAGCTTTCTATTTTGAGCATGATGCCATATTGTATGGAAAATTCTTCTGGTTCATTTGGAGTCAGCTGTCTCGGCTGTGGTGAGAGGCAGAAGAGAGCTTGACTCTGCAAGAACTGTTCATCAATAATGAAATATTCCAGTATTTTCAGAACACTCATTGCTCTCATCCTATGAGAGTAATGATAGTTATTATTCTCATCATAAATCCAAACCACACAACTATAGCAGTTACTAGAAGAAAATTAACTCTATCCCAGCTGAAACCAAAACAAGCTGGCATATATGAGGCATCCAAGCAACAGAAAATGCCAGACCAAGGCCAAGATAAGAACAACAGGCTTTAAACAGGCAGGACATTCGTGCAAATGCACAAGACAAAATTAAATAAGTAGTAAAAGGGGCAGATGACACACACCAACTCCACATCTCTTTCTGGAGAAAGGGCAAGGAAAAAAGGCAAGACCAACTCTGTTCCAATTTCTATTGCAAATAAGCTCTTAAGCTTCATCATCTCAGCCTTAGTGCCTCAGGACAACTGAGATGCTTCAGCACTAGGTATTAGCTCGGTGGTATTGCATACTCAAAAGTAATTTGGAATATGACTGTTAAACATGACCACCTTTGTATACATGATGATGGTTAATATTGTGAAAGAATTTGCCATAGCTTGAAGTGAGTTTTTAATGATTTACTTTATTGAAGTCTCTCTTTGAAGATTAAGTTTGGCCCAATTTAGCTTTTAATTAACCTATATTCAGTCTGGGATAAGCAGGGCATATGAAGTGAGTTAAATACTATAACTCCAGCATGTCTAGTAGAGAGTCTTGAAGTTCATGGAATCATGGTGTCTATTGCTGAATTTTTTTGGCATGCTGCAAAGGAACAACCATCCTCCCTGGCTTCATTCATATCTTATTTTTTTTTAAGCAAGTGATATGCTTTTTATTCACTAATGTCACATTAGCAAGCTTTTAGCTCTGAAAGCCATAAAACCAGAGAATACACTATTGGGGGGATGATTTATGAGACAGCTCAGCCTGACTGAATGCAAAAGATGAGAAGGAAGTCAAGGGAGATTTAAACAATTGAAAAAATAGTAAAAATGAGAAAGCTGAGGATAATGACTGTAGAAGAGGAATGCTGACATCTGGGGACAGAGAAAAAAATATTTCAGAAAATATGGAAACAGAAGTACTCATGTGCTTTAAAATGGGGGTGGAATGTGTCATATTGCAAATTGCTCCTTTCCTTTAAAACCATAAGCATGTCTATGTGACTTTTGCATTCACTCTGCTCATCTCTCTTTTGATGAAAGGAGTCCCTGCCACCCTCACAGAGATAACTACCTGGATTTAGGAGTTGATAATTAAAAAAAACAAAATATAATCTGCAATCTGATTGCATTTCTTACTGCAGTTCTAGGAGGAACTAACATTGAAGCTGGTATAGGCAGAGTTGCATGAGTGAAAACACTAGAAAAAGCAACTGAGGGGGGGGAAAGTCACTAAATCTCCTCTCTAAATCAGATAATAGACTGTGTTCTTGTCCTGGCTGAAGGGTTCTGAATTTTTAAACATCATTGACAAGATATATTAGACCATCCTGATTGTACAATTTCTTGTGTTGAAAGGGCCTTAAAAATGATCTAGTTCTAACCCCTCTGCCATGGACAGTGACACATTCCACAAGACCAGGCTGCTGAAAGCCCCATCCAACCTGGCCTTGTTATTGTCCAATAAATTGACCTGGCTTTGCATTACAAAGAAAGGCAGTTCATCTTGACATAGATACAGACTCCACTGTATATCTGCTGAACACTCTATAGATGTCCCCAAAGCCCTGTTGGGGAAAATGTGTCAAGGAAAGTCATGGATGTCTTTGGCAATTCTCTAGTGCCCAAAAAATAATAATCACTGTATTATAACTACCCTAAGAAAAATCTTTGTCCTGTGAATTCACTGGTCACTCTAGAAGGATAGATAGATAGATAGATAGATAGATAGATAGATAGATAGATAGATAGATAGATAGATAGATAGATAGATGGATGCCAGTTGGTGATGACACGTGCCTAAGAAACAAGAATGGCAGTCATAAAACAAGATCTGCTGAAACCCTTGCGGCATGCCAATACCTTTCAGTGCCTACTGATTTTCTGCCTGTAAATTAAAATATTTCCAATAGTGATTCCTTCCTTTTGAAGAGTCTTCTGCCTTCCAAATTTCTTCTCATGTCTTCATAGTCAATAAGTATTTTAAAGATCAGATGCCTCCTAAAGCAAAAGTAAATAAAGACCTGGGAAGGGCTCAGTTCATCATACTTTAAAAAAAAATTATGACCTTTAAAGATTGAAGAGTTGGTCTGGAGAAGGTCTTCTGGGGCTGGCTAAAATTTGGTCTGGCTGCAGCTATAGCAGTAGCCACAAGGAGCCTGTGCAAAGTTCCATGTGGTAGCTGAGACACTGGGATAGGCTCTTCAAAAAGGGTACTGGAGGACTATTAAGTGATCACTGACAAGAAAAGACAAATGCAGTTAGCATAATAGAAGAAATAATCACAATTAAGTTCAAAAGTGATATTAGTTTAAAAACCTAAGTTCATGCCTGTGAAAGCATGGAATTGATGCAACTGGTGAAAGAGGGCAAGGAACAAAGGTCAGCATATAAAATGAACTATCTTGAGTGCGTTGAAACTTGAGACCAGATTAATTTCACATATCTCACTCACTGCTGCATCATTGCATATTTTTATTATTATAAATTTGTCCAGTATGTATAGTTTACTCTGCACAATCTGCAACAAATCTTGAAGTGTTGGAAGCAGAATGATTATTTTTGAGGATAAAAATATTCTGTTAAAAAAAAATAATATAATTTGTTATTCAACTAAATAGAGGAGTGGTTTATGCTTTTTCTGAGTAGATTAACTTCGGTAGTTCTTTAGACAGCTAACGCTAATATATTTACAAGCATGCCTTTCACTCTGCATGATGACTATACAGAGAAAATATTTTTCATTAGCCACATATAAAAGCATTGCAAGTATCTAAACAACAAACTGTTTTGACTAGAACACTAAATGAAATTAATTAGTATTTTGGACAATGCAATATCATATTATATTTATTCACCTATTCCAAACGTCTTTGAAATTTTTAATCCTTTACTACTGGTCACTCCTTGGATTTTGTTGGTCTTAGATGTTTATTTTTGTATTAAAAAAATCTAAATTAGTTTAATTAAATAGAGAAAGTAATTGAGTAAAGATTAAGATTATCTCTCAAAGTATGCATTATTTCTATTGAGAATTACGCCATTATTTGAATTATTTTGTCAAGTCAGAATATTATTACTTCTCAGTTAATTCTCCTGGTAGGAAATAAACTGTATCTGTTACAGTCAGAGATAAGGTAGTCTATTTTCTAAATTAACTTACAAGAAGTAATAAAAAAGGCAAATGGTTCAATTAGAAAGTTATGGAGTTTCGGTATTTGTATTTCTTTTGTGTGATGCTTCATTCCAAAAAGAGATTGGGAGAGATTATATACTGTAGTGTGTCTTTGTTGTCTTGGATATGTGCAAACTAGAACACAAAACCAGAATTAAAACACTGTTTATAATTTGTGAGTCCTGATTAAACCAGAAGGTCCCAGTTAACTGGAGGTTAACCAGTGTGATGCCCACCTAGAAGAAGGACTGGAAAGAAGATTCAGGGAGCTACAGGCCTGTCAGCCTGATCTTGGTGCTGAGAAAGGTCATGGGCCACAAAAGGTCATCTTGTGTGCTTGAGGTACAGGACAACCTGGGATCAGGCCCAGGCAACACAGGTTTATGAAAGAGAGGTCCTGCATCACCAGCCTTTTCTGCTGTAACAAGATAACCTTCTTACTGGATGAAAGAAATGCTGTGGATGTTGTCTGCTTGGATTTTAGTAAAGCCTTTGACACTTTTTCCCACAGCCTTCTCCTGGAGAAACTGGCTGCTCATGGCTTGGACAGGTGCACTCTTCATTGCATAGAAACTGGCTGGATGGCCAATCCCAGAGAGTTGTGGTGACTGGTGTTCCATCCAGCTGGTGGCCAGTCACTGGTGGTGTTCCTCAAGGCTCAGTATTGGCATCAGTCCTGTTTAGGGGATTAAGTGCACTCTCAGTCAGTTTGCAGACAACACTAAGCTGGGCAAGTGTTGATCTGCTGGATGGCAGGAAAGGTCTTAGAAGGGTTCTGGACAGGCTGGATTGATGATGGGCTGAGGCCAATTGCATGAGGTTAAACAAGGCCAAATGCTAAGTCCTGCATTTGAGTTACCACATCCCCATGCAGTATGATAGAGTGGGGCAGTGTGGCTGGAAAGCTGCCAGGAAGAAAAGGACCAGGTCAACAGCACCTGAACATGGGCTATCACTGTGGCAAGTGGCCAGAAAGGCCAATGCCATCCTGGCCTGTATCAGCAATAGTGTTATTTTACCTCGTACTTGGCATTGGTGAGGCCACACCCGGAATCCTATGTTCAGTTTTGGGCTCTTCACTACAAGAGTGACATTGGGATGAGTCCAGAGAAAGGCAACAAAACTGGGAAAGAGTCTGGAGCGCAAATCTTATGAATACCATCTGAGGGAGCTGGAGTTGTCTGGCCTGGATAAAAAGAGGGTCAGAGGAAACTCCTTTTGCTCTCTGCAACTACCTGAAAGGAGATTATAATAAGGTGCATTTCAGTCTCTTTTCCCATGTAACAAGTGACAGTACAAAAGGAAATGGCCTCAAGTTGCCCCAGGGGAGGTTTAGATTGGATATTAGGAAAAATGTTTTCATCAGAAGAGCTTTGAGGCATTAGCAAAAGCTCCCAAGGGAAGTAGTGGAATGACCTTTTCTGAAGGTATCGAAAAATTGTGTAGATAGAGCTTTTGGGCTAATAGTTGGACTTAGTGACCTTAAAGATCTTTTCAAACTTCAAATAGTCTATGGTTCTATCCTATGAGTCCATGAAGATACTATTCATATTATTTATTCACACTTCATTTTTGCTGTTCAGCATGACTTAAATTTGAGGAAAGGGCTGTGCATGCTCATGACTCTATTCAGAGAGTTTGGATATTTTTTATTAATTTTTCAGTTTTCTTCCCTTGGATTAATAAAATAAATAGAAATCACTAACTGATATAAGTTTAAAAAAAAAAAAAGTTTTCTTTCCTCCATTTTACTTATTTCCAAGGAAAGAAATCTTATCCCAATCCAAAAAAAGCAAATTATTTTGATGGGTTTGTAATTCTTGTGCACTCACCTTGCCACTATTGGAAACCATAGCTTGTTCAAAATATCTCTTGTTTTGCTTTTCTCCTAAAAATCAACCTCAGTGGAAAAGTGATTTCATCCAAGAAAATGGGAGAAATGATTTTTTAATTTTTTTTTTAATTACATACCTCCTCCATGTGATTCCTGAGTGTAAGAAATCAAACTACAGAGAGATACAATAATAAAAACATGAAGGAAGAAAAAGCATCTTAACAGTTACTATTTACTGGTAGCTTTTAATACTTTCCCTGATGATTAGTGGAAAGGATGAAGAGGATTCTCTTTCCTTACCACTGGAGACAGAGGATCATCTGTGTAATGGGATGCTGAAGAAGGATAACTCCCTCTCAATAACCAAAATGGAAAAATTATATTCCCTCATTTTACCCCCTGAACTTTGGGCAAGAATCTAACATTTCCTCTTATATATTAGGAACAGTTATTATAGGGTTTTTTTCTATTAATTTTTTTCATTATAATTGATAGTAATATTTTCTCCTTTTAATTATCAGCATGGATTAGTAAATGCTGCCTCTTCTTTTGATGACAAATTGGCACATGTGTAGCCTCACTGTCCCAGTGAAAGAAATGGTCTCCAGAAACAGTCTTGTTGATAGTATATTCTGTTTTGGTCCTCTAAAGTTGCTTCTTTCAGATTACTCATATGTTTTGAAATACTTTGCTGAATTTTTAGATAACAGGCTCATTCCTGAAGAGAAGGGTAGAGAGATATTATATGAGTGGCCTTCCAAACAAACTGAATAAACTAAATACAAATTTATTTTAATTCTTGAATGTATTTAAGAATATAATTTTACTGAGATTAGTGGACTCATTCATATATGCTAGCTGTATAGGAATCTGAGTGAAGAACTAGCCAATTAAAAATACTGGTCTGGCTGAGTCTCAACAACTGTACTTGGAGATAACTTCTCCTTAGAGGGATTAGGAGTCAGAAAATCATAATGGTGAATGCTCTTGTGAGAATGAATCCAATGTGACTTTCTCAGTAAAGAAAAAACCTAAGAAGGATGTAAAACCCTCTCAGTTTTAGTGACAACTGAAACTATCAGGTATGCTGCAGCTCATAGAAGAGCATGTTTTTGAGCTAGTCATATACTTATGTTTCTTAAAATATTTTATGTCCATATGAATAATATAGTTCCTTTTTAGATATAAATTTTTCACAACCAAAGTCTCACCAAATATCACATCACAACTCCCTTGCCGCTCCAAGTGATATTCCTTTACATGTCCTGGGAGATGTCATATCCAAAGCAAATGAAAAATTTATGAAAGCAATGCTTCATTTTATAGTCCTTAAGTAGTCCTTACATAGTATCCAGTATAGCTAGATAAAGAGTCAGGTACTACCTGATATTTTCGATTTCAGAACTGCTGAAAATATCATTCATTTACTGAATCTTTATACTTAGAAAATCAATTATGTCTACACAAGGAGTGCCACAAAGAAAAAAAAAAAAGAATGCAGGTATAAACAATAAGACCCTTAAACTGCTGTCTGCTATAATCACAGGGAAAAAAAATAGCGTTCCTTTTTGTAACAATTGTTAGATTCAGGATTTGGTCCAGTTTAGTTATATACACCATTTAAAGCAAATGTTCAAGTGTAATTCAGACTGCATTTATTAGTCCAAATGAATAATATACAATGAACCTTGATCTTCTACAGCTTTCCATGAGTTGCAGCTCTACGGTTGTTCCTTCCTATCTCTTTGTTGGGGAGAAAATGGATTTCAGATGATATAAAATAAGAAGGAGAGCAGGAAGAACATCAACCTGCATTAATAAGAATTGAATAAACCTGATAGTTGAAAATACAACATGCCATGTGTAGAAATTAATGGACTGACAAACAGTTGCTGTAATCTTGTATATAATCATAAAGTGATGGTATCAGAAGAGTCATGGCAGGGTGATTAATATTGATCACAAGGTAATACTGAAAAGGCAGGTTTGGTCTTTCAGAGAAAGTTATCTCAGGAAAGAGAGGAAATATTACTTTTGGTTCCTAAGGCATTTCTTCTGTAATTTTTCATGGTTTTGAGTGTCTTATATTCAGAAAGCTAAAAGGTGAGTATTATTGCAGAAGACACTCAAAAGTGGACAGAAAATGAGCATAGCTTGATAATCCCAAGTAGAAGAATGACCAGAGCAGTAAGCAATTGAGAACAGATATTCTAATAAAGAAAACTGGTAGTTTAGAACATATATAAGTGGACTAATTGTGAAGAAATTTAGGCTAGAATTTCCAGTTACTGGCATCATGACTCTCTGGCATGGATGTTCAGTGGTAACAGAGGAGTCAACCTCCCTATATTGGTATAAGATAGATTGTGATTGTTCTAAAGGAATATATAGTAAAATAATTAATGGGAGCATTTGGATTTAATAAGCCAGGAGTTTTCTTCAAACTATATCTATCTAGCCTGACGTATGACCTAAATTTAGAGAAGCCTAGATTCTTGAAACTGTCTTCTGACGTCATCTTTACTGCCAAACCTCAGTTGCTTCTGCAGCATTAAAGTAGATTATTTCACCTGCAAATGAGATTCAGAATTCCTAAAAAAATGTCACTACTTGAAATGCTTATGAAGAACTTCACTGAATAAAAAATAGCATGGTTTCAGCATTAAAATTCAGAATCAAGTGACACTTCACACTTTATTCTGTTAATTTTAACAGTTATGCTGTTATGTTTAAATGCATAGAACAGAGAGAATTTTACATATTCTACAGAAACAAGTATGAGACATCTTAATCAGGTGTAGTAGTCTGTGATAACCTATTCCTAATTTATTTTTGTTAACATCATACATTGCTGTAATTAATGCTGTCATGGATTATCCACCTATGCTCCTCACGACAAAACTTATTGATAAATCCTTCATTCTTCTAAAATCTACTCATTGTGAATATGTTAAAACAACATTCCATTATCATATTTGCTAAATAAAATAAAGTCAGCCAGAGAGTTTGCAGATTTCTCTGCTCTTAAAATATCTAATCAGGAGAACTGCACTCATGCATTTTGGCACTAGAGTTATAAATTATGCATTATACAGCATAGCATTAAAGCATTAACATCAGTTAACCATACCAACCTATTGGTTCTTTAGTGAAAGCATTCAAATTGTTGTATCTGAGCATCTTGACTTGATTCACCTAGTCTGCACATGTAAGATTTCTAGTAGTAAAAATAGTTTAAAGCTTTAAAAGCTTTATATCTTTACTAATATGCCCATTTTCTTTAACTGTAACTTTTACATGCAAGCCTTCATTTGTTGACTTTTTTTTTGTCCAACTGTCATGCATGTTCTTTTTTTATCCTACGAAACCATATAGTTAGCTAACACTAGCTGGTTTAAAGAGGAAAATAAATCTCTGAATCACATCCAGTTCCATTCTGATTGCTTTCAAAGTATTAATATACATATAATAGTAATTTTTAAGGATACATCAATCAGTTTAGCTAACATTCAGCAGAAGGAAATAGATAATGTTTTTCCTCATGTGTGACGATTGCCACACTAACACCATTCCTAGTGGTTCTGAAATCTCAGCTGAATATTTTTCTACTTCAAGTGTCTAGCCAAAGATATGGAGGATGGTGTGACCTTGTGGACTTTTTTTTTAGCCTTGGAAACACAGATCTTGGATTGAAATAAGGATTTCTGAATGATCTTCTGATCTTCAATATTTTATTTTGTACTATTGTCTCAGTCATAAATTACAAACGCACCATTGGAAAAGACTTTTCCATTACACGTGTGGACACAGTAACTATGTACCATAATCCTGTAACTGATTTCTCAGGGTGTGTGACATGACTCTAAGTCAAAGAGAACCAGAGGAAATGTTGTACAAAAACCCCCACAATATTTTACCTCTGTTTCAAGGGTATTTAAACATGCTTTACTCAAAAAAAATCCTGCTCCTGTACAATTACTTCTAATGAAACTTCTGTGTGAAAGGGTGTCGAACTTCGTTGTATGAAACATAACATATAATGATGACAAGAAATTCAAACCATTAGAAATACATTTCATCTGACTATATGACTTATCTTTTTTTCTCGTACCTGTCTGCATTTTTTTTAGATGAAGGAGAAAACAGAAAGACTGAACTTTCATAACAGCATTAGCTTTTTGACTTTTCTTTGACACAGTCTACAAAGACAAAAAAAGGAAAAAATGTATCTATTTCTGCCCTGTTTACTCTAGAAGTGAGAAACTAAGAAAATCATAAAATGCATACATACATCCTAGTTACTCACTGTTAGTAATTCTGATTTTCTTAATCATCAAAGTTCATTTAGACACTGAGATCCGTTGTACATACTAAGAGCATGGATTTGAATTCAGCATCTTCTGTGGCATTATAAAATAACTTCGTACTGCCTGGTAAGCTCTCCATCACCCAAATCCTCTCTATCTATGAAAATGTATATTTTTTACTGGAATGTACATAGATAGCATGATTTCCTCAAATAACTTTCCATGAAAAGTACCTTTATTTTTATGTTGGGTAAACAAGTCCAGTTTGTGTCCTTACTCTAGAGTGCTTCAGCATTTTTTTATTCAAGACTGACTTTATATGCAAGACTGATGGGACAAAGCTGAGAACAGCCTCATCAGCATGCAAGGATCACGCTCTTTATTATTGCTTTTCCATAGGTTCACGGGTTTTGTATCCTCAACTGTACCATGGGCCAGATTTTGCAGAAATGGTGGCTAAAAGCCTGTTATAACTCAGCAAATGGGTATGAATTTGTTCAGGCAGAAGAGGGTACTGAGCACAAATCTAATTTGTTCAACAAGTAGTGTAACTTGCTGTACTACAAAACATAGACAGGAGTAACAATACAAGAACTTCAGGCTGCTCATTTTAAAATAAAAGAAAGAACTACTCATGTTTATTAAAAAAGATACCATACCACCTCAGACAACTAAATTCAAGGGAGAGGTACGATTTTAAAAACACTATTCTTTTGAACTTATTGTATCATCTGTTACATATGTCTTTCATGCTATGGGTGATCTTTATAATGGATCAAATATGGAGGTGTTCCTATAGACGAAAGTGAGAGATAAACACCTACACACCCAGCTTCTAATAGCTGTACAAGGCAGGAAAAATAAATCCTTGATAGTACACTTACTGAAGAAAGCTATGATTGCTAACGATTAGGTAGGTCCACACAGGTGAACCTTAATGAATTCTATCTTCGTTGCACAAGGAATTCAGGTTCATAGTTCTTTTTATTTATTTATCCAAAAGACACTCCCATTACAGCATTCCACACCATCAAATATGAGACTCTTGTGAATTTTGGCTTTAGGAGAAAACAAAACAACCCAACAAAAAACAATACCACAGGAAATCCAAAATTAAAAGTATATTAAATCCTAAATTTAAAATGTATAGCTTCATAGCACAGAATGACCTGGATTGGAAGTGATGTTAAAGATTATCTACCATGGGCATGTGTCCCTGCACCTTCCTCTAGATCATGTTACTCAGAGCTCCATCCAACCCGGCCTATATATGTGTGTGTGTATATATATATATATATATATATATATATNATATATATATATGTGTGTGTGTGTGTGTGTGTGTGTGTGTGTGTGTATGCTGCGTGTGTGTGCTGGTACTTCTTGGGGTAGAATTAATTTTCTTCACATCAGCTGGTATGAGCTGTATTTTGGATTTGTGCTGAAGACAGGGTTGATAATACAGAGATGATTTTGTTATTGCTGAGCAGAGCTTACACAGATTCAAGGCCTTTTCTGCTTCTTGTACTGCCACGCTGGCAATGAGGCTGAAGGAACATGGGAGGCTGGGAGGAGACACAGCCAGGACAGGTGACCCCAAATGACCAGAGATTTTCCAGACCATGTGGCATCATGGCCAATATATGAAGTGGGGGGAAGGAGGAGGAAAGAGGGTTCATTTGCAATGATGGCATTTGTCTTCCCAAGTCACTGCAGCATGTGCTGGGGCTCTGCTCTGCTGGGGATGGCTGAACTCCTGCCTGCCCACAGCAAGCAGTGAATTCATTCCTTGTTCTGCTTTGCATGTGTCTGCAGCCTTTGTTTTTCCTATTAAACTGTGTTTATTTCAACCCAGAAGTTTTCTAGATTTTACCCTTTCAATTCTCGACCTGGTGATGGGGAAGGAAGTAAGTGGCTTTGTGGGCCTTGCTTGCTGGCTGGGGTGAAACCACAACAATATATATTATACTTATCTTGAAATATATATCTTATATATAAGACAAATATACATCTTGAAAATTTCAGAGGAAAAATGATACTCAGGCTCACACCTTAAGTGTGGTGAATTTGAAGACATATTCATTAAACAATTCAAAAAGCACTCTAAATTATCTCAAGAATATGAATGGAAGATGAGTATATGAACAAAAACATATATATGGAGTACACCAAAATCCAAGATGAAACAAAAATGATTGTACAGCCACATCATTTAATTTTAGAATTTCCAATCTTTTGAATTCTTCATATGAAGCTTAAATGCATAATTAGATATATGCAGAGAGATTCCCAAGACATAGCAGGATAGCAAAGTGTTTTTTAAAACATCATACCCAATACTTCTGTAAATACTTCCATTATTAAAATTTTATTCATGATGTTAATTCTTTTTTGTTATAACATGTATGTGTAGAGTTGTTAATGAACAAATGTTCTTTCAGAATAAGTCATGGACTGCTGAAATACTGCAAATGAAATTTTAAAACAGAAGCAAATGAAGAATTAATACAAGAAATTTCTGTTGCCAAAGACAGTTTTTTAGCCATTTCTAGCCATTTCATCCTGCCCACTTTGAATAAATGCTACACACAGTGATATATATATATATGCTATATTTCATTCTTCTGTCACAGCATCTTTTTTCTCTTTAACTTCTGACTTAATGTTCCATTTCATGTTTGACGCAAAAAATACACAAATACAATCAGGGGAATGCATTTATTTAACTCTTCAGTGTTTCTGGACCAAATGCGTTAGTCTTACTGACTCTCTAGTGGACAAATGATGATCTATCACTGAATTATAATCAGCGCAGGTCATAAGGAATAATAGAAACCTTGGCATGAAATAAACTGACATAGACACTTATCACTACCATTTTTATTTGGTGGCAGTTTTCAGTATAACTCAGCATAAAGCATTTGATAGAAGTTCCAAGCATAGCTAAATGATTTGGAGTAAATAGCTGGGACTTTTCAATTGCAGTCTCTTATCACTATCTGCTAAAGTCTGATTAAGCAATATTGGATTTTTTTTATTTTTTTTCATAGTGATGCAAAGTTCTCTTTCTGTTATGTCAGCTATGCTAAATTTAAAAGTATGGTCCTAAAACCATTTCTAAAATTGACTTCTAAAACCAGGTCATCTGCCTACTTCACCAGTTTTGAGAATTGCCTGCCCAAGTACAAATGTTTGCGTATTTACTCTACTGATACTAGAGAAACTCATTTAATATGGAGTAGGTGGGGATCCTGACTTGCCACAGTCAATGCATTAGGAAAAGGTCTTAAAATAAAAGAAAAACATTGAGATTTGTTTTATGTTACCTAAATATAAAGTGACATCCAAAAAGGAAGGGATTTTTCAGGAAAGAGGAACTGAGGGGATTTTTCAGGAAAGAGGAACTGAGAATTTGAAATTGGATAAAATCTTCTGTTATAGATTATACAGGTTTCTTTATATGCTAAGGTGAAATCTGTGCCATAGATGTGTTTGAGATAGGGGGAGAGTTGAGTTCATGTATGTCCATTTAGAACTCTTTCAAGTGCAATTTTCATATATAGGACAGATTGCCATTACTAAAATAAGGTGTGCCCTCCTCCTACGCATTTCCAGTTTAAGTATAACCCTATGAATATTTATGTAGCATTGTGCTTTCTAAATCCATACAAGAATATTGAAATTACTAAAGGGAGATAAAATACTTATTAGTTCTTTTTCATATCTAGAGTTCTACATTCAAAATAGTGGTTTAATTTTTTTTAAACTATTAAAATTATATCATATGTGAGACAGATTAATAAAATGAATGCAGAGAAATACAGAAGTGGATTTCAAGTAGGCAGACTTTTATGCTAACTATAACTTATTTAAACCATAGGCAACAGTTACAATAAATTGAGTCATAGCTGGAAATTTGATACAAAAGCATCATCACTTCTGCCTCATAGAGGTTTTACTCCTTTACTTCCAGCCCTCAATCTCTTTCATTGCTTTTGTTACTTCAGTTTAATATTTATATCTTGGTTTGTGAGGTCATCCAAATTTGACTGAAGTTTCAGGGAGTAGAAGCTTTCAGAATATCAGAGGAATTAAACCCCTGTTCTAGTGATGTTATCATTCATAGAATTTAAAATTATAAATGGTGCTCTCATCTGTAGTATTAACATCTAACAGCCTAAAGGTATAACTTGATTTTTTTGTGACAAGATAATTACAAAAGTATTATTTGTGTCATCTTTTTAATTTCCTTTGAGTTATCCATATCTTCAAAGGTTTTCTAATTTCTCAGTGTGAAGTTGCTTTCAGTGAGAAAGTGGTGTATTACATACCCCTGGCCACAGTGTACAGAAATCCCTATAATAAATAGCCTTAGATGAAAGAGAATCAGACTATCATAACATGAAAAACTTTCTAGAGTGTTACAACTCTAAATTTATTAGATCAATTCAGAAAGCAAATTTTTAGAGACCCATTTTAATTTTTATATTTTTTTTTATTATTATTTTCATCTATGTACTCTTAAACCTGCAAATTTACTGAAATAATCAACACTTCTGCTATTTAAACAGCAAATCTGGGAAGTAGCTAAACAGTCCAATATTCCCAGATAAACAAACAAACAAAAAACCCCAAACAAACAAAAATCATTAAAAATAGGGCTATATTTCACTTATATTTAGTAATTTTTTTTGTTGTTAATCTCTTTTAATTTTTTTTTCTATGATTATATGTATTTCAATATATGGAATGATTGTGTAGCCTCAGGACTCCAAAACCTGAAGCAATTATTTTCAGATTCTAAATTAACTAGAAAACTTGGCAATTCTGATCATTCCAATTAAAATAAATATTAAGATATTTAGCACTGACATTAAAAATCAATAACAATAAGCAATGAGAAAAAAAAACAGGCAGAATTTACAAAGCAATTATCTGATTGCATTAATAGAACTAATAATACCCACATCCATTTAAATAAAAGAAAATGGGCAAACATAAATAATCACAAACATGAAGATAATACTTTCCCATCAACCCAAAAAGAATTTTTCCACAGTACAGATTCTACTTTTGTAATTAAAATGGTTTATTTCCCAGAAAAAACCTTTACATTTTGCATTTTTTTGCAGAAATAAAGGTGGAACAACTTCTGGATTTTTACTCTGTTGTCTGTAATTATTTTCTGTCTTGGAAAGATTTTTTTGTCTGACTTGTCTCTTTATTGCTCTATGTCCATCGTTATATTCTTAGATTTTGCTCGTGATTCTATTCCTATATGTTCCTCATGGCAAATCTGTCTTGCATCTCCCTTGCAAAACTATTTTCTGTGTCAGATTCAGGATTTAATTTTTTAAGTCATGAAATGCTAATTATGATGAATTGTTTTAAAGACATAGTTGTGTAGGCACTTGTACTGATTCACTTGGCATCAAAAAAACTCAAATTGTTGCAAATTCATATTGTTGCTTTTTTTGGTTTTTTTGGGTTTTTTTGATTGGTAGCACAGCACATGAGGGTATATAAGTTTATGTGCTTTGACTAAAAGTATACAATTCACTTATAGGTAGTGACTCACAGAGTGTCTTGTATCACCAAAATTACCCATTTCTGAGTAACAAATGCAGTAGCTTTAATAGCTTCCAATAAAAATATGTGAAACTACAGTTCATACAGACTGACATGAAATTTGGAATATCTGAGTAATATGAGGAAGCTCAGTCCCTGTCATCATTCATTCATTCATTCCACCTTCAGTCCTTGAGGTGGGATATTATGTGGCTGGAAGAAAAAGAAGGATAGGTCCTTGTAGCACTTTGTGTTCTTATAACTGGAAGTTTTTAACCTCTGGCCACTGCCAGAGTAGGCTACGTTTATCTCTGATTCTGGAAGTAGCTCCAAGTGGAGTCCTGATAACAATAGCTAAGCATTTTCCTTTCAGGCAAGTACATACTTACAAGTTTCCTGGCTTTGATTTGTTTCAATATTGGGAAATGAAAAGCTACTCCAAGGGAGACATTTTTTTCAGAAAAACAGTAAGCTGAATGCTGTTCTTAATTACATTGGTGTAAAGCAGGATTAAAACCTAGCTAAATTCTTAAAATCCTATTTAAATTCTTAAAAACTTAAATTAGATCTAAATTTATATCTCCCAAAGTGCATGCTGTAAATAGGTACCCTTCCTAATTCATCTGTCACTTGAAAACTGATTGATGACTTATGTTGAATTAAAATTGCTAGCAAACTGATCAGAAAGACAAATAGTTTTGATCTGTGAAATTGAACAAAATAAAATGGATTTTTTACATAAAAATAAAATATTTTTAAAATGTTTATTTTGCCCTGGTTTTGGTGAGTCAAAAGGACTTCTACAATATTTTGTCTTCTCCATTTACCACTCTGTTCTCAAGTGAAACTATCTCAAAGGAAGAGCAAAGGAAAAAATACCCTATCAGTCTTACAAAATAATTAGTAATTTTAAAACTCTTTAGTAGTTTCTCAAATTACCTCAGCTGCTTTCTTATGATTACTATTTTGTTTTTGTTTGCTTTGCTTTGTTGTGAGTTTTTGTGGCTCGTTATTTAGGGTTTTTTGTTTTGTTTGTTGTGGGGTTTTTTTGTTTTGCTTTGTTTTATTTGGCTTTTGGTTGCTTTTCATTTTTTGTCTGTGTCTGTAGGTTCATTTCTTTGTCTGATTGGGGAATTTTTTTAAAGTACCTAGTTTCAGTCCAGTGTAGTTTTGTTTTTGGATTTTTAAAATCCTTCTCTTCACTTGAACTTTTAAAATCTACACTTCTTTCTTTATGCTAAAAATATCACCACCTGTCACATCAGTTTAGTAATTATGCATTAAAAAACTTGAAAGCTCACAAAACCTCAAATTTTGGGGTGTGTTGTACAGAAAGCAATATTTAAGATAAATAGAATTCTGTACTTCTCCAAAGATTATTCGCCATTTAAAAATGACATCCATATTTTGTTGTATTTACTACATTATTCATATTCTTTAAAACATAGCAAACAAAATGGAAGTGCATATGAACACCTTCAAGTGTCTAAGGTACCAAGTGTCTAATGTACCATTCTTGTCTGAAAAAACCCCTTTTGACTGGTAACTCTTAGAGTTTGTTGGTCCCCATAACCTCCACTGTTACTTTGAGCAAAACCTCTAATGGCCAGTGATGCAACTGATATGTCAAACTGTCAGTGGGATGCTTTTATTTTGGATGCACTCGAAATCGATCATACAGCATGACTCACAGGCTTTCCAGGTGTTAAACTGAGTCTAGTCACATAAGGTTTATTCAAGAATGTTGTAGTTCATGCATTGACTGTATAATCCTTTCAAGGAGCTTAAAATCCATTAATGGGGACATTTTCAACTTGCAATGCCATTACTTTAAATATCCAGTTAACCTGAAAAAGGCAATAATTTGTAACATTTTTTTTTTGAATTGTGCATATTGATGCAAAACCACTAAGATTTCCTATTATTTCTGTTAAATATGATACAAAAAAAATAAAATAAAAATGGTGGTATGTAATAACATTGGTATACATTATTTCTGTTTCAGGCATTTGACTGCATGCAGCAGAGCATTTGTTCTGTACTAGTGAGCCAACAGTGTGATCATCTCTAGAACATGTCTGCTAATCAGAGAGAACATGGAGAACATGCTTTACTGATCATACTATGTCATGTGCATTCCTAACGTGGACAGCAGTTTCATTCTGCAATCAATGAAATAGATATGCAATAATTTTGTAACAAAACCACAAGCTTAGGCACTTCTGTAACCCCTTGTTTTGATTCCTTAAAGGCTTTTATAGGTTGCTGATGTTTATCTCTCTGCATGATCCTCGGTAACAGGTACAAATTTGGGGGGCACGGGGTAGATTAAAGCACAAACACCAGGCTCAGCACCACATGGTCATAGGTGGTGCTAAGGGGAGGTAGATAAGTAGTGAGGCTGTGGTAGCACAGCTGATTGATGTTGGCCAGCACTTTACTAAATTAAACTGAGTTCTTTAATCTTGGAGAAAAATCAAGAGCTCAAATATGAGGCAGACAGTGGTATTTTGGGGATCATATGAAAGAGTAAATTCTTAGGGATCAAAACTGTGTGAGAGCAGGATCCAGCTGGAGAAATCTTTTTGAAATTTGATTGAAATTTTAATGGATCCAAGTTTTACTAACATTAATTTGACCATCCGTTTTACTGTACATCGACTTTTCTAAACCTTTTCAACAGATTTAATTCATATATCATTACATTTCTTCCTTATCAGTATAATTCTGAGCTTTCTGGAAAATGAAATAAGAAAAAATAGCAACTATGACATTTATTTTATATATGCCATGATATTGGTAAGTTTCCTATTGAAATACTTTTAAAAACTTTTATGTCCTGAAGAAGAAATTGTGCTGATCATTGAAAACCAATGGCTCTGGGCAACTCTAAGTTTTAAAGGTTTCATTTTAAGAACTATATCAAGATAGTCATAGCTTTTGCCCGTATGATTTATTCAACAGGAAAGTACTGTAACATACCTAAATAAATAGGGTGTAGCCTACTGACTTAAACTGGATTGTCAGAATATCTATGTATATACCTAATAATGGAATATTTCTCAAAACACTTTGAATTATAATTTAATTTTTAAAGAGTCTAAAAATCTAATTTGGATGTTAATTCTAAGAAAACAAATTATAATTTTCAAAGAAATATGCCCCTGCTTTGCCTGAGTTTGATGAATACACAGATGAAGAAAAAGAGAGTTGATTTTGCTTTTTCAAGTATTCACTAAGCTTTTATAGCAGTTACATCTACTTCTGAATTATAGTTACCATAATAACCAATTGCCATTACATAATTTACTTGGGGAAATTAATTCTATAGTTCTATAAAATACAATACATCATGGAAATACTCAATTCTGCAAGATGCCATAGTCAAGACAGCCACCGCACTTAGAGTGCTTCATTAAAAACCTCAGGGGGCTTCAAGTATCAGCAGCAGGTTATTTAAAAGTCTCCGATACCTTTTCTATGTAGTAATCCTATGGGCAGCTCCATACAGCTCTGGCTCTTTCTCTCTTCCTTCTGCAGTTCTGACTCACTCCTAACCCCGTCTGCCACTCATACAGTGACTCTTACCTTATCTGTCCCTCACACAACCTCCTGTCCCTTCCTCCTCACAGCACAGCCAGCAGACTCCAATTGACTCTACCAACTCACTCACTCTTTTATCACACCCAGCTCTGAGGGAAAGGGTGTTCCTACTCTTTGGTAATTAACACAGCTGCAATACATCAGGGGCAAGATTGCCTTTAGCACTGTCTCTTTCTTCCCATAGAAAGACAGCAAGATTTTGTGTTAATTAGTCTATCTTCAATCTCATTCTAACATTCTAATGAGTAAGCAAAGGATTACTGATATTCTTTAAAATAAGAGTAAAATATTTAGCTACATATATTATTCTAAAAATCAATATTTCACCTGTACATCATAGACTGTAAAGATCCCACTAATTTGATCATGCCAGCACTCCTCATGTTAAGATACTTGAATTTGTCAGAGATATCCATGTGGGACTGGTAGATATTTCAGGGGAGCAGATTTATACTGGAATCAGGATGTGAGAGAAGATATTCTAGAGCCTCTCAGATGGCAATAGATGCTACAGTGAAGCAACTCAATCAATTATATTTCACCAGATCATAATGGAAGCTCGAACTTCTAGCAGTAGACACAGAGGCATTTAATTCAGAGTATGGTCTTCTCCCCATTTCCAAATTCTACTGTGGTACAACCCTCACTATGGTACTGAGTTATATCTCTGAGAACCATGAACAGGTATTCTGAGACTCCTCAGGTGAATCCAGATGCATAAACACATGCAACTAAATTGAGCTTCAATCTACATGAACTGTAACAAGAACCCCGGGACTCCACTTACACAAAGAAGTCACCATGTAGATGTTTACAGTACAGAGCTGAACTGTCGCCCTGAATTTTCTGCCTTCTGTTTTTGTTCTGCAGATTCTCACGCAGCTTCATGTAAACAATGTGTGTTTTTAGAATGTTTACATATTTCTCCTCTGGGAGGAGAAATGTGATTGATGGTGATGTTCACCATCCAGGTTAAAGAGGTGGCCCCTGTGGTGGCCAATCTCTTGACCTTTGTACAAATGTATATAAATGGAGTCAGATTTTTGAAATAAACGGTTAGTTCCCTTGAACTGCTGCTCGTGTGGCCTCATCTTTCTGTCCCTGAAACTGGGACATCCTAGCCTCAACTATCACACTGAACATCACCTAAAAACACCCCTGAATCAGGAATTAAATCCATATCTCAGGGCAAACCCATCAGCAATATAAACACAGATTATACTTTATTCCTAGAACTGCTCTTCTCATTGTAGGTAATAAGTAAAAATCACATGAGACCCAACTGGTAAGAATTACCGTAAAATAAAGAAAAACTCTGGTGAAGCGAAGAAAAGCAAAATAAGTTATTTCCTAAGTTGTAGTTTAAGTGTTTCAAAGACAAAGAGCATGTATAGCCAGCTTCTCACTATGTACTGCCAAGAAATGCTGACTGTACAGCTGGACTGATCCAGATTGACATCAGTGTAGGAGAGTCCAATAGAAGCTTTCAAGAAAAAAGATATTCTTGGCAATAAAACTAAAAATATGACTAGTTATACCAGTTCTGATATAAAGATGGCAGGTGTTCTTCACATTTTTTAAAGGCATTATCAGTTGAAAGCAGTCCAAGTGGTGATGAGCAAAAAGAAGAGCACCTGCTTTTCACTCATAAACACATACTGCTCAAGAGAGGAGTTCCTGGATAAAGACACGTGTGTGCTTCTGTAATAACTGCCTGTTAAAGAAATGTCTGGGAAAAGAAAATAAAGAACAATCAGAATTACATGGCTGCATTAAAAGGAGAGTTGTGTTTTGAGTATGTATGTTAAGAGGATAATTTCTTGTGCCATTTTTAATCAAAAAGAGCTGTTTCTACAAGACTTTCTTTTCTCAGTATAGCTGCTCCTCCTACTTTGTTATTCATCAAGGCTTGATTTGTAAGAAGCTATTTTTAAACTAAAAATCTGTTAATGATAGAAAAGAATAATATTACGAGTCATGGAAATAAAGTACTTTGACATTAGAGTGAATATGTTCCTTTGTTGAGCACAGGTCCAACTACATCTGACAAACCCTAAAGTAGAACCACTACAAAAATCAAGTAAAAAGATTACAATTATGTGGGCCATTTATTGCAAAATTTGTCTAATCTTGTAAATTTTTTGCAAAATTTTCTAACAATTAAATACATGAATCCTACTCAATGTACTGTTGAATACCGAGGCAAATATATACCAAAATATATAAGCAGCAGCTTAAGTAAAAAAATATTACTCTTCACAGCTGAATTCATACACAGTGATTATTTTTGCTCTCAAACTTAAGAGTTGACATATGGTGATTAAAACAAATGTAAAAAAAATGTACTGAATTATGCATTATGTCTTAAAATATTACCTGAATTTCAATAAATAATCATATTAAAATATAAGAAAAAAATATAGTTTAAAAGAGTCAGATATAAAATATAATCCATTCTTCTATAGTAGAACAAAAGGATGTTTTTAGTACTTGTCATGTCATCAACTTTCAATTACCTTGCCAAGAAAATGACAAAGAGGTGATTTCTGAAACAGCAAAATAAAAATTCACACAACAAATCTTTCTGAAAACTTGTTCCCAGTCTGAAAATGGTCAAATCTATTCTATGTGGTAACACAAGGAAATGACAGTTCATGCATTATACAAATACAGATAGAGTGGAAATGATTTTACCCCAGAACGGAATAAAAATCCTAGAATAGGATCAGGCAAGTACTGGTTAGAATTAGAACACAAGTAGCTCATTTTGTTTATGCAAAATTCTTTAAAATCTTCCCTTAGAAAAATGAACACCGGTAATAAAAATAAGATTTTAACAGAGCTCTCCAGTTTTAGAATTGTAGTATTTAGGTCTTTGGCTATTTAAGTATTTCTTATCTCCTTATCACAACATAACATCAAACAAACACTATGCTATTCCACTAGGAGATAGATAGAGATAGAGATAGAGATAGAGATAGAGATAGAGATAGAGATAGAGATAGAGATAGAGATAGATAGAGATAGAGATAGAGATAGAGATTAATAAATTTGATTGCTCACATAGAATCATAGAATGTTTTGGGTTGTAAAGAGTCTTTAAATCTTACCAAGTCCAACACCAGTACCATGGGCAGGGACATTTTCACAAGACCAAATTGCTCAAAGCCCCATCCAGCCTGGCCTTGAAGACCTCCTGTGATGGGGCATCCACAGCTTCCAGTACCTCACTAGATCTAATCTAAATCTACAGTTTTCAGTTTAAAACCACTGCTCTTTGTTTTGTAATACAAGCACTGGAGAAACATATATCTAGTTCTCATAAACCCCCTTTAAGTATTGTAAGGGCACAATAAGGGCTTCCCAGAACACATTCTTCTACAAGATGGACAACCCAAACACTCTCAACATTATTTCATATGAAAAGTATTCCAGTCCTCTGATAGTTTTTGTACCAGTCTTTGGACCCATTTGACAGATCCAGTTTTTCTTGTGCTGGGGATGCCAGAGCTGGATGCTGTATTCCAGGTGACATCTTAAAAGAGTGGAGTAGAAGGGGAGAATCATCTCCTTCAACCTGTTAGGATCCCTCTGGATGGCATCCCTTCCTGCTGCACCACTCAGTAGTGTGGCATCTGTGAACTTGCTGAGGATGCAGACTCGAAGTCACTAACAAGGGTATTGAACAGTATCAGCCCCAACAGGGACTGCTGAAGGACAGCAGATTTTAGTGATTCTATTTGGACATTGAGCTGTGGGCTGCCATTTTTTGGACACACTCATGCAACCAGCTTATACATCAAACAGTCCATCTGTAATATCTGTATCTTTTTAAATTAGAAAAAAGGATATTATGTCAAAAGGATTGCAGAATACAAGATACATGGCACCAGTTGCTCTTTCCTTATCCACCAATGCAGTCAGTCCATCATAGAAGGCTACACAATCAGTCAGGAACAATTTGCCCTTGGTGAAGATATGTTGGCTGTCTCAAACCACCTCCATGTCATCCACAGCATATGCCTGGGCATATCTTCCACAGATATGTGTAACGTCCCATAATCTTACTGAGCACTAATGTGAGGGAGACAAGTCAGTAATTCCAAGGATCTTCCTTTTCATCTTTTTTAAAAAAGGGTGTGCTGTTTCCTTTTTCTCCAGTAATTGGGGATTTCACTTGATTACCACCATGATTTTTCAAATACGATGGAGAGAAGCTTAGCAGCTGCACCTGTCAATCTCCTCAAGACCTGGACATAAGGATCTCAACAGCTTCATTAAGCCTGTGTGATGTGCCTTAGGAAAGTATATATAATGACACTAGAGCACTTGTTAAAGGAGCTTTATGTGACCAGCTCAGCTTGTCTATGCTGTAGACATATAAGTAGATGTACTTCTGCTCAGGTAGTAAAGTCAATCAATCTGTTACCATTCACCCCTGACTCACACACACACACACACACACACACACACAAATATGTATATATATATTTCTTTTTTTCCAAGGCCTTAATAGGTCTGGTCTGTACATTCAACGTTTTGCAAAATCCCTATGAAACTAAATAATTAATTGGTCCATATTTATATTTTCTGCCTTCACTGTGACCAGAACCATGACCATATGTCGGTTAAAATGGTGTGAATACAATGACCACATAGAAAACTTTTTCTGCTCCATATACTTTGCATTCATTTATTCCCTAGAGCATGAAGGCATACATGTATGAATATGTAAGCCTGTCTAATACAGCTATAGATGTTTTTATTAATCTTATGAATATTAATTTTACTTTTTTTTAGTTTCATAGCCTCTAGTAACTTGTAGAATAATTAACACAACTTAATTAAAAGGATATAATATTTGGTGGAATGTTTAATTTTTTTACTTCACAGTTCAATTTATGTCTCTATAATCTTACATTATACTTAAATAGGGAGAGAGAAGTTTTGGATTGCCATACAGTAACTCATGCCATCCGTTTTTCAATATGCCTCCTTAAGGTACTCTTTAATGTTGTGCACTCTTGCATAAATAAGACCATTGTTTTCACACTAATTTTTCTCTTGCTCTAATAATTTTCTGAAAAAAATATATGCAGAGAAAATCAAAATTCTAATATGTTTGAACTGGCTGACTTAAATGAAGTCTAGTATTTCAACTGAGAAATCAGTACAATTTTATAGAAATTAATCGTATTGATACCTTCCTTTTTTTCCCTATATCAATCTTCATTTGTGCTAATACATTTTGACAAAATTCTCATTCTGTCAGTTACAGCTCTCAAATAGGCCAAAATATAGGCCAAAGTGTGTATGCTTATACATGTAGGACAAAAGATTCACATTGTCAGTATTAAACATTTTCTGTTGTGTTATTCTCTTACTTTGTCTACATCCTCTCAATGTGCTACTAATTCTTGTCTGCTTTTGAGTGATATAAATAAAAAATCATGTTATCTATCAACTATATTGTTACCCCCATATGTCAACCTTTCCAAATCTTGTAATAGTCACTTTGTACATTAAATTATAAGCTAGTAATGGGCAACTATAGACACAAGTATGAAACAAGGAAATTATCGACTGAGTCTGTATATTAATCATTGCATTACTTCTTTCATTTGAAATTCAACTTTCATTTCCTATGAAAAAAGCATTCTACAATGGAGTGATTATATCAGTGGACAAAAAAAGGGTTACAGATATCATTTATCTGGACTTCTGTAAAGTCTTTGACACTTTGCTCCACAACATCCTTCTCAATAAATTGGAAAGAGAGAGATTTGATGGACGGACTGTTAGACGGATTAGAAAGAGGTTGGAAAGTCATATCCAGAGGGCAGCGGTCAGCAGCTCAGAATCCTGATGCCCAGTAATAAAAAGAGATGTCACTCAGGGTCCTGTATTGAGACTAATGTTATTTAGTGTCTTCACTAATAACACAGAAGCAAAGATTTAGTGCACCCTCAGCAAATTTGCAGATGACACCAAGCTGAGTGGTGCAGTTGTCACACCTGAAGGATGTCATGCCATCTAGATGGACCGGAAGAAGCTCAAGCAGTGGGCCCATGGGAATCTCATGGATTCTCACAAGACCGAGTGCAAGGTGCTGCACCTGGCTTGGGGCAATCGTCGGTATCAATACAGGCTGGGATATAAATGTATTGAGAGCAGCCCTGCTGAGACAACCTTCGGGGTACTGCTGGATGAGAGGCTGAACATGACCTGGCAAGATGTGCTGGGAGCCCAGAAAGACAATTGTTTCCTGGGCAGCATCATAACAAGGCTTGGCCAGCAGGTCGAGGGAGGGCATTCTTCCCCTGTGTTCTGTTCTTATGAGATCCCACCTTGAGTACTGTGTACAGTTCTGCAGTCCCCAGCACAGGCAGGACGTTCACCTATTGCAGTGAGTTCAGAGGAGGCTCACCAAGATGATGGAAGAAATGGGACATCTCTCCTATGAGGAAAGGCTGGGAGCATTGAGCTTGTTCAAACTGGAAAAGAGAAGGCTTTGATGTGATTTAATTGCAGTCTTCCAGCACCTTCAGGGAGCCTGCAAGCAAGATGGAGAGGGACTATTTACAACACATGTAGTGACAGGACAAGGGGGAATGGCTTCAAACTGAAAGAGGCTGGGTTTAGATTAGATACTAGGAAAATTCCTTACTGTGAGGGTGGTAAGGTACTGAAATGTTGCCCAGAGCAGTTTGTGAATGCCTCATGCCTGGAAGTGTTCAGGGCAAGGTTGGACGGGGTTCTGAGCAACCTGGTCTAGTGAAAATGTCCCTACCCTTGGCCAGGGGGCTTCGAACTAGATGATCTTTATGGTCCCTTCAAACCCAAGCCATTTTATGATTCTATGAAATACATTACCTTCCTTATTCAGAAAAAGGAAAAAAAAAAACCAAACCAAAAAAACAAAACAACCAACCAACTAGAGATATTTATGGATTCCAAGTCTCCAAGTCTTCCATTTCTAAGCTTTTATTTAGACAGTTTGTGATCTTTGCTAGGCTTTGCTCCTGGAACAAAATGGTAACACCAGGCTTCCTTAACTGAACATCAGGAGGGACTTTCTGAAAGTCTGAATTGATTATATTAACTGTTCTCTTTTTCACAGTATTCTCACTGACAAGCAGAAGATTCCAACGTGGAGGTTGTCAGATGCTTTTGATTGAATATGCTATTTGGGAGCCAAAACACTTCAAAAACACATATTGCCTTTTTTTTTTCCCCAGTCCTTTTCCCATCTTTTCCTACTCCTATTCCCTTGTGAAATAGTTTTTTTCCCCAAAACAGACTCTTTCAAAATATATTTATAAACATGGATGTTTTCTTTTTTTTTGTGAAATAGAATTTTTTTTTTCTCCCAGACAATGCATTTAGTGGATTACAGAGACACTGTTGTTTTTTGATTTTTGAGTGTGGAGTTTCAGGTTTTTTGTATAATTTTTTCTTTACTGAAAAGCCATGTTTTTTACAATAATCCTTTACATTTCCACAGTACAGTTTGTGGTATTCTCTGATTTTTTTTTCCATTTCTGAAGACATTATTCCAATGCTGTGGATAGGTAGAGCCTTGGATACTGTTGCCACACCCATGCTGTCTTTCCCAGTAGTAACTCTTGCATATCTGAGACAAAAACTTTCTCCAGTCTTAGCAATGTTTTAACCTATCCAGTATTTTTTATCGAACTTAAACATACATCTCTATGGAATTTTAAATTCCTTTCTCATTATGAAAAGAAATTCTTTTTTTTTCCTGTGTACACTGTCTTTACCTGTCTTATGATATGTCATAATACAGAGGAAAAAAAAATGTCTGTAAAAGATGACTTCTGTAACTTTTGTAGACATGACAAGAATTCTCTTTTCTCCTGTGAGTTTAGGAAAAAGGTGGGCTGAGGAATGAACCACCAATATTAATACTCAAACATGAATGGGTGGAGAAGCAGCCTCTCAAGAACTACTAAATTTGGCTCCTGAAAAGCTTGACAGCCCACAGTGCAGAGCTTGTTTTACTAGTTTATACTAACCTTACCTTACCTACTCACTCATTATGAAACACATAAAAATGTTAAAACTCTCTGCAGTCACCAATTTGGAGAATATAATATGCTTTAATTTTATTTCATTTTATCCTCAGTGTGAGAACAGTAGCTTACCTTACGATTTATTCTGTATATTCTTATTGAACTATTTTCAGAAATCTCTTGGTTTGTTCAATCCTAACAAGTAAATTGAAAATTGTTAATGTTTAAAATAGCACAGAAGTATGTACTTTTTCAAATCATTTGATTGGAATAAATTTACTTAATTTAGACAGGTAGGAATGGACTTACATATTTTATCCTGCAATGTGTGATGATTTGCTAGGAAGATATAAAAACTCTGACTTAATTTTCATGTCTTTTTTTTTTTAATATAGAAGTCATCTCAATGATTTTGTTAAAGTCACATCTAGTCATATTTGATTTTAACTCATAGAGTGAGAAAAAAAAAATCCAGGCTTTTTCATTGTCTTTTTTTTTTTATGGTAAAAGCTTTTAAATAACATTGAGATATTTATACTGTCCTTTTGACTTAAGAAACAACTTCTTAAGGAAAAAGAGACTCACATATAGTGTTTTTCAGAGAGCCACTGGCAAAAAACAACTAAAATTAGGATTGTCATTGATAAAGATATTCCTTCTTATTATATCAAAATTTAAAAATATAAGGGGAAAACCACAGGGAAAATAATCAAATGTCAAGTCCTAATTTCAATATTATAAAGAAACACAATTTCATTTTCATGACTAAAAAAATATGTTTAGTGCTTATCTCCATTATGTCTGTTGAGCTATAGTCCATCTTTTTTTATGCTTTCCTTATTACTTTGTGGTTTCTCTATTTGGTCAAGCAAATATTTTTGGCACCACTTGCTTAATTTCTAAGTTCTCACTGCATCTCAGTGGATCCTTTTTTTAAAGTACTAGTGTTAAACTAATAAAAAAGTACTATAAATAATATAAATGAGGTTTATAAATTACCGCTGCAGATGTTCAAACTATTTATAGTAGAAAAAATATGCAAATGTTCAAGGAAAACTTGATTGGATAGATCAGTATCACCACTGAGGATACTGATTTTGTAAGGAAATCAAATAAACGCGCACTGAATTATATTTTTATCCAAAGATTTTTGCATAGCTAAAATATCATTGATATTGATTCACTTCACCATGGTCAGAAAATACTTTTTTTTCCTTATCTGATGCCAAAGGTTAACAAGATAATTTATCTGATTGAGCTGCGCCTTTGGAGGGTACCAGTTTCAGAACATGGGGTACTTATTTATGTACAGGATTATAGAATGTACAGACCACCAAAAAAAAATTATTTTGATTTTATGCTTTTATGTTATTTGTCAGATTTTAAACACTCAGACTTCTGAGTAGGTTCTGACATTTTTATGGCAGTTGTGAAGACTTCCCCTTCACTCCTTTGAATTTTACCTGATGGTACTGAACTTGCTCAGTATAAAAGAAACCCATTAGGCAAAGGACTGAGAAATTAACCATTTTTTGTCCCCGCAGAAACCCATCCATGTATGGAAGAAACAGCCCAAGCTAACAGACAATCCCATCTCCCACTGTTTCTATAGGCTCTACTGTGTTTTCACTGTTTGTGTTTTCTTAACTGTTGAAATTTTTCCGCAGCTGCAAGCAGCCAATACTACAGGTACCCTCTACTTTGTTGCTGCTAGGAATGTAATCTTTTATAAACACTGTCTCATTGCAAAAAAGTAAACAAAAAACCCCACCCCAAACCAAAACCAAACCAAGCCAAAACCAAAACACAAACAAAAAAAAAAAACAAACAACCCCCCTCCAAAAACCCGAAAAACAAAACCAGGAAATAGAGCTCCTTCTCAATAAAAACTGTCAAATCCAAAATTTCATCTTACTTAGAATATATTGTTATTGTTAAGAAAATGTCACTTAGTATTCAATAGTTATAAATAGTTATAAAATAGATTATAGTTATAAAATAGATTTGTCACTTCTAAAAAGAAAAGGGTAAGTATAGTCAATCCATTTATTACAGCTTCCAGGAACTGGTTAATAAAATGACATAGTTGAAATGGTGGATTTTTTTTAAAGTCAGTGCCATATATTAGCAATTCATTTATAACAGAAGGCTTAGTTAGAGTCAAATTTCAACCTAAGAATCCAACTACACAGCAACTGAAGCACAGGAAAAATTTTGAAAATCACTGACATAAATACAGTAGTTAAAAGAAGAGCATAAATTATGGGAAGAAAAAGAAAAATGCTAGATGTTGATGAGAATATTTTACTGTTCCTTGAGTTACTTAAACTCTGGTTGTTTCAGTGGCAGTATTTATTTCCTAGTGATGTGCACCTGCAATATATCGCTAGATACAGATCAATGAGTTGGTATGCCAGACTCATTTCACTGTGTCTGTGTCAGGTTTAAGTTAAAGATAAATTGATAAGAAAAGTTCAGTCAGGCTCACTGCCAAAGACAGAAGCTTTAAAATGTAATAGAAGCCTTATAAAGGTTGGAAAAGGTAACTTTTATGACTTTTCTTGCCTTGTCAGAATCAAGATAAAAGAAAAATCTGCATGTATGATTTGAACTTCATGAGGTTCCTTCCTTGAACCTTCTAAAAATTTGGAAGGAGTCATCAGAAAATTCAGGCTAGCCAAGCAACTGTCATCCCCAAAACAATTTGTCTTTTCTTCCTAGCCATTCAAAAATAGCAATGAATGAAAATATTTGGATATGGCATTTAAAAAAAAGCAAATTAAACCCACTGGAATTAATAATTTATTCCCATGTAATTTAGACATCCTATACTCCTAAACTGGTACTGCTTTAATTTCAGTATTAATAAAAGTGCTGAGAGAATTGGCAGAGAACATTATGTAAAGATCTTTCAACTTTTTCCAGTCCCCCACACAGGCCAAGTTGATTGACACAAAAATGGTGAGACCTATTCCTTTCTTGAAGACAGCTTTGTTTGAAGACCAATACCGATACTTCTCTGAAATAAGCCTTTATTTTTGTTGGGATCAAAATGATATTTTCTAGAGGAAACCTCACTGAATTAATGTTTAACATAGTATTTTTAACACAGAAACGTACCAGGGGCTGGAAACACAAAATATCTAGCATTCATGAAAGCTTCAGAAAATAAGTTTTCTCCTGTTCAACCTAGAATTTCTGCATAGAGGGTAGAGTTGAAGCATACCTAAAATACCTGCATACCCGTGGCAAAGCAGAGGATGGGTCCACATTGAAGCATTCTTTAATACTACAAATAGCCAACAATCAGCATTGTGTGAACCATGAAACTACCTCAGGCTTTAAAGGGGACTTGTCATTACAAATCCATTGAGTGAGTCTGGTAGACACAGCTACACCCTGTGGTATACTTTGCAATGATAAGGGATTCCTTTTACCAGTTGTGCTCTCTTGGATACTAATAAATTTTTCAGCTTTTCTCTGAAATCCTAGGAATTTCTTTGTACTTTTTTGAAGTAAGATATTATTTCATTAACATTTTATAAGCTGTGTAGAGAATAAGTGCAATTGGAAGTGGCAGGAATCAAAAGCTCTCCTATCTATCACAACAGCAACAGAAACAGCTTTTTAAAGTTACCATGGATAAGAAATAAGCAATATAGTGAAATGATGCTTCAGCCAAAATAAATTAACTAAATGTTAGTGAAATTTAGTGAAGACTAAAATCAGTTGATGCTTATTCAATTAAGCCTCTGAAAAGTGTTTTGTTCTGTATTTCCCTTCTTTTGACGTCTAATTTTGTGTCCTTAACAAAGTTTCAGACAGTAGACATATTACAATTAAATAAAAGCTAGTAATTGATTGGTATTTTAGTATATTATCTGATTGCAGGGTTGATTCTCATAAGCCGCTATCAAATACTCATAAGCCAGGAAATCAAATACTGAAAGGGTCACAAAAATAGCTATCAAATATAACTCACTTTCACATTGGCTGCTGGGTGAGGAAGAGAGCAATAGAAAACATTAGGAAAAGTTCCAGAGGATTTTAAGATATTATTGAAGTAATAGCCTGAGCAAACATAATTTGATTAGAGCCATTCACCACAGGTTTACGAGGGGAAACTCATGCTCAAGCAAATTAAAAGGTCTTCAAAGATGTTATTGTTGAGAGGTTCTGAGTGACTTCGAGTGGTGGTAATGGGATATGGGCCTGTTCACCTCTGGGTCATTATTTCAAATCTAGCCAAGGTCAACAGCAACCAGAACTTTTCAGTATCTTATGGCTTAGTGACCTGTGTGAAATAATCTGAGGATCTCCTTTGTGTTCTTATTGGACCCTAATCCAGATCAAAAAGGCACCGTCACAACTGATGCTGCTGTTGTCATGAAGGGGCTGTGTGGGCACGGAAGCTGCACACCCCTCTGAACTGACGGGGTCAGCTTCCCAGGGCAGGACTGATACGTGATGGGGGATACTCCTAGCAACAGGGCCTTTGCTCTATCTGTACAGGTATGTGAACAACCTAGAGCAGGCACTACATGCAAACAAGAAATTAACAAAAAAAAACCTCAAAAAAACCCCACCAAAATGAAACAAA
>VZDJ01007754.1:15265247-15281370 GCA_008694505.1 Cyanoderma ruficeps
AAAAAAAAAAAAGGAAAAAGGAGAAAAAGAAAACATAAACATGAAAATATTACAAAAAGAGACACTAAATTCTTATCCTTATCCTTTTTTTAGTTTGAGTATATAACTAATTTCCAAAAAGAATTTTGCAGAGTGAATAGTCTAAGGGGCATCTGTCACCAAGGTATAAAAGGCATAGTTTATTTCATTCAATACATGTAGACAGTTGGAGTGTCAATGAAATGCAACATGTATGCATGTGAAAGGTGCAAAAATCCATTTTAAATTTATTGGACAATATAAATTCTAGAGGTATGTATTAGTAGCAAATTATTAATGAGTGATAATTTACTTCAAGTTTTGAAGATACTGATCAAGAATAGCAATCTGAGACACCAGAAACCCAAGCCATCGCTGTGAACATGTTTTGCCTAAAGGCTAATGCCTTATATGACTGCACTGGGTAGCCCATACTTGTTTTTTTTTCTTTGATTACTCACCCATTAGTTCAGAATAGGATTATGTATGCACAGCTTTATCATATTATTCTGAAGATATCTTAATATCTTATACTCAGATATAAGAATTCTCCCTAAAAAGTAAAGTGGTCACTTCACTCATTCATGCCACACTTCCTGGTCTATAATGACAGATTCGGCATTGACTAAAGAAGAAGTCTCCTCACTATTTCTGCCCACAGGGACTCTCCCCAAACGAAATGCCCTGAATCCCAAATGCCTGTAGGTGTCTTCTGAAGCAGGCATCAACTTACACATACTACTTGCCATTTAGTATTATTCTGAATATTACCTGGCAATAGAAACCACCTAACCAACATGTACTGAAGCACTAAATCTAATCATCTATGCATGATCATTGCAAAAGTAGAAATGTTTTATACATGCAAGACAAAATTTCATGAAGAGGATAGCCAAGAAAGTTTGTGTAGGTTAGAAATTACCTAATGCTGACTATATGTCAAATTAGATGGATAAAAAATCCAGTTAATATAAACTTTAGAATAGAAAACACTGGAAAATCAAGTGATAGAAAAAACCCCTTTTGCTCTAACTCTTCTTCTAAGTGTCTGAATAATTTAGCTGGCAGATTGCAAGTCTAAAAAACTCATATGATATGGAGTTTAAATTAGTTTTTTAAGTCCAAAACATACACTCTAATGATATATTTTAAAACAATATATTTACTTATTTTGATTGAATTAATGGATATGTGTGTAACAAATTGAAATATCAAAACTGATTTCTACCTTTTCATTTTCTTCACAGTTGCTAGTATAGGGTTGTGTTTTGCATTTGTGCTGAACACAGGGTTGATAATATAGAAAAGTTTTTGTTACTGTTAAGCAGGGCTTACACAGAGCCAAGGCCATTTCTGTTTTTTGTACTGCCATGCTGGCGAGGAGGCTGAAGGAACATTGGAGGTTGGAAGGGGACACAGGCAATGACAGGTGACCCCAACTGACCAAAGGGATATTCCAGACCATATGGGATCATGCTCAGTATATAAATTGTGGGGGGTGGAAGAAGGAGGAGGAGGGGATATTTGGAGTGATGAACTTTCTCAAGTAACTATTGTGTGTGATAGGGCCCTGCCCTCCTGGAGATGGCTGAATATCTTCCTGCACATGGAAAGCAGTGAATTAAATCCTTGTTTTCCTTACTTGTGTGTATGGCTTTTGCTCTTCCTATTAAACTATTTTTATCTCAACCTGAGTTTTCTAGCTTTACTCTTCCAAGTTCTCTTCCTGACCCTGCTGGTGGAGGAATGAGCAAACAGCTTCATTGGGCTTGGCTGCTGGCTGGACAATGTGCTATTTTATATAAAAGTAAAGCATCCATTATTTTAATGGTTTTGCCTGAAACTCTATAATGTTTAATATTCAGTTATTCTGTTCTCCCGTAAAATCAGTTATAATAAACTTAATGGGTTCCATTTTTAACATTTCACCTTATCCCTGAATCCTACTTGTTTGTGTATGTTATACATATGTACCTACAAGTAACGAAAGATAGAATTCAAAAACCTCAAAAGTTAGCAACTGCTGTATTTTGAAATGATACAGAAACCTTGGAAAGGCAATGATTCATCCACTGCTGGCCATAGCATATAATGGCAAATGTTAAATATCTTTTTGTCATTAAAATTGACATGGTGGTAAATGAGAAAATTTTCTTTTTTTGCTATTTATTTATATTTGGCTACATGGTCGATGGAATGTCTGCTTAAAAACAAAGAACCTTTCACTAATGCTTACTTTTTTGCCTCATTTATCTTACATACTATCAACAAGAATCAGCTTTCCCTCTGCAAAGAAAGCCTAAATGCTTATCACCCAGATGATATGCAAGAAAAAGCTCTGAATTTGTGGGCAAACTCTTATCTGTGGCATGCAGAAACACATGAAATATCAGAAAAGAAATGCATCAACATTAATGTCAGTGAGAAGGGAAGCAGGACCTGTCACTTTGATTAACAGATCACCTGACAGAACTCCTTCCTGTGCATGGAGAACAAATATATAATTCTGGCAACCAGTCAGAGTTGCTGTTTTCTCAAGTCACAGTTATTAATTGCATTGTAATCTTTGTTGCACCTCAGTTTGGTTTTCCTATAGCACATAAGAATGAAGGCCAGACTTCTTTGTTTATATTTGCTCTGTATCAAGTATATTAGACCTGTTTCTTCTGAGATGAGAGATTAGCTTTCCAAAACTGTTTATACCACTCCTTTAATGACCCTTTTCGCCAGTATATTCTATGAGTGGTTTTACATAATGGATTTTTCAGAACTATCAAGATCATTTTTTATGTCTGTCTTCTTGTTTTGTGAAATAACCTAGTGTATGCAAATGATAGATTTCTCTTGTCAGGGTGACTGCAAGTCAGGAACTGTACAAGTACCTAAAAAGCCATGAAATATCACTACATTTAAGGTGTTGTTCTAGTAATTCATATTTAAAACACTTTCCCAGCCATTCCATTCTGATTATAGCTCAATGACACCACAAATGGGTAAGTAGCAGTAAAATGGCACCGTCAGAAACTCAGTCTCATCCAGTGCCACAGGGACATTAATGAAACATAGTCCAAGTGTGTCTTCCTATCCTGCTGTTACATACCACTGAATATTCTATCCATCCTGACATTTAGTTTAGTTCAACATAGTCCTTGCTTTCAATGAGAGTTTCCAGGAAACGTAGCAAACTGTTTCATTCTCACTGCTATTTTTCAATTTTACTTCTCAATCCACCTCCTGCAATCACAGCAGTAAAGAAGAGAAAGGATCAAAAGGTACTGGCATCCAAGGATTTCAAATGTGGGACTAGCACTGGTTACCAACCGCCCAGGCTTATTTAAGTATGTTCGGGTTTTGGTAAGGAAAGTAACAGACCACACATGATTTAACTATCTCCCACCGTGGTCATCAAGTTTAATCATTTTCTAACACATGGCTTTTAGGAGGAATATACAACCAGATTTCTACTCTCCCCATTCTAAATAAAAACAGATTGCAGTCAGACCGTGTGACATTTGGGTATTCCACACTGAGCACCCAAACTGTTTTTTCTTCTCTGCACTTAAAACTCTGCAGGAAGCCTGTGAAAAAAGTGTCTTTAAGATCATGCAGACAATTATCATTAGTTTAACTAAAAGCATTACATTGTGATTCATAAAATTTCATGGTAATCTAGTGTTGAAATTATACTGCACAGAATATCTTCATTGAGATATAATTTCATGGAACACTTTGTTTCTCTCATTTGACTTTCACTGCTCCATCAGATTACTTCCTCACCCATAATTTCTGAGATGTGTTTAGCAGCATATAATGGCTTGGGGAAAATGCATGTTGCTTTTTGTGTCCTTTCAGGCTATTAATCATTAGTAACCTTGTATTCAGACTTAGTTCATTAAATATGTATGCCTTTTGGTAATCTGATGCCTAATATATATTACAAACATTGTGCACTAACAGCAATTATATTCTCTCTAATGGGTTTTGTAATTGTAGTACCATGTTAGAAAGGCCTGTGAAGTCTGAAATTCTGAAAGTGTCAGTAAAACAAATTTTGCTAAATGATAGCTCAGTAATAAACACTGGGACAAAAGTATTACTCTGAAAAATGATAGGATAGACTGTTGAAGGAACTGAATTATTAAGATTCATCTTTATTTCAATCTCATGAAGAACAAAGTGATGAGGAGGAAAAAAGTAAATCAAAAATACTGTAAAATATCAGGGTACTATGTTATTATTTAGTTCACATGTCCTCATTGCTCTAGACCAAGACTGCTTCAAACTTTATAAGGTTTTTTGGTCTGCAGTTTGGTTGGTTTTTAGTTAGTTTGGTTGCTCTTTTCCCAGGTAAAAGGATCTTTTTGAGAGTTGAGTAATCAAGGACTAGCAGTATCTTATTAGTGGAGATTGCAATAGATTTTCCATGTTCTATGAATAAAATACACCATGAATATTTGCAGAAAAAAATGAATAATAGGAAAACTGACATCTCAATTGTCTTTAATATATTTGTCTATATTATGCTACTAAACCTGCAAAAATAAGGAAAATATTACTAACTAAAAAAATATAAACCAAAAACCAACTATATTCCCATATTTATGCCACTTATCCCTCTGTGTTTGAATGAACTTTCATAGGATATGATGAACTGTCAGCAAATATTTGACATGCTTTAGCTCAGATTTAGAAAATTCATCTAGATTGTAGTTTGAAGTAGGAAGCTGTGTTGTTTAGGTGCCAAACAAAGTTTGGAACTTATTATAACCTAATTGAAAAAATATTCATTAATAAATAGGATTATAAGAGTATCATTTTTTCACTTACAAAGGTTTTTCAATATATTTATTTATAACATTCAGAAATATCACTGGCGTAGAGCAAAGTTCATGAAATCTGAGGTGTGCTGACTCCAGGATTTCCAAGCCATTACAAGTGGAGTGGCTCTGAGATCCCAAAAGATATTCTGGCATCTAACATCTTACATTATTGTGGTGTAAGAAAATCTTTCAGGTCCTTGCTAGGCTATATTGATAAGAAGCTGGCCTCAACACATGAAGGAGGACAGAGAGAAAAAGGCAGGTAGGGACCAAACTAGTAGCCTTCCCTGGCTATTCCATGCTCACCACAGGGGAGCCATTAAAGATTTCTTCATTCACACTGGAGAGACACCAGCTTATCAAAAGCTTCTCCAGTCACAGAGTAGAGAGGTATGGCAGCAGATGGATGCCACCCAATAATCCAACCAGAGACACAAGGCCCCAACATCTTCCCTCCTGGAGCTGTCTCTGGGGAGCCTCCAACCCCATGGGCTGAACCACCATCATCTGCAGCAGGTCTCCGGAGCATCCTTTGAACGGAGGGGTGTTACTGCCTACATAGGGATGAGACACATTATTGGATACACAGTAAAAAAAAATTGGGGATGCTTATTTGGGAATGTTTAGCAGAGGAACAAAACATGGGGTAATAACAGTATCAAGGTGGGTTAGGAAGACAGATGTGGTCAATGAGAGAGATAAGGAGCTAAGAGAACAGAGTGCGTGAAGACAGGTGGCAGCTAAGGGCACTCGTCTGGCCATGTCCAGATGTTTGTGTTGTGCCTATATGAACACTTTCTCAGCATCACTCCTGGCTCAACCCAGGGGCATGGAGCTGCTGCAGCCCTGTCTCACCGGTTGTTGAATTCAGCAAGTCCCTTATAGATCTGAGCCCTCAGACCAAGTTAGTTTTCTTAGAAGAATATGTAATTTGTAGGAAGGACTAGCTCCCTTCAACTTGCAGATGGTCATCAGACCCTGATCCCAATAAAGTGATATTTAATTGTTTGATTGAACAAACTATGAATCCTGAGGAATGAATTTTATACTATTTGGAACAGAGTATCTACATTTTAAGGAGAATTTGAAAAGGCTAGGACACTAATTTGAAAAGGAGAAAGCTAATTAGTAAGATTTCAAAAGACTAGGAAGTTGGTGGATAAGTTGATAGAGAACAGTGATTTGCCAAATCCCATGCTAATAAGCATAGGGGGCTGTCATTGAAGCTAGTACAAGATAAACATTTTAAAAGTACTTAAAACATGAGGCAATACAATTCTGGAATTTATGGCTACAGTAATTTGTGGGTGAAAATTATATCATCACTTTTTAAAGTGGTTTTGACAAGTTCACATATACAAGCCCAGAGATAGATGCTAAAGCAAATGCATAGGAATATATCTTATAACGTCCTTAATTTAATGACTCTGGGTAATAGAATTTATGAGGGAAATAGAGCTCTGTAAAGCTGCTTGTATACTAGTTTTAAATGGCATATCCTAATAACACTTCTGAAAGAAGGATTAAATATATGGTCCCACATCAGAAACGTTTTTTGCATTCTTATTTATATGTACTTTCATCAGTTTCAAGAGTCCATTTTTTTTAAGTCTTACACACATGAATTTCTGAAATTTGTGATTGAAGGTCCACCTGCTGCAGTTTTCCATCGGATATGTACTTTTGCAGACAGTTTATTTAATTTCCACCGTCACACCAGTGTAGTAAAAACAATAACAGGTTTATGGCTTCAGACTGATAAAAACTGCAGAAAGATGAAATGGTAATTAAAGAAATATGTTCCAAAAAGAAATTATAGTGACAGCTAATCAACTTAGCAGTAACAGCATGAATAAAATATTAGAACAGGAAATATTTCTTAAACCCACAATCTTAAAATATAACATTAAAAGTGTTTTAGGCATTTGTTAGGAAGTACCCAGGTACAGTCAATACACATTATATTTTTAGAAGATTCTTTAACACCAGTCAATAGAAGTATCTGGTTAGGTCTCACTGTTTAAAGAAAGCTCTGTTGTTAGGTCAAACAGTTTGAGAGAATTCTGTTTCCTCGGAGCACAAAATAAAACACTTGACAGTTCATCATTTCTATAGGAGAGCAGTATCCCTTCAGAAAAGTGAGAATTTATAGTAAATGTCAAGGAAAAAAATTAAAGATTGCTCTTCCTTGACCTTGAGCAAAATCATGACTTTTTTAGAGAGAAATCCCTCCATCAATTTATAAAACTTATCATAAAACTGGCAAAGTTGCTACTAAGAACTTATAGAATGAAAATATCTTTTCCTTCATATTGGATTTGCTCATCCCAGAATTCATTGCATTTTAAGTTGAAAAGAAGTCTGAGTAAAATGTTTGGATCACTTGTAATAGGCATGCTGTTTTCTGTCCAAGTATGAAGAAAAATAATAAATCTATCTGCTATCCACCCATGAAAATAATACTAGAAAGATAAGTTGTAATGTTATGGACCTGGTGATTCAATACCTATAACTCTTTTATCTGAAGATCACCTTCATCTTACCCATTTCTCTACAGAGATCTTATTTAAAGCAAATGACAACCAGGGAGATAATTTTAAAATAAATACATTATTAAAACCTCTAAACATTAAAAATTTAGGAAATAGTTGTATGCTGTGAGACATTGGTATGCAAGGCATAATTGTCTTATCTCTCAGCCTGGACAACTTTTTAACAAACTGTAGTGTAGTGTTTCTGATACTGCTGCTGGAATATTTAAAGCAAAATCTTAAAGCTCCTGATATGGAATGTGTCCTCTTGAGCATAAGGCAAGAGTTAAAGCTGTAAGGGATACTTTTCATCAGTGTTGATTGCCAATTGTTCCCAATATTCAGAGACTCTAAAATTAAAAACATAGATCATTTATGTTGAATGCTCTAGAAATTCTCTCCTAACCTGAGTGCAGTCTGGAAAACTTGGGCATTACTGCCTGCTGTGTGTGCAGAATCTAAATTAAATATTTAAATCCATTGTCTGAATCTGCAGGTGCAGAATGGTGTGTAACTGTCCCAAAAATCACTCAGAAAAATAGATGCCCAGTTTAAATAATCAGAACTAATAACACTGTTACATCTGTAACTTCTGTGATTTCATGATTGCTGTAAAGATGTTTTGAATGCATCTATTTCTATGCAAATTCAGTGTGAATATGTCTGTTTATATGCAAATAAAACAGAATATAAGAAAAGAGATTTTTTTAAAGATGATTCACATCTTAAATGTAACCACTAAAATACACTGTAATATCTTTGTTCTTTTGGTGTAATTGCTATAATTTCTTTGAAAATTTCCGTCCATCTCCAATCGGTGCTGGGCATATTTTAGATAATAGAATCTGTTAACATAAAATTAAGGATAGCATCCGAAGCTTGCAAGCAAAGTTCTTTGTAAAACCATCAAAAATAGTGAAAAATATAGGGTAGAGCTTCAGAGTTACAGGCAAAATTAACATTTCATAGCAAGAAAATATAAAGTTAAGAGTCCCAAATTAACTTAACCCTCTCTCCTTAGACATCACACTCACATTCTTCTTTCTTTCTCTCTATAGGATGTGATTGTTTTGCTTAGTTTTCCTGAAAGAACCTTAAAAACATTAAACCTATAAACTGAATGTCCACTTTTACAGATTAATGATAAGAGTATGTCCCATCAACTATAGTTTTGGGTTAGTTTTTACACCCAAAAACTATCTGTTTTCTTTGTGAATTGGACCTGTATTTTACACTACTGATAGCATATTATTCTTAAACAGCTCTGGAATCTCAAGCACTCTTTGGAACTAGGTAGTAAAGTCCAATTTATCTTCAGGCAAATGCTCCTTTGAAGGAAATTCGGCAATGTGATTGAGTTATCTCCATGCTTAAGTACTTGGTTGGACTGGAGAGTATTCCATGTGTACAGGAATTTTTTATCCTCCAGAACAAATCCTATAATAGAAATATGACTCTGCAAGACAGAAGGAGACTAAAAGGATGTGATTCTTTTCACTTCAGACATTTAGAAGAGCTCTAAGCCTAGACACTTTCTATACCTAATGATTCACCTCCAGAGATTAAACCATCCTCTAGTTCTTAAAAGGGTTGTGTCCGATGGACTGAATTAGTGAATTTCTGGTCAAAGAGGCTCCAGCTCAGGGTCTTGTTAAGTCAAATTCTGCATACAGCCAGGGGTGGAATACCAAGTTTGGTAATACTCTGAATGAATGTTTTTATGGTGTCTGATTAGAATTTCTTTGTGTCCATTGCCTTTCCTCCAAGCAGAATGTACCTTCAGCAGAGCCTGGCTCCATCTTCATTAGATAGTTAAAGAGAGGAGAAAGTTGTCCTCTTCTTTTACTCTGCTATGGGTGCATAGAGTCTTAGAACATGTATTTGAATAGATTTATTTGTCTATTTATTTATATTTTAAGCTGTTATGGTAACTGTCTTTTGAGGGGCTGACGTCTCTTTATAGTGGACTCATAGCCTCTTTTATGTCCAACCTATAATATGTGTGAACTTTGAAAGCAAAGTACCTTGTTTTTTGAGGTAAGATCTCTCACAAAACATATTTACAGGTATTAGCCTAGTGGTATGTTAATTGTCACTCATATCTTCAGGCAGAAAAAGAACATGCCTGCATGAAGATCTTGGACTCACATTACATTAATAATTAGACATTGTTAACAGTACATTACTACCAGTAGTACTGATTAATCTCTTTCCCCGGAACTGATTTATCTACAGGTTACACTTGAAAGAGAAAGTTAATTATTTTTGATTATAAAATCATAATGTACCAAAATTCTGATGAAAATAGATTTACCTTTTGGATTAAGGAGAAAAAAAAATTAACACAGTTCCCTTTTAAACACAAAACTATGACCCCAAGAATTTCAGGTTCATATTCCTTACTAGGTAAGTATTATGGCTTCTTCAATAACTTATTTGCAAACTACCTATCTAATAATTTATCAGCAGGAACTAATGAAGTCCCCCACACTGTACCATTTCATTTAGGCTAGAAAAACACACATTAAATTTAAAGTCATCCATACAGTATAGATTCAAAGCATTAGTGAAAACTTAAGCTTGGAAATGCTATGACACACAAACTCAGTAAATAAATTACGTATTTTAAATATTCTACTGATTATCATAAAGCAGACTGAGAACCACTGAAACTGCCTCTTTCTTCCAATATTCCATTTACTTTAATCCATTGTCTCAGTGTTATATTGATATAAAGATGTTTGAAAATGGTGCTTGTAATCATTTTTGATCTGTTTAAAGAGCTGCTGGCTTCAGCAGAACATTAATGCAAATCTAATGTACCTGCTGGTATGATTAGCTGAATCAAATGATGGCATTTAAGTAACACCTAAATAATCTTAATTAGGATCTTCAGCTCATCTTAGCACTTGGAACTCTACAGATGGATAGTCTTAATTATCAGCCTTTTGATTAGGATAACAGCTCTAATCAAGATGATGTGGTTCTGATAGACAGCATATCAGTAAATTAATGACTGTTGTTAAAAGGAAAACATAAGTGAAAAACAAGAGCTGTCTGCTATCTGGAACCTGGTAAAAGAATAAAGTATACAGTATGTGAAGAAATTAATGCTTTGTGGGAAGAACATAAGTATTCACATTTGGTGTGTGTGGAATTGAGCCAATAATAACGCCTACCCCCAGTTTCTCCCCTTCTACTCCCCCTTGACTAAATATGGATGTGTTCCCTCTTGCACAGGCACAAATCATAAGTAATGCAAATTAGTTTATAAACATTCCTTCTTGACATCTTGTGATTTTATGAATGTCCAATGGACAAAGGACATATTAACCAAACATCAGTGAATAGGTTCCAATATGTAGGCAAAAGTAACAAAGTGGCTTTTCAGTGTTGTTAGTGGATGTTGCTCATTTGAAATGGAGGCCACAAATTTAAAAGTATTGCTACATCACTAGAAATACAAAAGCACACATGAAAATGCAGCACTTTATTGCAGCCAACTTACATGGTGTAACATCTGCTTCTGCAATGTTTCATCATTCACTGCTGGAAAATAAATATAAGTGTTAGACTAATTAGGATACCATGGTGGAATATGATAAAGTGTTTGTTAACATTGTCCAGATATTGAAATTATTAGTTAAGTGTTTAAAACACCCTCTATTTCATTCTAATTATTGTGATGGTACATTTTATTTATATATTAATAGGTGTTTGTAGAAGTTATTTTGTATTAGCAAATGGAGGGCTTTGAAATATCAGCTGTTTCTACCTAGTCCAGATCATTATACTGAATACCTTCTTACTTTCTGATGAGAGTGAGATCTGTAGGAAAAAAACTGTTTTCAACTTTAAATGAGTATCTTTGGGCTTACTTTTGGATATACTCCAATCTCCTTACTGGAATAAACAAACTTCACCATAGTGACGGATAGCAAAGATAGNCATCCTGAACAGCTCAAAAAAAACCAAACCAAACCAAACCAAACCAAACCAAGAAACATCCTAAATCACACAAAACCAACTGAACTTGAGGAGAAATAATGAATGTAGTGGAAGGTAGTATCTGGAGATGAAAAACAATTATGTTTTGGAGGAAGAAGTAAACAGGATGAGAAAAGTAGCTGACACCTAAAATAACAAACACTGCAAGAGTAACTTATGTACACATCTTGGCAATGAGCTCTTTGAATATTCAAAGAATTTTGGGAGAGAAGGCCTAAGGGTTTCACTTTTGCACTTTATTTCCAGGGAACCCTGGCAAATGCATGCTACTCCTATAAACACTTAATGTGGAAACCAGATGTTATATAGACAATAATTGATCTTCTATGATCAAACTAACCCTGCATACCATGCCAGTTAATAGGTTTATCTAATTAGGACTGTCTATAAGATCAAATGACCTGAGAAGTGTTGGTTTTGGACACATGAAGAGGGAAGTTTTCAGGGATAAGTGGCAGTCATAAATGCTTTTGAGAGGTAAAAAGAAAAGAATTTTAAAATATTGGTGTTAGATGTCACTCTTCACAAAATCATCTTTGGAGTAAATATTAATGAAGACTCAGAATTTTCCTGTTTATGTGATCTGACAATCAGTCAGGTCACACACTGAAAGACCTCCTTTTGAAAGTGGAGGAGAGCAGTGAGACTCAGAGAGTGTTAACACTAGTGATGCAGGATTTCCATTTTAAATTTCCAATCACTTGATTGATTTATATGAAATACCAGGTCAAAGAGTGCAATACAAACAATATTCATGTTATGAACTATATATGGTTGAGGTAAAGCTCACCCAAAATATTATGGTTTGTGTAATTTCATTCAGCTCTTGATTCTCCTCAAAACCTCTCCCCATTTTGTTTACAGTTATTAGATTTAAATGATCTAAAGGAATTTTTTGAGCTTAAATTCTCCAATTATTCTGTCAAGTGGGATATAATCAAAGGTATATCTTGAAGCTCTAACACATTTAAACACATGACAATTTGTAACAGATTTAAAGAAATGTGAATGTTAAAAAAATGCAAATAAAGCCAGATTTTGAGCCTCAATACACATATGATTTTAGTACAAGCAAAGTATGCTTACTCTCTGCCTGTCTTTCATTTTATATGTGCTACTAACTTTGGCCCGCTCCATATTTTTTACACTTTCGGTACAAATTTCAGCCTTAAGCAAAAAGAGAAAAATAGAAGAGATAAAAAATGTTTACAATAAAATATTTCTTCATTTCTTATGTGCATGCTCTAAAATATATCAGTCTGTTATGCATGTCGGGTCTAAAAAAAGTATGGTACCTTTTCTACGTGATCCCAAATCCGTCATGCGTTATGTGGTTCAGAAAAACAAGATTCAGAATGAACCGATACATAAAAGGTGATACCTTGATAATCCTTCATCCATCCTCACCAGCTCGTAAAACCTGCATTTACAAAGGTAATATATGTTGAATAGAAAAATCACAAATATGTAGCTTATTAAATCAGACATTTAATATAATCAAAAATATATTTATTTTATACGACCTGCAATGTATCTGTTTAAACTAATTGATATGTAATAAACTCTTGTATAGTGCCTGCTGTAATGTCAGTTAAATGCTGATTCCTAAGTAAATAAATATTACCAATTTATATTTATAAATTAGGGCCCTGATCCTGCAAGTTGAACCACACTGATGGATTCTAGCGCCACACTGTCCCCAGTAGGACACTCGGGAAAACACAGGAGATCTCACAAAAATCCAAAGGAAACAACAACAACAAAAGGTTTTCTAGTATGTTTTTGTTAGAGAGGTTTTGTCTGTTCCTCTTTGAGACCTCTCATAAACTCCATTACCTGTCATGTGGTGTCCAACGCCCCGTGAACAAAAGCTGAAATGCTGCAGGCTGAGTCCACATGGAACACAAGCTCCTTGCCTGCTGACACCTCTGTGTGCACACAGGTACACAGGAAGCGTGGCCCTGGTCTCAGGTGTCACGTACTGAGCACTGCATGTGCTTCCTCCCACCATTCAGTGTTTACATTCACATCCGGCCTTGTAGGCCTTTGCTGACTCTTTAGAAGGATGTTTTCTCTTCATCTTTGGTGCTATTTTGTTAACTTAACGGAATTAAGCTATAGTGTGTTTTAAATTGTATAGAAATCTTTTAAATAATGATGTTTTCTATACTGAAAGACTGAAATGGGGATAGGCTTGGGAGGATAGGGAAGAAGAAGAAGGAAAAGACATGACATAACAAGGCCCTGAATGGCATTTAACACTGAAATTGCTCATCATTTACCATGGTAGTAATTGGTCTCTATCTATGACTTTTCCATTTAAAATTATGTGCTTCCCTGAAGTAGATTATGGCTATCAATTGACCACAATAATGACATTTCCAACTGAGATCTGGATCAGCGTCATTACCGAGAGAAGTCTTAAGATTCACACCCCTCAAAAAAGCCTAAAACCATTCAACATTTTAACAGATGTGTTTTCTAGTTTGTTTTTTTTTCTCACTTACTTACACTTCTGTTTGTTGCTGATACAAATTATCTAATTCACAATATTTATGTCAGAAATTTAAACCCATGAAATGTTAATGTCACATGATGTTAACATGGGATGTGGGAATTTATCACTCTCATAAGTTGTGGAAATAATTTCTTGCTCATCTTTACTCTAGAAGACTACAGTATTTTCATTTATTTTCCATTCAGGTTTTTACCACAGAATTGGATAATTAAGTACCAATTTAAGACATATTAAGCAGGGGAAATTAAACTGAGTTTAGCATGCAAGATATGAAAATATTTCTAAAATATATTTGGAGCATAATAATGGTGCTTGTTTTCTTGGATTAGGTATTTTATATGGACAATATTTTTTGACATGAGGCCTAAACAGTAGGTAGGCAGATAATTATATAATTATCTTAATAATTTTACTTTTTATTTTAGTTTTTGATAATGTCTCTGAGTGTAGATTAAATATACTGTGGCTGAAATGTTTCAGAAGCTTACCTATACATCCAGTTGATCTGGTAGCTACTGCTAGATACTGTCAAGTAGGTTACATTTGAAATATGTGCCACTGAATTTTAAAAATAATTTTATCACAGTACCGTAAGCACAAAAATATATATCTGAAGACACAGAAAAATCTCATGATGGCCAGATCTCTAAATCTTGTACAAGTCCTTTTGATCCACTGCTTATCTGACTCCTACATATCTTTTTTTTTTTTTTTCCCTGGAAGAAAGGCACAAAAACCTGAGGTGGGGCAATATTAAACATATTCAATAGTGCAGGTATTTTTTTTTCTGGAAGAAAGGCAGAAAAGCCTGAGGTGTGGCAATATTAAATATATTCAATAGTGCAGGTACACACCAGGCCTTTCTTTCAATGTGGTTCTGATGCACCAGTGAGAAAGGCTTGGAGTGGTACTCAGTGTGAGACACCTGCAATCAATCACACATAGGCACCCACCTTTGCCCAAAAATTCCCTCTCCCCTGAGGTCCAACCCTGGCTAGCTGTGGACCATGAAGGGAAATCTGGGCTAGCACGAAGATAAAAGACAAAAAGGCGTTCTTAATCTTCACGGGATACAGTCCCAAAACTTTAATTTAGAACCTACACCTTGCAGCCCAGGAAGAGAAAAGAGGGTGAGACTTCCCACACTGGGAGTTTTAATCCCTAGCGAAGAGGGGGAGGGGAGGGGGGGGGTCTGTTGTCCAATGGGGAGTGAACCAGGAGGAGGGGAAAGATTGGGGGTATCAGGTAAAGGGAGTGCAAAGGTTCATAGGAAAGCGCAACCAATATTTTGTGTATGCATATAAAAAAAAACAAAAACAAAAACCCTGGTGCAATCTAACGAAGTGAACTAACTACTTAGTGCAATACAACACACCTCGATCCTCAACCATGCTTTTTCCCCAGCTTGTATTCGACATCAAGGAAGAAAAGATGTCTCTCCTGTTACATATAGAAATTCTTCACAGTCCCAGTGTTGACTAAGATTGGCTGAGGCCAGACCTGAACTATTGATATGAAATCACAAACAAACTGAAAAGATACTCCATTGCTATAACTACGTAATGTGTCATATAATAACGTATTCTGTTAATTTCATAATAATAACAATTATAACAATAACAGAAATAATGTTAAAATAATAGTCATGGTTATTATAATAAGTAACAGCTTTAGGCATGATACTCTATTGATTGATCTAACTTTAGACAACCATTAAATATGCATCTGGCCAAAAGCAAAATTGCGTTTCAAGGGAGGAGGGTGGTGTATGTGGGAGTGGGTGTGTATAATCAGGCATTTTATTTTCTTTGTATTGCAACCAAGTTCTAAATTATATTTTGCATGCATATGCATTGTTAACACACAAACACACACAGATATATAAAAATAAATACATATATATACACACACAAACACATTCCACTTACTTATCTAATTATTAAACAAAGCACTCTACTCCAGATTCCAAATAGCCGAATAGTCCAAAATGGTTAAACACATCCTTATCCTGTAATATGAGTTAATTTTCTTTTCTTATCTGGTGCATTAGTTTTCTTGTCTTATCAGACATAATGGAAAACAACATTCACCTGCCTGTTTTGTACATGATGGAAAAAGAAGTTGAAGTTTATTCAGCTAGGCTGTTCTAAACTCTGAATGAATGAAGCAGCTCAAAAAAATTCTGTTGGCTGTTTTATTAAACCCCAATTTTTTGGGGTTTTTTTTTT
>VZDJ01007754.1:15281377-15362721 GCA_008694505.1 Cyanoderma ruficeps
TTTTTTTTTTTTTTTTGTGAAACTGAATTTACTGGCTTCAATGTATTGACATTTTCAATTAAAAATCAAACAAGTAACCAAAAAAAGAATCAACCTTTTGCTCTTAAAAATAGTTGTTGCAGTATAAAGATTTTTGTACCTTTAAGAACTGAATATTCATTGGTAGTGTCCAATAATGAGCCAAATTGCTCATCTGAAACTAATTAAAAATTACCTATTTCAATGCAGTTAGAATAATGAGGATGGACATAACTGATATTGACCTTCATAATTTTCTTTCCATTTGTGAACTGCTGACTATATATCTACCTTTTAAATTAAAAATTATTAAAATTTTTTGAAAAACTTTTCTGGAAAATAAGTTGATATCTACAGAACATTGAATTACTTTTCCAAATTTTTAGCTCATACAGACTAAGCTATTTCTAAATGCACACTCAAAGAAGAAAACAAACCAAAGCCCAGCAACATTATTTACTTCCCAGAGGATTTAGCTTCAAAGCTATATACTTAGTTAAAGTACTCCAAGCGTTCTTATTAATTTCAGGAAAAACTGATTCTGAACCTCAGATATTGGAAAATTAATCTTGGACAAACAAGGCTTGACAGTAATTGGTTACAATGCTTATGATAACAAACTGTTAACAGAGGAGACTTAGAGTGTCAATCGTCAACTAGTCGGTTGTATCAACAACTAAATGCTTATTTAATCAAGTTGTAGAAGGTAATCTTACCAGGGTTCGAGTTTATTTGGTTTCCTTAGGTTTTTGGGGTGATGGAGGCAAGAAAGGAAGGAGGAGAGAGACATATGCAACAGGATATGGAGAAGCATATGCAAGATTTTATTTGATGTAAAAAAACAGATTTTAATAAAATTACATACTAAAGATTTTACTGACATAGACTGAAAGTGTGCAAACAGCATCAGAAATTAATATACATGCAACTTCTGAATTTTGACGGAATCATACTGAGACTACAATAAGAGTGAGACATTTCCCACTTTGGTTTTACTGTATTTTAGTTATTACTGAAAAATCCATTTGGAATAAATATTTTTTAGTATATTAATAACATTTCAGTCTGGTTTTAAATTCTTCAAAGCTGATTTTACCTCACATGGGTTATAGATACAGCTAGAGAATATTTGTGCACATGACATTGAGAAAATAGAGGTATAAACCAAATCTAAAATTAGCAACTGGTTTCTTGCTTTGGTTTGGGGGTTTTTGTTGGTAGTTGTTTACCTGTTGTTTGATTTTGTAATAAGGTCAGAATAAGGCAAACTTAGAGACCAGAACATTATTTTCTCTGTTGAAATAAGGAAAGAATTACATACTTTCTTGCACTTTGTTTTGTTTTTTGTAAGATACAGTTTGAAAACCAGGCATACCACTTAAAGATAGTTGGAAATGCCCAAGCCCATTACTTTGTGACTTGTTATTAAGGCAAAAAATGCAAGTAGAAGAGGTCAAATAAACAAAATATATGAATCAACCTTCAGATGAAAGAGTCTATCCTAAAGATAAGGTAACAGGCAATTTTTACCTTACACAGAAACAAAAATTTCTTCTGTTCTAAGGAAATTTCTTTTCTGATAGTTAAAATGGCACAATGATAATAAGGACCTTTTGGACATAAATGCTCTGATTAGTTTGATATAATATTTTATGGTAGGAGACAGATTTATTAATAATGTCTTTTGTGTATCATGATCAAGATTATAAACAGTTAATTTTTTGAAAGTATATGAATGCAAGTATAGGAAGAAAAATTATCAGGGTTGGGAAAATAAATGTTTACAAATTTATCCTTATTTAACATATCTGTTCTTTCTCTATCGCTAAAAGAATCATATCTGTTTATGTGTTTAGATCTGCAAATGCAATTTGGAAGCTATCTTTAATGGTGACAATGGTAGCACTTCTGGTGGTGGACATCACCACATCCTAAACCTAGTGTAAGCAGGAATATTTCAGAACACCACTATGTGAAATAGCATCAATATTGTTATGTCAGTTTTTAAGAGAAATGAAAGAATTCCATTATTTTCTTGAAAAAATATATATGATCAATGCAGCTCTTTAATCCCTGAGACCTTGTATTTATTAAAAGAACCAAATATCACTTCAGTTTTTGTCCTTACAGAAGATCTACATTGGTCTTCTATTAAATTTATGAACCTGATTTAAAATTAGTTCTTTCATACTGATAGTTTCATTCAGTAAAGAAGTTAAGTAAAGTAATTCAATTTATTTTGCTAAAATTATTCATGGCACACGACCAAAACCTGGAACCCACTGTGCAATTCACTGGTACCTTCTTATGTCTATACCTGGTTTAAAAACTCCTCTCTTGTTCATTCTCACCGTATCAACAGCCATCTACTAATTCAGATTACAGCTATTCTGTGTAGGCAGGAGTTTTATAAAAGAGACAGATGCACACACTTAATGCAATTTACGAGAATAATTTTTAGTATCTCTATTCTGTATTCAATTGCCTTCTCAATTGGCTCTTCCAAACAAAAGAGATTAACTTCACAATGGAAATAAAATGGTCAGGGAAAGAAATCACAATTGTCCGTAGGGACAGGAGGACCACTGTTAAAGATAACACAATTTCTTTTGAGACAAATAACTTTGGAGTTCTTTAATACTCCCTTAAATATGTCTCTAACCTTTTCCTAGTACTGTATTACCCAGTCAGTCCAACTACAGTTATTTCGTACATGACATGGATGAAGAATGCCTGAGTCAGGAATCCTTCAGAAAGCAGTATATAATCAGGAGCACTGCTGTCAATTTGTGTTGGCTTTTTGAAAAGAAATCTCACACGCTGCCTCGCTGCCTTAGATCTGGATAACTACAACATCATATATTTTTATTAGCATATTCAAATAGAACTATTATCATGTAAGTGATTCCATTTCAATCCAGCCCAGAATTTCTAAAAATGTTAGTTGGTATTAAGTGGTATTGTCAACTGTTCACCAGATGCCAGCATTAAGTTATGTGATTAAGCTTCTGTACCAAAGAAGACATTTCCTCATGTTCAACCTGAAGGAAAGAAGTAAAGGAAAGGAAAAACTATAACTCCAAAGATCAAAGATACTTTGCTTTCTGCTAAGCCTGGTTAAATGACTGAGAATGATACCATGAAGGGAACTGAAGTAATTAAAATTGGTGTGGGAGTGGTTTGAATGATATTTAGTCTGCTGAGGCAGCTCAAAAAGTTTAATTTGTGACCTGATTCAATGTGTCTGATTTTACCTAAAACAAATTACAAAGCACTCACGCAATATTTTGCCTGTGGAAAATGTGCAGGTAGTTGAAGAACTTCAGCTGACATTGCAGGAGCTTTACAAGGTTTTCTCTCTCTCACCAGTGGGACGAGTGCTCACAGATATGCATAGTGGGGTCTCCTTTACTATAGTCAGGATAAGGTCCTTTCTATCTCTCCTTTATTATTAGTTTTGATTTCCCTGAATCAAAAGGAAGGAATTGTCCGTGGCTTATACTGATATAGAAAGAAATATGTATTAAATTTTCACTCTCAAGTCACAGATTCTTCATAAAAAATATTTTTTTGAGGCATTCTTTATTCTTTAGTTTCAATAGGAAATTTTAAATATTCATGCTTCCCCCTCCTGCCCCATTCATGTTTGCCACTTTTAATAAATATAAACCACATCCTTCTAGCAGAGGTCAGGGGGATGTTTGTCAAAGCTTTTCTCTCTAAGAAAATATACAGACTATGGACATCATTGTTCAACGCTTAATCATCTTAGATCCATTTTGGGATTCCTTATTACAGATTGTATAATGCCTGCTACATTACTTTGATTGTAGTTAAAGCTACCACATGGGATACCCATGGGGTATCCCTGCTTAGTAGCTGAAGTAAAAAAAGTTAAGCAATTGCCATGAACTCAACTTCATCAACTTGTGGAAAGTAACTTGGGAATATATCCCCCCACTCCGTTTTGCACATAGGCCCATAAACCTATATTTAGCTGCCAAAACACCAGTCAAGTAGTTTTGGGCACATTCTCGTGTCCTAGTCACTAGACTAAACTGTCTGTCATAGCCGTATCTGACAGTTTAAAGAGGGGTGTATGAGAGATGTGGAAGCTACTGCAGTATAAAAAATAAATGAGAAAGAGTGCTGCCAAAGAGAGTAGGAACAGTGATCAGAGCACTAATGAAGTACTAAAACAAACCCTGAACAAGCTTGTGCATATTGCTTAACTAACCAGATATTTATTTCTTCAGGGTCTAAGTTTAAGATAGTAGTGAATTCATATGTCTTTGTTTATAAATATTTGTGTTAGTAAATGAATGTAACTTTTTCCTTTTTACACGTTTTGTCAAAAAATATTAGAAGATGGGACATTTACAATCCATAAGCCCAATTGCTAAAAATTTATGCGTAAAATTCAAGTCTGGTAGGAAAAAAAAGTGTCTGTCTTTAAATTCACAATAACTATTGCCTACAATAATGCTATTTTCCCAGATGAAAATGACTTTTAATTTATTTATTACAAAAAGAAACCCCTCTGTATTTGGGAAATTTTGCTATTTATATGCATAACAACACTTTGCAGGTACTGTGCAGGTGTTGACTGTTGCTCATGGAATAAAAATTTTCAGCTTAACATATCAGCAGGGGCAAGTAGGAAAGTGAGTGTAATGTAAACGATCATAATATTTTACTGCATTTATATAAGTAGGAGGTCCAGAAGACCACTTCTTCATGTTGGCTCCTCTATCACTTGTGAAACCCCCTGGATATTTGTGCCCTGCGGTGCTGTCTCTCCTGCAGACAATGGGATGGTTCCAGTCCCCCACAAGGAGCCAGGCCTGTAAATGTGAGGTTTCTTCTGGTTGTCTGAAGAAGCTGTCATTTAATTCTTCATGATCAGAAATGGATGGCAGTCTCACATGTACTCTTTAACATACTAATCCTGATCTTAGCCAGCTAGAAGCTTATCCCTAGATATAGCCTTAGGCATTACTGCTGCAACTTCCACTTCTCAATTTTATGTGTCTCCCCAGTCGCTTTAAATTCTGTTTAAATTTGCTTAAATTAATGAATTTAATGGTTACACTTTTCTTACTGATCTCTAAAACACAATAATTAAATATTACTCCCCAGGAAAAAAAAATCTTTTCCTCTAATCTACATAATGCAAGTGCTCTATATATAAAAATTCAGTTTGAGAATACCATATTTCCTACAGATCATGAGAAAATTAATTAATTGAAGATGATGATTAAATTAATTACATCAATTAAAATATAACTCTAATACAAATATCTGTATGAATTTTGAAATAAGATAATGTAATTCCTAATTTTTGTCAAAAGATGGTATTGTAGCTAAAATGCATAGCTATATAAGCCAAACCCAAACAAATATATCATTAATAAACAAAAGTCTTCCAATCCTTTTTGTCTTTCATTTACCCAATTACTTCTTCTGAACTTAACACATGCTTCTATTTATTGCTGGGTTTGTGTTTGGTTTCATTTTGGTTTTTTGGTAGTTTGGTAGTTGTGGTTTGTTTTTGTTTATTTTTTCCCTCCAAGTACTTTTATAATAGTCCAGGTGGAACTATAGCATTTTATCATTCTTTATGCAGTGTACTCTGTGATTTGTGTTCATTTGGTCTTGTTTTCTATGTATTGTATTTTTCTAAGACCAAGGAGTTATCTTACTATTCTTCCTCTCCAGATACAAAAATATTTTGCATCTCATCTAGTAATTTAAAACAATAAGTGAAATGTTTCATATTCAGGCCCAGGCAACAACAGTGCATTTGAAGATAGCCTTTCCTATGATACAGCAGCATTTTGGGTGAAAACAGAGCCAAGATACACCTATTGACATAATATATGTCTTTCAAGTCTGAAGATGTTTCTGAATAATCATGCAACCGCTTCAGACTCTTTCTATTTGTCATTTTATATTGTTCTAAAGAGATCATAATATAAAATAAAACTGAATATGAATTGTATGTGTTACTCTAACGATACCTTATCATTTCCTCTCATGCTGAATGCAGCTCCTAAACTGCTAAGAAATCACCGAGTACAAGAGCACAAGGTAAAAACAGCTTCAGTGAGCAACTTCTTTGTCTTCCAGGAAGCCTTATAACATAGGAGACATACTTGCAGCTTTAGATCTTTACTACGTTTAAATTTCTTACATAAGAAGCTTTATTTTATGCTATTTTTCACCATACTATTGACACCAGTAGCAATGTGCAGAAACACTAGTTAAACCAAGAACTGGTAGGACTTTCTGTAAAAAACTAAAACACACACACACATAAAATTCAATGTATGTTAGCTTACTCTGTTTTTCACAGCACTTTTTTGGAGAGGAACAGGGGACCTGACTAAGCTGAATCCTGTCTCTTTGACTACTTGCCATATGCACTATCAAAATATCCAGTCTCTGCAATAAGAACCTTATAAGGAGGTTTGCAGAAATGCAAAGGATCAGGGGAAAAGCACAGGAGATCTATGACTTGTCAAAAAACATGCAGGAGGCCGTTGTCAAAGCCCACAACAGAACTGAAGTTTCCTGGCTTCTGATGTGCTGCCCCATTCATTAAATGACAATGTTTTCCTTTTGATGTTGAGTCCATTTCTCAGCAAACAAAATTATGTACTCAGTAACTGTCTATAATATCTTTTAGGATACTGTAATGCCTTTTAGGATGAAACTTCCTTTACAAGCTATAAGGTCACATTATTGTGTTGTTGGAAGACTGCTGACAATCTGAACTACCCATCCACTGGCCTGTTTCAGACTACTCTAGTGTTGTCAAAATGATTCTTTCTCACTTTTTAATACTTTTATTTTTAGGATAGAAAAGGCTGTTGAAGTGTAAAAAGTAAACTACATATTTTATTACTTTTATTGAATTTATTGTGAGTAATGGCACGCATTTTGAATAAGTAATGCTGCCTTATGTCCTACAAACTACTTTTGGAAACTGAAATAATAAATCTCATAAATTGCACATTAAAATAGTAAATTGCACATTTGTAAGACATCCTCATTTATTTCTATAAAAACATATCTAAAAACAAGGGGCTGTTTGCCAAGGAGTCAATCAGGTAAGTCCATATGTTATTGATTTCTCTATTGCTCTGCGTCATTTAAAAATAGGATCAAAACCAAAAAGCATAAAGCTTTACACTTTAATATGCTTTAAATTAATTTCTTTCATCTTGCACTGTCTGTGGCAAACAGGCATGTAAAGCCTGTCTGCCTCATTGAATTTTTAAGGTCAGTGTTAGGTCCTGTTATGGGATTTTGATGCGATTATTTGGTCAAAACTCAGTCCTTTTTTTTGGTTATAAGTAGTTTGTACATGACTTTATACATGCTATACAGTTAATTAGAAAACAATTTAAAAAGAGAACTTAAAAATGGTTTGTCATACTTAATATCAGGCATAGACTAAGAGAACATTGACCCTACAAGTGACATAAATCTCTTCTGAAATCTTTTGAAATTCATGTGCATTGTACAAAAGCAAAACAGTAGTGCACATTAGTGAAGTGTTGGCTTAACACAAATTCTTCAAAGGTGTTAAAAACAGATCCTTGTGCCTGCTTTCTCAAACTCTGGGTTTTACCAGCCGTTGCATTTATGAGACATGACCAATACTGTGTTGATAAGTTGTCTTCAGGTCCTCTTCTAGAAATGCATGGGTAATTTGAATCAACATTTCTGAAGAGTTTAGAACACTTAGAAAGCTACACATGGCCTACACCAGAACATGGACTAGTTTCCTACTGACCAGATAACTTAATTCTTAGCCCAGGCTCAAAAAGACTTTACAGATCAAGTAAGAATCTGCTTTTACTATGAAAAGCAGTAAAATGTTTTCTGCTTCAGTCTAACAGTTTTGCCTTTAAATAAGATTTTAACAGCTCAAATGAACTCAAGCTTTCAGCTGTGGCATTCTTTGCCTTTCTTCACAGCACCTTTTAACTGCAAATGACATGCAGTGTTAAGAATTCTGAATTCCCTAGACCACTGAAAATCAAGAGAACTTGATGCTCTATATTACAGGAAATCAGTTTTGTTTTGCTTCTCACTTTATCATCTGGCAGAAATTTTATTAGTTGGCAGTTTTTTATGAACTTGTTGCTTAGTTTTTGTGATCGGATGCAGGTTATTATGAGTTTTGAATTATGAAAGTGTCTACCACTATCTATTTCAAAAACTTAAAAATTGTTTATGTTTCTATATGCTTAAAAAATGATAAATGTCTCTGAGCAACTATGACAATACTACCAACAAATAATTCTACTTATAGGGAAGAAATATAAAATCTAGCAAATCAAACCATTAGGTTATTTTTTGAATATTTAGTGTAAGTTCTGACATTTTTTCAAAGGTAAGCGTTAGTTGTCATGGGAACTGTAAGACTCAAAGAGAAGCCTCTTGTTTCTGGCAATGGGTGAGCAAAAAATTTGTTTCTGAGACATTACTGTTAAAACTCAAACTCGAAATTCCAGCAAATGAGTGTCATAGACCTTTATAAGTTAATCACCTGATGAAGTTGTTGCCAGTCATGAGTGGTAACATACTTGACTATGCTTAAGAGATGCACTTTGATGAAAAACAGAGGTAGCTCTGAAGGCAAACCATTGACCGATAAGTCTTGAAATATTTTCAATTTCCAGCCCTTTTCACATACTATAATAGTAATAGACTTTTTTTTTTTTCATAAGCAGCAGTTTTAAAGGATCATATTTCACTGCATTGGAATTTGAGTTACTAAACTGTTAGAACTGTCCTGGGTCTTACCAGTGGTCACTCTACTCGAGAGCTATGCTTGTAAGAGTGGTAAGCAACAGTTTCTTAGCACTGTGACAGGGTAAATATACAAGATTCATTTCCTTAAAAAGTCGTGTCAGCTTCCAGAAAGTAGATGGAGAGTTGGAGCTAAGAAAATATATTTTATTTCAAGTTTTGAATTAATTCCTTTTGCCTCTTGAAAGAAAATGTCTGAGGCTTGACACATCAGCATAACTGTTTAAAAGGTGTATTTCAAAGCTTGTATTTGGCTATGCATGATGATAATTATACTGCTGTACAGTTTTACTAACTGGTTATTTATTTATCCAATCAGGTGATATAAGCAATTTTGTTTGGCTTTTTTTTGACCAGTCAAAAACTCTAGAAGCAACATACCCTTTGGATAATTAAATCCAATCTCATAAGAATGTAAATTACTATTAGCTGAATTAATTTGCATAATGAATACATTTAAGAAAGTTGTGATAATTAGGCTGTAGAAAAAATAACCCAGCCAAATTCATTGAATAAATTATTCATTGTTGGTTTTGTCTTTTAATTATTCATTCATCTCTGAATGTAACAAGTAACAATCCTCATGTTCAGCAGCTAAATTTGTGATAGAAAAACCAATGAAACTCATGTTTCACTTCCATGCAGCGTTGTTCCCACAATTAATTGTTAGACTGTTAATTTCTGCTCTGGTAACTTATTTATTTTATGAATAGTTTTTCCTTTGGTAGACAGGAGTTCCACCAATTTATTTAAAACTTCTTGATATTTCTAGCTGAATTTTAGTCTTGTTTCTGCTTGGAAAACAATACACACAAAGGATCCACTTGGCTTTTTTACTGAGTGTAGCTATTTCTTGTGAGAAACATGTTAAGCTTGTTCTTTTGGCTGTAATTGAGTGACTTCTTCTATTTATCTTATTAAGAGAAACTCTTACAATGCTAAGAGACTTTTACCTTTAGGTGTTTTGTTCATATTTTGTTATGTGTCATTGTACTATTTTTCACATTTACTGCAAAACATTGTGATTAGGAAGAAATAGAAGCAAAATTCCTTAGCCTTTATGTGGAGTCCAGATTCCATATCCACTACTTATTCCTCGTGAGCACTACCATTTTTTCAAAAATTTTCACAAGTGTTTCCTTTCACTAATAACTGTTTATAAGAAAATTGCATAAAGTTAGTGGCTAAGCAAAATATGGCCATTAAAGTATTTCCAAAAATAATTCTCCGGATCATGTGCAGTTTTGTGTGCCACAATATAAGAAGGACCTAATGCTTTTAGAGAGCGTCTGAAAAAGGAGCATGAAGATGGTGAAATATCTAGAGGGGCAGTTTATGAGGAGCAGCTGAGGTCACTTGGCTTATTCAGCTCAGAGAAGAGGAGACTGTGGGGAGACCTCATTGCAGTCTGCAACTTCCTTGTGAGGAGAAGTGGAGGGGCAGGCACTCCACTCCACAGTGATCAGTGATCACTTTCTCCACAGTGATCAGTGACAAGACCCAAGGGAATGGCATGAAGCTGTGTCAGGGGAGATTTAGATTGGATATCAGGGAAAGGTCCTTCACCCTAGAAGGTAGTTGGGCACTTGAACAATGGAACAGGTTCTTCGGGGAGGTGGTCATGGCACCAAGCCTGTCAAATGCTTGGACAATGTTCTCAGGGACATGGTGATTTTTGAGTTGTACTGTAAATACCCAGGAGCTGGACTCAATGACCTGTGGATGTTGTCTACCTGGACTTCAGCAAAACCATTGGCACCATCTTCTATGGCATACTCCTGGAAAAGCTGGCAGTCCACAGCTTGGACACATTCACTCTTCACTAGGTAAAGAACTGGCTGGCTGGATGGGCTCCATAAGTGCTAGATAATGGAATCCATTTTGTCTCTGGTCACTAGTGGTATTCTCTAGGGATCATTATTGGGCCCAGCCCTATTCAATCTCTTTATTGATGATGTGGATGAGAGGGTTGATTCTACCTTTAGTAAATTTGTGGATGACAACAAACTGAGTGGCAATGTCAATCTGCTGAAGGGTAGGAGGGCTCTTCAGAGGGATCTGTTCCAGCTGGATTGATGGGCTGAGACCAGTAGTATGAGGTTTACAAAGACCAGGCTCCAAGTCCTGCGCTTTTGCCACAATAACCCCATATAGCACAATAGACTGAGGAGGGAGTGGCTGGAAAATTACTCACCAGAGAAGGAGCTGAGAGTGCTAGTTGACAGCCACTGAACATGAACTATCGGTTTTTCCAGGTGGACAAGAAGTTCAGTGGCATCCTGGCCTGTATCAGCAATAGTGCAGCCAGCAGGACCAGGGCAGTGATTATCCCCCTGTACTCAGCACTGGTGGGGCCACAGCATGAGCCCTGTGTCCAGTTCTGGATGGCTTAATCCAGCAAAGACATTGGGGTGCTGGTGGGAATCCAGAGAAGGGCAACAGAAATGGTGAAGGTTCAGAGGCACAAGTCCTATGAAGAGCAGCTGAAGGAGATAGATTTGTTTAGCCTTTAGAAAGGGAGTTTCAGGGTGGCCTTATCAGTCTCTACAGCTGCCTGAAAGCAGGCTTAGCCAGGTGAGGGTTAGCCTCTTCTGCCAGGCAACAAGCAACAGGTTGAGAGCACACAGTCTTATTATGTGACAGGGCAGGTTTAGGGCTTTAGGAAGAATTTCTTCACAGAAAGGGTGATTAGGCATTGGAATGGGCTGCTCAGGGAGGTGGTGGAGTCACTGTCCCTGGAAATGTTTAAGGACAGACTGAACCTGGCACTCCGTGGTCTAGTTGATAAGGTTGTGTTCTGTCATAGGTTGGATTTGATGATCTGAGAGTCTTTTCCAACCTCATTAAATCTGATTCTGTGATCCTTAAAGGTCTCTTCCAATTCAGGATATTCTTTGATTCTATAATTTCTGCTATAGTACATAATAGAATGCCTTAACTTATTTAAGCTTAGATCCAAGAATTATCTGATTTTATGCATAGCTCCTGTCTTTTGGGATATTCTGCTTGTTAATTACAATTACGATAATTTTTAGAAGGCCAGAGTTCAACTGTCACAAGACACATCCACATACGATTAGTAGACTAGTTTTTATCTACAGAAATGTACAATATAATTCATGTTACTCTGTATTGGGAATTGTAAAGTCCTTCCATAACTCAGTTTTTGACAGTTGCAAGAACCGTATCAAGTTTTGGATAATCAGGAATAAACACTAGCTTGGGCTCTTATCAACACACCTTAGAATCTCTAAAACAACAGCATGTGCTCTATGAGCTTTCTATTCTTGCTCTCAAAAGATTAATGAAGCGACTTAACAGAACATGGATTTCTTGTTGAGAGAAAGTAGACTGACAACACAAAGAAAACAAGATTATGGAGAAGGGCATTTTTTTCTTTCTCATTAAAGTGTTATCACTTGAATGTTCCCCATCTAACTTCTTGGTAAGAAAACTTCTTGTCTATTTTTCCCAAGTGACACCTTATCTCATATTTTTAGCAGTATTTGTTAGGGATTTGTTAGCCCTCTTGCTGAGTACAAAAGCTTCACTGAAGCCCAGGCTGACATTTAAACGTGTAATGTTCACCATTCATTGAAGATAACCTTTTCCTTCTACTAACTACTCCCTTATTTAATGATTTCTGCTTGCTAGTGAACTTACACGTAGTGTACAGAACTACACACATAGCTTGGGGCCCAAAACACTTTTTTTAACTCTCATTCTCACCCTTGCCATCCATTTGATTTACTGCCTTTGATTGAAGAAGCATTCACCACAGCAACAAGGCTGATTTGTACAAACTTTAGAAGTTTCAAAAATGTTATAATTTTCTTTCAAATATTTTTCTCTCAACCATTATAAGAGAAGTGACCAAGACATAATAAAATATAAATGCAGATTTAATGAATTGCAAAGATCCATCTTGTTTTATCTCTTCCAGATATCTCTCTTCCTTTTGAACATCAAGCACTTTAGAAGTGGGAGGATGGAACTTCGTGGGGAAAATTAAGTTAACAAAACTGATACTGGAAGAAATCTCAGGAATCCAATGTGAGGTCCTGAATCTCTGATATAATTGACTGAGCAGAAAGAAGGAGTAGTGTAAGTGTTCTTGAGGTTTTGTATTCTTGTATTTCCTTTAGGTTTCTATGAGACATGGAGGGACAGTGTGTCTGACTCTCACTTCCTTACCTGTACTACTTTCCTGCCTCTACCTTCCCCATTGGTCAATTCTCTTTTTAACCAGACATGGTTAAAACCAGAATGACAACATTATGTTAAAGTCTGTATTTGAAAATGAAACTATGAAACAAAAAATAGTAGCTTGCTGATTTCGTAGACTAATTTAGGATGGTGAGAATCATAAATGGGAATTATAGAGTTGGTAAAATCATCTCTAGTTATCAGAACCATTCTGAATCTGGAAATATTTAGAAAGTCTGCATAGCTTTATTTAAATTAAAGCAAACACTGACAATTAATTCTTCATAAGAAGCCGGACATACATTTCAAAAACAGAACCACCTGCTTACCTGGAACACAAAATCAAGCAAAGATTCAAAATAGTAGGAATGTAAAAAAATCTTAGACAAAATGTTCAAGTTACCAGTACAACTTCTCCTGGAATCTCTGTTCCCCAAAGTGCCTTTTCTGATTCACATTACAAAAATTCCTTAGCGAAGATTCCAATCCTGCTTAAAATCTGCTCATTGACTTTCAGGAAGCTCGTTTTTGGCTTGGCAAGGGCAGGCACCTTTGGGTCAGTCAGTATAAAAGAGTTACTGAAAGGTTTGTCTCAGCCTTCACCATGGGAGAGATTTATGCCCTTCCAGAGACACTAGACACAAGCTCCCCACCAAACAAATTAATTTGAACATGTGACCATACATGCTGACTACAATTTCACTTTTTATTAACCTTCATCAGTAAAGTCCAGGAAATACAACATGCTCAAATATCCCAAAAGATCTGCAAGTTGTATAGATATTCCAGAATGGAATGTATATAAGAAAGGCATATGAACAGTAGTAAAGATAAGTTTAGCTATATTCATTCTCTAAATCCTCTCAATGTAAACAATGTTAACAAAGCTCAGTGCCTATTTCCTCCCTGCCAAGCTCCACTCCACAATCCCAAAGGTAGAGTAACCACTTAGGAATTTGAAAGGTAATAAAATGTTAAAGTGAAGAAGGGCAATGCGCAGCTCTCCAAAAGACATGTTGATTGCCAATATTAGGTCTCCTTTCCTTAGGTAAATGGAAGCAGACTATTATCGACATTAGACTTCCATTGCTTAGAAAAATGGAAGCAGACTATCTCTGTCAAGAACTGAGTGTTATCATTTCTGAAGAGAAGTCAAATGCCATTTCTCTTTTCTTGTCAAAAGGAAGAAATTATCCTCCCCAGCTACACATTATTATCCACCATCTGTGTGACAGTTTCTCATAATTACTTACATACGGCGTCTTTGATAAGCCTTATTCCTGATAAACAGAAAATAAAATTAACTCTCATATTAGATCACTCACTGAGAAGACATGGAATAAATATAGTAGAGCTTTAATTTTTCTCTTTCGGAAACCTGAAAAGACAGCTGCTGAAACACACACTTAGAAATCTTTGTTTAGAAAGAAATTCTAAATGAAGCTACAGCTTTTGAAGCCTAAATATTCTGCCTGGTCAATTGGAAGGAAGTAGCTGGTTGTTTGCTTTAAGAAATGAATCAACAGCTAAACAAATATAAGATAATGCAGATTTATATGATAGCCAGTGTTGTTTTCTTTCTTTTTTTGTCTCTGTATTTTTAAATCTACACCTGGGTTAGGCCCTAGTAACACACTCAGATGGTTTATTTAAAAAAAAAATTGTTTTTATGATCCTAGACATCTGTTTCACCATCAACTTAAGAAGGTCAAGCCTTCTGATGACAGATCAATTATTATACTATTAATAATTTGTTGATGTTATAGTCATTACTTAAAAAAAAGTGATAACCCATCTGTTTCTGAATGGAGTAGTTTTGAATAAAAAAAAAGAAAATGGTATGTTACTTGAAGCATATCAGAGACAGTTTCGTAGCTGTACTGATCAGCTTATTGTGCAGATGTATCATTTACTGGGAGAAGAACTGAATGTTGTTCTACCAAAAGAAGTGGAAGATATGATGATATTTTCTATAAACTACAGCCATCCAACACTCAACTGAGGATTAGCCAATTTGGCTGATCATTTATATAGTCTTCAGTTTTGGACCTGAGGTGTTTTTTAAGTACAATACCTTCATAATGCGTTTTAAACCAGCTTTATTATAAAACTGACATTTATTTTTCCCTAATGCCTGTCGTTGCAGTGAACCTTTACTATTGACTTCAAGTATCAGTCATATGGCAACATAATCTAAGGAACTTGAAGTAAAACTGATTTAAGCCAGCTATTGAATTAAATCCATAAATAATCAAGCAGAAAATAGAATTATAGATGAGCAGTTGTTGTAGCCATATAGAATCTTTTAAAGGAAGAAAATTTTATCTCACCAATAACATTAGGCTGAAAATAGTCTTCATGTAAAATATAGAGGAATACAGAAGATCTAAACACTTATTTTGTCTTCATGGCAAAACTGTTTTTTGACTTCAGAGTATTAATTTTTCTGAGCCACAGGGAAAATATTTAGAATCTAGGGAGAGTAGTTAAAGAATGAAATATTTTTGAATTTCAATCTTAATTATGAAAGAAATTATTGCTTTTTTTATTGGTATCCATTTGTTCCTACTCTTCAGGAAATGCATAACAAACCAATTAATTTACATAAACTCAAAGAAAATAAAATACATTAAATTTTAGCCTAATAATAGAAAGCACTTTTGGAAAGTGAATATAAAATTATCAAGTGTGAATAGCTGCTCTGGAATTCAGAAGTTATGTTACTCAAAAAAGGGATTGAAAGTTCAATACATCATACAAATATGTGAATATCATCTATACAACTGAAGTATAACTTATATCTATTGCATATGTTACTTTTCTTTTCCTGGAGACTAATAAAATGGGTTAAGAGCAAGTGTACTAATTTTGGGTGGGGTAAAGTTAATTTTCCTCGTAGTACGTGGTAGGGAGCCATGTTTTGGGTTTGTGATGAAAATAGTGCTGTTAAACTTATTTTAGTTTTTGTTGGGCAGCACTTGCACAGAGTCAAGAGTTTTTCTGCCTCTCATCCCACAAGAGATCAGGCTGGGGGTGCACAAGGAGTTGGGAGAGGACAGAGCCAGGACAGCTGACCCCAGCTGACCAGAGGGATATTTCATACCATAAGGCACCATGCCCAGCATATGAGGAAAAGGGAAGAAGGAGGATGAGGGGACTTCTGGGCAGGTGACTGAAAACAAGCATTATGAGGAGAGGCTGAAGGAGCTGGAGTTGTTCAGCCCGGAGAAAAGGAGTCTCAGGGGAAACTTTATTGCTCTCTACAATTACCTTAAAGGAGAATGGAGCCACCTGGGGGTCAGCCTTTTCTCTCAAGTCACAGGTGAAAGGACAAGAGCAAACAACCTCAAGTTGCACTAGACAAGGTTTAGATTGGATATTAGGGAAAATTTATTTACCAAATGGATTGTCTAACACCGACAGCACTGAACAGTCTACCCAGGAAAGGGGTGGAGTCCCTGCAGGTACTTGAGAGAGGTGTAGATGTGGCATCTGGGGATATGGTTAGTTCTGGACTTGGCAGTGTCAGGTTAATGTTTGGACTCAGTTTTGGAGGTCTTTTCTAACCTTAATGATTCTATTGTTCTATGACAGTTACACATTAAGGAACTCTGTGTGGTTTTTTATCACTATACAATTCAAGAATTTATTTCCTTTTGGCTTCTCTATTTCTTATTCTTGAAAAAGTTTAAGAAAAAAGTAAAACCTGAGGAGCTAAAATAAATCCTACTTATTAAATAAATGTATCTTAACCACACTTTGATGATAAAAGTTCATTGATTAACTTTGTTAAGTATATGTACATGTATGTATGACACAATTATTATACATTAAACAGAAGTTTAAGATGACTGTAGTGCCCCAAATAATTAAGATCTGATGCAATGAAAAATTAATATCTTTTTCTTTTTCTACTTCCTTTCTAAATTTTACAAGGAGTCTCTTATAAAAAGGGAACATCTTAATAAAAGAACTAATGAACAAATAAATAACTTCCACTAAATAAAAAATTCTCTTGAATTTCACTTAATAGTTTTGTTGGATTTAAATAAGAACACCCCAAAAGGAACCCTTTGCCTTTATGAAGAAAAAAAAAAAAAAGTGTGTATGTGTGAGCCTGTACTTGATTAATCAAGCTGGTTTACTGACACAGGAGGCTACTGAACTTTTATTCAGAGAATTTTATAAATCAATTTTTCAAACTGAATTACTTAAATAATAATTTTCACCTTTGGTCAGACCTGTATTGTAGTGTTCTGTTACTTGTTTATGGCTTGTTTATCTCCTGCCTAATCTTTTTCTTTAACTTTGTCCCTGAGGGATTTGGATTAAATGAGTCATAGTCATGTCAATTCTACCCATCTAAGGATGTTTTGCAAAAGGATAGTGAAGTCTGAGTCACTAAAGTATGAGGCAACTTTTGGCTAAAACAATTTGAATAGCCTTTAAAAATCTTTCTTTCTTTCCCTTTAATATTCAAAGAAAATATTAAAAAATAGAGATTATATATTTTCTGAAGAAATCTCTGAAAATTAAAATAATTGAAGTAGATGCAAGTAGACAGAGAAGACCTAAATAAATAAGGAGAAATTTGTTTTCTGCCCTCATTGTGTCTACTATCTGAGTGCACAGTACTTGCTATACCTAGAAACAAATCTCAGCAGCATTCTTGAAACGCAGTATACAACCATCATCCTCATCACCATCATCATCTATCTTGGGGAGCCACAAAAAATATTAAATAATAGGTGGACTCAATGGAGTCTCAGAACTGAAACATGCAACTGAAAGAAATATAAAGTTCTGTTTATACTATCCAAGTATGGTACTTCCATGTGCTTTCTTATCATTACCCTGGAACATAAATTTTAACATTAAAAAAATGTAGATGAGAGAAGTTGGAGGGAGGTTATTGAAGTTGTTTTTCATCTGGCAATGATACTTTTGACAACTAGCAGTTAAATCTCACTTTCAGGAAAAGGAAATGCTTTCTACAAATACTTGCCCTGCACAGAAATGACGTGGTCTACTTTTGAAAAATATGTGTGGACTGGCCACCTGTACCCTGTATTTGACAAAATATTCAGACTATTTTAGGGCTCAATTTTGCAGTGACTTATTTTTGCTGAAGCAGCACTAATTGATTAGGACATCATTAGTATTTCAGAAAATAACCTCTCTAATAATGTTAAAGCAGGTAAAAAATGACAGTAAGTAATAATAAAAAACCCACACATGTGTGCAGTTTAGAAATATAGAAGTTATTTTCCTTTCAAAGTTCTCATTCAGATAACATGTACTCTGACACACAGCCCAAAAACATTTACTCAAACTTACTTGCTAGCTCTGAAGAAGGGAAAAAACAAACTAAACCAAGGTAGTTTAATAGACTTAATATGGAGAAAATTTATGCAAAAAAAAGGTGCTTGCTTTCTGTTTTCCCTTATTTCTTTACATCCAGTATGTTTTCCTGTTGACTGTATGTTTCTTCTATTCTCAAATGAAACAATATTTACTTAGTGCAAAATATTTGCATTATGCCATTTTGAAAGTCATTATCTATACACAAATAAATATGTCAATCATAGTAACTTGGTGCTCAAATCTGTACAGAAAGGGGTCCTCTATTTCAAAATTTATTTATTTCTTATGACCTTTCTTATGACCTTTGTTTACAGGAGCTCAAACAAAATTCCCCTTCAACAAATCACTCTTACATTTGTATATAAATATATAAAATATATATAACATATAAATAATATAAAAATAAATTATAATAATATATATAATTATATAATATAAATATTATAATATATATAAAAATATATATTCACATGCATATACAAGTAGCTGTAGGATTTTTAAATATCAGTTGAAATCTTCTGTATCTGTAAACATGTATTAGTAAGTGTACAGACCAAGCCTGATTTTAACTAATGTAAGACTGAAAACTCTGTTCAACAAGACAGACAATTACTGTTCTTGGATAAAACAAATTATTTTTTGATATTGTTATTTCTCCATGTTTTGGAACAACATTTTATTTGAAGAGGAATATAAATACGTTAGAGTGGGGAATGTTAAACTGTCCACTCAGCAGTAGACTCTTGATAAATAATTTTAAAAATTGGGCTTTTGTAACAGTATACTACATTGACTGCAAAAAAGTTGGATTCCTGAAGTAATTTTAATTGGAAAAAAAAGATAAAAAATCAAAACCACACTACCACCACAAAACTTAGGTTTTATGTACTACAGATAACTATTTTTTTCTTGTGTTTTGAGCTTTAAGTGTATTTAGGGCTAGTCAGGTTTGAGTCCCAGATGAACTTAAAGGGCTTAACACACCCACTTTTCATAAAAGGTCCTTTTATATCTGATTATGTAATATCTCCTATATATCCATGCATATTCCACAGAGAGCTCCTGTCCATATGGTTATGGAGACATTGTTTCTGTTTTCTAAAGGATACTTCCATGACATACTTCAAGACTGACCTGTCCATGCACTGACCAGCAACTTAAAAGTCATTTATTTGCTATTGTCTTTGTTCAATGAGGATAGTTTTTCTTCAGACTCCAACATTAATAGTAAAAACCAAGGAAATTTAGCCTGTAATTCTTAATGGCCTCATGCGAAAGAATTACCTTTTTGTTGAGTTGAAATGGCTTAATATGTGACCCAGAGCAATCGTAAATATGAAAGGATGTGATTTCTTGTTGGTTCCTTTTATTTTTTACGAAACAAATATTGAGAGGCAAGAAAGGAATATTGGAGGAATAGAGAAAAAAACCACAGCAACAAGATGTCTATACTCTCCCTTACAAGTATCTGTTTCACAGGGAACGAAAAAATTATAATCTTCCACAGCCTGTTTCAATTAATCAGCCAGTATCAGTATTCAGGATGGATACTGTGGTATTAACGTGTTTTCCACATAGTATCTTATAACATCATAGTTAGGACAGACATTTAAAAAGCAGTTAGGAGCTGGTATAAAATCCCCGACAACTGAGACTAATTGAAATTGATTCTGTGCTTCATTTTCTTTTAATTATATTAATGATATTTTTTTATTTGATTAAAGGTGTTTGTTTTGTTGCTGATATTTTGTTCAGCAATGGATATCTGTGCAGCACTAGCACATGGTTGGTACCTGAGCAACCTGAAGTAGCTAAACAAGATGAAATGAACTTTTGTAATTCCAGTTTTAGAGACACACATCAGGTCTACCCCTGGGACGAACTTCTTATTTGATTTCTCATAAATTCCTTCATTACCTTTTAAACAGAAAGACTTAGCTACAAAGTTTACAATGTTTAGTAACAAATGTACTGGGAACATAAGTAAAAATAATCCGGTGCCCCTAGAACTCTTCTTTTTTTTTTCTTTTTCAAATGTAGGGACCAGTTTGAGTGCCTTAAAAATGAGTGTTGCATGCTCTCTATTTTTAGTCAGCTGGATAACCTAGTTAGAATCAAGTATGGATTTTTCTAGAATAGAAGAATATATCCACCCGTGGTTTATGTGGCAAATGATTAGATCCATATCATTACTTCTATTTGGTTTGGATTCTTTTGGAGGAAGATTGGGATATTTTTGGTTGTTTAAGTCGGAACACGCAGATCTTTGAAAAAGAATCAGGATTGGCATGGACTGACAGAAGAACAGATCTGGGGAATGGGCAGTGGGTGCAGTGAGCCATGCAGGAACCTTCAGCAAGCCCTGGCACAAAAAGCATCTGGGGCTGCATCAGCAGCAGCATCACTAGGAGAGCAAAGAAAATTTTATCTGTCTCATCTGGCACTCACACATGCTATGTCCAGTTTGGAACCCCCAGTACAGAACAACATCAACATACTGTAGTAAGTTTAGTGGAAAAACACCAAGATGATAAGACTGGAGTAGCTTCCCCCCAAGGAGAGGCTGGGAGAGTGAGGTTTGTACAGCCTGGTGCAGCAACGGCATTGGGGCACCTCACAGCCACCGCCCTGAAGCAAGGTGGTGACTGTGAGGACAGTTTCATTCCTCATATGGTTCATTGTGACAGGATGAGGGACAACAGGCAAAAATTTAAACCAAAGAGCTTCAGGCTGGATAGGACAAGCTGTTTTCACAAGAACAGTTAAGAAAAAGACACATTGCCTGGAGACGTCATATTGGTTCTGTCCTTAGATATTTTCAGAACTGGCTAAAGTCCTCAGGATCTGGGCTAACCATGCTGTTAGCAAGAGGCTGGCTGCAAACTGAGTTATCCTAGGTTACTAGTGAAGAGAAGAAAAATGTGAACATTGCTTATCCTAAAATACATAGACAGAAATTAGAGTGAACTGACTTCTCTTCACCTTTTCCACAGACTTAATTATTCCTTGCATTCACTAGTTAAAAGAAACCTTTTTTTTTTNATATAAAAAAACTTTTTTTTTTTTTTTTTTTTTTTACTTAATAACTGAATCTCTTGAATGTCTAGTTGTAAAACTTCTTATATATCTTAAACAGTGATACTTTAATGAAGATTGTGGGAGCTGTTCCTGCAGGTCCTGGACTGGTACCCAACACCGGCAGCTGACATAGGGACCAAGGTCGATGGCTTATGATGTTCTCTCTCTTGCTTATTTTCTTTTTGTCATGAATTCTTCATCTTGTCTTGGAGCTAAACTGTTAAAAACTGCTTTTATTATAAAAAGCTCTGATGTTTTAAAATTTTTATACTGGAGCTTGGGTATTCAAAGATAATTTTGATCAGGCCATTTTAGCTTATCATTGGTAAACCTCTGAATTGTTTGGGGGTTTTTTTTCCGTGAAAGTTTGTCTAGAAAAGTGTCTTGTTTAAGGGCTGCTTTTAAGCAGGTTTTACTACACTTTCTAAGTTGATTCTTGATCTACATTTATTGCTTTCTTACTAACAGATGTTGCCATCTTCAAAGGTTAAAATAAGGATAAGTGTCTACAATGTAAAAAACCTCAACAACTAGTAAGTGGATGTAACTTTTACTGAAAAAAGAAATCATTGTATCATAAATTTTATATAGGAATGTAAAGGTCTTTATTACGATATTGAAAATTCATATGCCTGTACAGTTAACTTAATAGCTTCTACGTACCTTTAGAACATGCTTTCAGCAGTTACCTAGTTTTTAAATTAAGCTCAGTTAAGACTAGTCAAGACATCTGAAATATAGACAGACAACCCAATTTTGTAAGGAACATTATGAAGATTCTGTAAGGAACTTTTGAAAAGAACTTTTGTCCTACAAATAGCCTTTTATTGATAGACTGATCTGAACAATCTATTAATACATGTTTTAAAGAGAGAAACTCCCAATAAAATAGCATTCATCTTTTTCATTTGTGATGGTTGAGGCACAAATGAGTAGAATGTAACAAGAGAGTTGTTAAGTGTTTGAAGCAAAAATCTGCACAGTAATATTGCTGCAAAATTTAAATTGGCTGTAAGTTTTGCTTAGGGGCAGGGAGTTTAAGGAACATCTGGAGATTCTGAAATAACCTGCATTCATTTATGTTATTTAAGTTGTAAAATCATATTCAATCTTGACCCACTCAGGAAATCTAACATAAACGTCCTGCTGATTTTGACAGTCATACAGCAAAAACACCCTCTAATGAGTATTTAATAGTCACCAAAAGTTCTGCATTAAGTACAAAGCCCTTTTGATTACTTATTCCACTAATTTAAAGTAAATGCTTTTACAGATGGCATCTGTTAGGACACAGAGCGTGTGTTGCATTTATATGTAGTCATTGAAAATAAATTCCAGCTTTGGTATAAGGATTGTACAAAAAAGATCAAACACAAAACACTGAGTAAACATTTACTAGTGATACATTTAAAGCTCTTCATAAAAGCTTATCCAATACCAGAATACAATACTCAAAGTATATGAAATAATTTAGAAATGCTTTAGCAAATTAGCACCTTAAGAAAAATGGCTGAGACAAAGTAATTGAGCTCTTCTATTTTGTTTATAATCTTCCCTGGGGGGCAACAGTATTATATTTCACTATCCCTTCAAACTGTATTACCTTATGAATAAAGCAAAAAATAATCCAAACTTTTAGCTACTAGGGATTAATGGGAGAAAAATAATGACTTAGATTTAAATGGAAAAAGAAAAAAAAAAGAGACAAATAAAGTGATTATCTACTTTTTTGAGAGGTATATGCAAAATATTAATTTATTTTTTGTCATAACCAAGAATTTAATCAAAAAATGTCATGCTAAATTATGCAGTCAAAATTGTGTAAATTAAGAATGATTTTGTCAATCTACAAACATGTCCCCAAAGACCAAATATTTAATGGTTTGATATTTGTAAAGAAGCATCTTCTGCATATTTTAGAACAAAGAGATATTGAGGGCATATTTATAAATTTAAAAAAAAACAGTGCTTTTAAAGAAAATGTCAGTTAATTTAAATGCAAAGAATGTAGCTCTATTTTATGGTTATTTTCAGTACTCGTTATTAAAACTTTTCTGATTAATTTTAAGAGTATTAGCATTACCACAGTGTGTGTACTGTCACAAAGGAAATTGCCAAGTGAATACTAATTTCAGAGTAAAATTACAAAAATTTTAGGGAAAAACCCCCAAACCTTATAATAGAATATCTATTCCTCCAAGCACTCAAAATAGATTAAATCTGACTCAACCATTATCTTGAATCAAGAACCTCAAATTTAATAATTGTTATCACAATTGTGAAATTTCAGAACTTTACTTGTCGCTGTGTCCCAACATGCAGATCTATGGGCTTTAGCCTTGTTCCAGCTCTGAGGAAAATGTACTATATGTTACACTCCACGTTGTTTCACCTGTTCGTCAAGAGTGAACATTGCCTGAGCTTTGTCACCTATTGTGCACCTAAAGTTGCTTTAGTGTAAATATGAGCATTGAGAAACATGTATTTGTTTGTGTGTGTGTGTGCAGTACATTAATAAAGTTATAAAGTTTCCTACCAACAGACAGGACGCAAATAAGTTGTCCAACTGAACCCAGAAAACAAGAATACTCAGTTTCAATAATTTGAATGAGATCCTGTGTTTCTCTTCCCCACTTTCAATAAAACTACCTCTCCTAGAAGGTCAAAAAAAATAAGCAGAGATTATATTGTTAATGTTCAGATAGCAATTACTGCTCTAGAATTCACCTGTAATTTTTATCTTGTTGTTACTAGAATTAATTACTTATAAAATTACCCACATTAACTACTGCAGTAAGAAGTGCAGTTACAGGCAACTCCAGAAATAATTATTCTAGGTTATTGCTATACGTTCATTGTGATAACTGAGCCAGGTAATCAACCAGACCAAGGTTAATGCAAGAAAAACACTTCTTGCATTCCTAAGAAGGTTGCTCTTTCCCATGAAATTTATTTATTGTGGGTTGTGGGAGGCAATATTATTAACTGAGGGAGGCACAAGGGTGGAAGAAGATATTATCTTTTCTTTCTTCTAAAGGTAAATAACATCAATGAAGGAGGTGATGAACACGAAAGATCACCCTTATAAAGAAAATTTAACAGATAGCAACAGCCTATATTTCATTCAATTTCTAACCAGTATGCTCATAATACAGTTCTGAAAAAACTACATCTTTTGGGAGAAAAAAATGTAGCTCACTGCCCTTCTGAAACCTGTGTTTGGTCTTTGTCAGTTTGATTTTGCTAGAACTATTTAAGTGGTGAGAGAATGAAAAACATTTCATCCCTGTGGACTATAGCCTATATTTATTTTTCATCTCTATGAACCATTAAGTTTCATGGAACAAGTACATACCACAGGAACACCTTATTGCCGAGCTGGTTTTATTCCAGTTGCCTTGTCTAAGGTGACAGGTTCAATGCAAACCATTGGCAATAGAAGGCCCAGGATACACAGCAGTGTAAACTAAGATTGTACAGACAGAAGTTTCAGTGTTTTTCTCTTTTAGTTGATGATTGCAAAAAAACAGATACAGGAAACTATCAAATTAGAACTTTCTACCACATTTGCATTACCTGTTTTAAGAGTCCGCTTCCTAAGCCTTACTGTTTAAAAATAATTGAACTTGTTTTTTGCCCTTGATATTTTAAATAAAAATGAAATTAAGTATGTAGAATTAAAATAGTTAAAACAGAGTTGCAGAAGCATGAAAATTTTGATAATCACTCGGGATTGTGTGGCAGTGTTCTGATGGAGGAGGGTGACAGGGATGACTTCTATGAGTAGCTGATAGAAGTTTCTCCCATGTCCAACAAGAAGTCAATGCCAGCCAGCTCCAAGACAGACTTGCCACTGGCCAAGGCTAAGTCCATTAGTGATGGTGGCAGCACCTCAGGGACAACAGATATAAGAAGGAGGTGGAGGACAGGGGTGCAGGAGGGATTTACTGTGCCACAGCAACTGCAGAGAGAGGAGAGAGAATATGTGAGAGAAACAACTCTGCAGACACCAGGGCCAGTGAGGAAGAGGAGGGAGTGGATGCTCCAGGTGACAGAGCAGATACTCCCCAGCAGCCTGTGGTGAAGACAGCTGTGCCCCCACAGCCCATGGAGGTTCACTCTTTAGCCAATATCCACCTGCAGCCTGTGGAAGGCCCCACAAGGGAGCAGGTGGATGCTTTAGGAGGCTATGGTCATTTGGGAAGACCACACTGGAACAGGCTCCTGACAAGAACTGTGGAACAGAGAAGGGAACCCACAATGGAAAAGGCTCCTAGCAGAACATATGACCCCATGGGAGACCTACAGTGGAGCAGGCTGTTCCTGAAAGACTGCATCCCATGAGAAGGACCAAAATCTGGAGGAGATTTTGAAGAACTGCAGCCTGTGAGAAGAACTCATATTGGGGAAATTCACAGAGGACTTTTTCCCACGGAATGGACCCTACACTGCAGAAGGGGAAGACTGTGAGGAGTCCTTTCCTTGGGAAGAAAGGAGCAACAGAAACAACATGAGATGAACTGACCACAGCCTCCATTTCCCATTCCCCAGATTCTTTCCTGCACCACTGGAGGATGGAGGTAGAAAAAATAGGCAGTGAAATTAAGTTTGGAAAGAAGAGAGGGGGAAGATATTTTTTGGATTTGGATTTTATTTCTTATTATCCTGCTCTGAATTGACTCGTAATAAATTAAACTGGTTTCCCCAAGTCGAGTCTGCTGTGACAGTAACTGGTGTGGAATCTCTCTCTGCCCTTATCTCAACCCAGTTTTGATATTTGTTTCGTTTTGTTATATTTTCTTTCCCTTGACCAGTTGAAGAGGGAAGTGATAGAATGGTTATGGTGGTTTGAGGAGGCAATTCAGCTTTGTTATGCCTCTACAATGGTTGTCAGAGGCACTTGGGGAAGAGGTTGCACATGTGCCATGTCCAGCAGACAGCCAGGAGACTTTGCCTGGCCACCAGGCTAAGGGACATGGGACAGGAAGTCAGCAGGGGAGCACCAAAGACACTGTACCCCAGAGACACTCTCCAGTCAGATGGCAAAAGGTCTCCAGCAATGGACTGCACTGGGACATTGGACTGGGCCAGAGGTCTCCTGTCAGCAGGCAGACCTGGGGAGGAGCCAGGGGCGTAAAAAGTAACTGCACCCCAAGCTTCACGGGGTCGGTCTGTCCTTTGCCTTTTGACAATGTTTGGGGCTTTTGGAATTTGTTTTTGGAGTCCCTCGCTTGCCCTCATGTCTGTCCTGCCTCCCTGTGTCCCTGACCAGCGCCCTGCGTGCTCCGTCTCTCCGTCCCTGCCCAAGTCACCTGCATCCCACCTTGCCTGCCTCCGAGTCCATCCACCACCGTGATCCTCACCACAACCCTGTCCAGGTTCCTGGATCTCCTTCCTGATCCCCCTCACCTGGTCCGGCTGCCTGTCACCATGGGAGCCATGCCCAGGCAGGCAGTGTGCACAACCCGCCTCAGGACATTGACGGCACTCCCTGACCTCCTGTGGTAAAGCCCTCTTTTTCCCTCTATCTCCCTTTATCTCCCTCCCATTTTCCTTTTTCTTTCTCTGTCTTCTCTATACCTCTTTAGTAGAGTAACTCCTTTTATTTTGTCTTTTCGTTACCAGTAAACAGTCCTCAGATACAATGTTTGCCTTGCTTGGCTTAATTTCATTCCCAACCATCCATTATTAAAAGAACTCCTCACAGTTCCCAACACTGGAACGTAACAGGTGGGCATCTGGCATCTAACCAGAAAACAAAATTGCTGTCCTGGACATCAAGAAGCATAGGGATAAAATGAGTATTACTATAAAGTCAAGATAGTTCTGCCACAAAGGAAAAAATAATAGAAATAATAAAACTTTGCTATATAAATAAAAAAAGAACAAGCATAAATGCAAATGAGACTGAAAATACAGTAGAGATTAAAAATAATCTGTGTAGTATGTAAAACTTAAAAGAATGCCTATCTCATTTTTCAGTACATCATGGCACATCAAGGAAAAGGCAGGTTAACTCATGGGATTAATATGTGAAAAAAATATATACTTACATATTTGGTAAAAGCAAAGTTTCAGGATCTCGGAGTAAAGGGGATTCTATGATATTTAGCGCAGGAAAATTGGAAAAAGTGATATAGGAAATTATAGATTGAGAAAAGGTATTTTAATGAACCTATCTTTATCAAGAAATAATTAAAAATGGGATATCAATATTTACTTAATGGAGATGTGATTAAGAAAACTGAAGGGTCATTAACCTGATATGGGTTTTATTTAAGCTTTTAGAGTAGTTGTTGAAGTACATGATGAAGACAGCCAAGGAAATGGAGAATAGAGCATGCTGCAACATGAATTTAGCAAAGTATCTGATATTATACTACAATCTTCACTCTCTGGTTATAAATATTTTCCTAGCAAAGGAAACATGGAAAACATGGTTCATTAAAGTTTGTTCACAGCAAAAAAAATTAATAAAAGTAATCTTAACAACCATAATGACTATTCCGTTCTTCCCCAAACAGATGAAAACTGGATAATACCAGTGGATAGAACCATGTGGAACTTGTGCAAAGACTTTTCTAGATTTTGGAAGAGAACAGTGAAACATATAAGAAAGAAGGTCAAAAGAAAAATCACAAAGCAGAGCCTAGAAGGAAAGAACTTTGTGACTCTAAATATGTTTAAATGGACCATGGTCCATCTGCTTCCTAAAATCTATTCACCTCTTAAATAAGGTTTGCAACATAAAAGTACTTGAACACACCATTCTACCATTAGTTTACTCCAGGTACTTAACTTCTATGCTTTTGAAAGCTTTCTTTTTGTTAAAAATTTTCTGTCACCTTACTGAGGACCCAGTTTTGAACCTTTTACCACTTTTCACATCACCAGTTGTCAAATTACTCAAGCAGTGAAAAAAAATTAAAATAATCTAAGTCAAATATAACAAAATATTCTTAGACTGTATTGAAGGTTGATACTTTTCCTAAGTTTGAGGAAATATTCATATTTAAGAGCTTGTTGATTTCACTGTATTTGTTGTTTTCATTAAAATTATTGTGAACTCAAAAGGAAATTGGGGAGATATTAAGAGCATTTCTTTGTTGATTGATGGTAAAATTTTGCTCCAGTCGTGTGCTAGCTTTGCTTAGGTTCCTCTGGCTGCTGGTAACCAATGGTAAAAATGAAACTTTCATCATATGAAGTAGAATGCACATAGTCAAATCTGCAAGTTTAAGAACGTAGACATTCAAATTTAATGAAATCTGTCTCTGTTACTTGACAATGAAAGAATACAAAAAGGATCTTTGGATAACTATTCTTCTTATCCCAAGGCAAGTGGATACAGCAGGTCTGTTGAAAAAATGAGATTGAGATGAGGTGAAAAAAACCTAGGAACCTTCATATTGTTGTAAAAAGCAAGTCGTGTCTTAGCATAGTTAAACCTGGAGCTGGATGTTTGTGTGCTTTATTACACCAAGGTCTGAGGTGTCATATTAAAATCATCAGTCTAGAAGTGGTTCAGAGGAACGTAAAACAAATAATGGAGAAAGCAAACTGAGGTTCATTAACCTAAAAAGTAGAAGATCACACAGACTTCAAACAAATTAAGTATTTCTGAATGGCAAAAGGAAATACTTCTTCCTTTGAATCCACAAAAAGATAAGACCTGGTGTTGAACCTACACTGAATAAGAATTAGAAACTTTAGGCTTGAGCTGCGAAACACTTTTTAGTGGTTTAAGTAATGATATAATAGAACAGATTGTTTGAAGAGATGGTTTTAAATTTTGGAGATGAAAAGTGAAAATACCTTACAACAATATCTGCTTTTTGTCAGAGGGATGGATAAGATGCCTTCTTGAAATAATTTACAGATAATGTGACTTGAAGACAAAGTATGTAGGTGAGATGACTGAGCCCCACATATGATGATATCATACGAGAGACAGATTTTCTGCTGTATTTTCTCAGAGAAATAGGTAAAAAAAAATTCTTTACTCAGTGCCATTGTTTGGACTCCATCTGGAACTCTATGTACAGGTCAGTCCCTTGTGTTCCAGAATGGTTATGTGAGATGGGAACAAGATAAAGGAGCCCTGCTGGGATCCTGGCACAATAAGGAAGACTAAAGGTATATTCACTTGGAAGGACACAGAGAACAGGTTTATATTTACTCCAAACTGACAAGAAATTATGTTCATTAAGTACTGCATAATTAGGGGAAATAGATTTTTTAAAATTTATTTCAAAAAAAGAAAAAAATAATTATTAAAAAACAAAACTCCAACATTTTACAAATACAGCCAGGACAATGTTCTATGTTTTTATCATCTGGAAAAACCTCTTCACAAGTTGCAGAGGTCTTTCTTTCCCTCTCAAGTGTGTAAGTGGACCACTACTCACTTTGGTGTTTGCTTTGTATCATCTCATTAAACACTTACTATTCAATATTCACTGCATGTACAGTCTCGTAAGTTAAAAATTAATTTTCAGTTTTAGACTGAAAATGATACTTTTTGCTTTCATAGAAACTGTCTTTCTAATTGGCTAAGCCTCCTTCAAGAATGGGACTTAAACTTCTTACAGGTAAAGCTTATTATCAGAGCGCATTTACTGCATATAATTAAATGTTTTCAGAAAGTCTTCTATCATAGGTACACTAGCTAGCAGCTATTGTAGATTTCAGAATATAATATAATGCAGAAAATAATAAAGTGTTAAGATGATTTGAAATAGCAAATTGAAATATGCAAATACACAACTTATTTAAAGCTGTCAGGTTCACAAAACTCAGGTTTCCCAAAAAAGGCACCTCTCAAAATTTCATTTAATGAAATAAACACTACACACTTGTACATATTCATAGAATGATAGAAGTTTAGGTTGCAAAAGACATTCAAGATCACTGAGTCCAATTGTGAATCTCACTACCAAGTACAACACTAAACTATGATACTAAATTAATGTCATGTCTACACATCTTTTAAATGCCTCCAGATACAGTGACTCAATCTTTTCCCTGGGCAGCTTCTTGGTTCCCTGAAAACCTTTTCAGTGAAGAAAGATAGTGTTTTAAAAATAAGTAAAGACTATTAAAAATAACACCAAGTCATAAAAAATAACTTTTCCATTCATTTGGAGGTTTATCATTCAGGTATATAACATAGATGGACTGAAAAATTACTCCTGGATTTCTTGTATTGTCACAGGCATGAAACATTTCTTAAAACAATTTAAGTGGGAATTAAGTACTATATATCAATAAATATTGATACGAACTCTAAGAAAGAAAAAAAACAACCCTGCTGTATTACAGCATGCATACATGTACAACCCTTAACTGGAAATGAATATAGAAATGGAACAGTAAATAATATCTTTAAGCAAGATCTTTTCACTGGGAAGTATTTAAGTACGCTTACTTCTTAGTGGTAGAGCAATTCAACATATGTAACTGTTGCAAATAGCTGTCTTACTTCATTCCATATATTAAAAATCCTTCAGACTCATTTGAGAAATCATGTCCTCTTACTTTCAGAAAGACCCAGAGACACTCAACAGTTCGTGAAAAATGTGATGCAAAATTTTACCTTGAATACAGAATTTAGTGGTGATTCTTCACAACTTTACAAAGAAAAAAAGTAGATGAAAATATACAGATATATACATATATAATATATACATATACATATATTGCTATATATCTCTATATCTCTATATCTCTATATATCTGTATATATAAGGAAATGGCAGAAATATCGGAGGAATACATACTATGGAGAGAAAAAATATTTTCAGTGAAGAAAGGCCTCTTCAAATAAATTTGAAACAAATTTGGCTGTGTAGGAATACATAAGGAAAAGGAACCACAGGAGGGCATTTGTAATCAGGAAGTCATTTCAGTTTTAATGAGGGGAAGTAGTAGACAAGACAAGTCTTTAAGTCACCACCTGGAGGACTCTAAAGGAAGTCAAAAACTCAGAAAAGGTATAACAGATTAATTTTATAATGGATTTTTTTGGTTTTTTTTGAGAAAACAATGAGGCTGCATAACAGTCTGAGGGGCAATAAAACATGAGGCACTTACTGTGAAATCCAGGAAATTACCTGTATGGGAGATAGAATGATTGAAGACAGACTGATCAGAAAAGGCTACTGAAGTCAAGAACTGTAAGGGGGGAGAGGTCTAATCAGCATGATATGCATCACTAATCTAATTAACCTTTTTACATTAAATCATTCTTATTAGAAATGGCAATATTAGGCAAATACTTATTTCATGAACAGAGATTCACCATGGGAGAAAGGAAAGATGACAATGTCATAAAAGGTTCTTGTATGATAGTTCTAAAAGAGCAGGAATAGTGAAACTGTGGGAGTAACGATGACTGAAGATGACATGATCTTAAAATGTTCAGAAAACTTAACAACAAAATTAAAAGACAAAATAAAATGTTGTAGCCACTTTAAACTTATGTAAATTCTATGAGTGGCATTTTATTTGTGTTTACTTTTTTTTTTCCCAGTGAAAATTTGTCTAGAAAAATGTTTTGTTTAAAGGCTGCTTTTAAGCAGGTTTTACTACACTTTCTAAGTCGATTCCCAAGAATCTTAGCACAAAGCTTCTAATTCTTGTGTACAAAACATTGGTACATATTGAGAGCATTCCTTGCTCAACCAAGGTCCTAACCCTTTCTTCTGGAATGAATTTCATTCCATAACAGCAACTGGTCTCTGAAAGAATTCTTTGTTTCCTATTATACTGTGCATAATTTCTTAAGTTTTTCCCTGACATGATTTTTTAAATTAAAATGACATCACAAATTATGCCCTGAAGAGTAACTTATTTGTCTTATTTGTGAATAAATTATTATTTTGATATACATGGCTTTATTTCAAACATTTTACATTTCTAAAGGAGTTTTTCTTTTTACATTCATGACCTTAAGACACCCTGCATGCTTTTCCTACCAATAATTTCACTGAAATTAATAGATGTATAAAGGGTGAAAAAGCCTTCAGCAGTGTTGCCACTTGAATAAGTTCTTAAATCCAGAAATAAAAATAGGCATGTGCACACTCTAACTGTTATTTTTAAATGCCCTAATTTCTGTTTGTAACAATCTGTTTATAAATTTAAATCCTAACCTAACAGAACTCTACCATAAATTGTTCAAATAGATGTATTCTGTTCAATATTTTGTAAATATGTTTACTAGAGAGACCAATATATTTGAAACTAATTTTATGTGGTGTTAATATTAATAATTTCTTGGGTACTCATTATTCTGTATTTCAAAGATATTTTCAGTTTTCCTGAAGAAGCTGAGTAGTAGGGCTTATTCCTATATAGACATATTTAAATATTATTTTCTGAATTGTTCCACAGATAACAATAATTCTTTTTTAAAATTCTCATTGAAGCTGGAACAGCTGTGCTATATCTTTCTGGATATGTCATCCTTCTTTTATCACCAGGAATAATGAATCAGAGGGTCAAATAAACATGGACTTTTGGCAGAGGACAAATAAAAAGTAAACAATCAATATTGTTTCTAAATACAAAAAGTAATGAAAAGAATTTTAATGGGAAAAGTGACTCACAATTATAAATACAGCAACCCAGTATCTAGAACTAGTTTTTGGATGTCCTTTCTGCTCTTTGCTTCCTGAGCTGAGTCGCAAACTTCTATTACTGTTATCCAAATGCCATTAAGTAACTCTTAGATTATGTTATTTGTGAAAAAAGTTCCAGTTTTAACCACTTTATTAAAGGATTAAGATAAATTGCTGTAACATATCTACTTTGAGAGTATGGCCTTTAAAACATCAACTTACTTTAGAAAACCTGACCTGATCAATAAGGTTCACATTGGAAACTTATAGTCAATTATCTTTTTTTAGGATACTAGTGGATGATCAAATAGTTCTTAGTATCTAAAGGGAGTACAATAGCAAAGAAACTTAAATGTTCATTCAAGTGATTGCAGCATTGTAGAATTAGAAGCAATCAAATATTTGACAAATTTTCTTTGTTTAGAAAGGTCTGTCTACCAATTAAAAAATCTATGACATATATATTCATATATATATATAAATATATATATATAATCTAAGAAAAAAATATCATCCCGTAAGATGATGTCCTGAGAACAGAAACAAGATCATCACAGATATGGCAATGCTGCAACATGGCTGTATGACTTTATTACCTGGGGACCTGATGGCATTCTGATCTTACAATGCACAGCAATTCAGAAGTGACATGATGTTTTCTCAGATGCAGTACCATTTCCAGTGATAATTAGTGCAAAAGTATAATAATTTTACTGATAATTTATGCAAGTAACCAAAAATCAGTTAAAGGCCTAAATATATTTCTTTCAGTAATTTTTTCTTCAAAGCAATTCTAAATAGAAATCTAAAGTACTTTATATAGGCCAATCTTACCCAACTTACCAAATATTTGGAAAGTGTTTTCTGCCACTCCATTTGTCTCTTAAGGAAAAGTTAACTAGCAGAACAGATACCTATGGAATTGATCCAAATGAAAAAAAATTATAGCCCTAAAAGAAAACTGAGTAATATACTCCAGTAATATTGGAGAAATTCTGAGAAATAGTGCTGTTTTCCCTGAACCATCAATGTCAATATCTGTCTCACTCCACCCATTTTTACACAGTATCTGCATCAAGGACTTACTGAGGGTTACTCATGGAGGCTTCTGTCGGTTTGCTTCTGTGTAGAGAGTCCTGCTGATACTCTTTACAGAACATGTTCATTTACATTTTCTACTACAGTTAATTCTCAGAGATATAATGATCTGGTTCTTGTGGAATACTTTATACACTTTTTTTTTGCAACTAGTTATCCACCTTAACTACCAAAACTATTTATCTGCTCTGAAAATAGAACTGCTTTCATTTTAAAGTTACTTCTTTTGTAGGTATACAGACAATGAAGGAAATATGGGACATGAACCTGGACTTACTCAGTTGTAATACATCAAAAGGTGTCACAGAGAAGCCAACCAAATTTAGATCATGTCTAACCTGCAAAAAGGATTAACCTAAATCATAGTTTATAGCCTGCCATCTATTCAGTACAGATTAAATGCTATGTATTATTTAGTGTAGTTGTAAAGAATGGTGTACAAGCAACTTCATTTGGATTTATAGAGTATTGACCCATTAAAAAAAATAGCTCTAATTTTATTTTAGGAATTAAGGTATGAAAGTGTGTATATTTTCATTAAATGTATTTTTTTTTCATGAGAATCTGCCACTTACAAGGTGGGCATACTGTTTCTCGATCTCCTACTGAGATTGTAGGATTCAATCTCCCGACAGAATGACAGTTTTCTAAAGCTTTCCTCACATCTTCTCCTATATTTATGCTTATGGATATGAGATACAGTTTTTCCTAGTATCTGACAAGTGTAACCTAGTGCTTCCACAAAGTAGTATCCTTTCCCGGGAAAGAGAGGTGACAAATGTGAGAAAATGTTACAATTTTATTACCTCAATGTCAGGTTCTTTGTAGAAAGAGAAGCATTCAGCAGACTTGATTTCCTCCTTTTTTAGGCTCTTTAAGGGTCCAAGAGCCACAGGAAATAAGGGCTTCTTCAAAAACCCGTGTTTAAAGAATATCTAATTTTCACTGAAATTCCTTTACGTAGAAAGTGCTCTGTGAACCTTGGTCTGCAACTTGCCTCAAACCTGCATCTTCAACAAGAAAAAAAACCCACTTTTTTGTTTATTTTTATTTTTTTTTCTCATTTGAAACTAGGTTTCTCAACTATTCTGATTCACTGATGCTGTATTATTTGCAAACACCTTGAGAGATGTTATGACAGACAAAAAGCCTTCAGGCCATTCCATCATCCTCATCTTTGCCCTCTGTTTCTCTCAATCAAAGAAAAGGTGGACATCAAGAACATAAGTCACTAATATTTACTGAACTAGATAGTATGGAAAAGATTAGAGATACAGCAAAAGTTTGGATACCACTAGGTGTAATAGTTAATTAGGTAAAAAATGCTTCAGCATACTTTTATTGTTTTCATCCTTATAGAAACTCTTCTGCTTAAATAAGACTTTCAGGAAAGTCCTTTTTTTCTATTGCAACGAAAGCTAACATTGAAGAAGTTTCAGTGAAGTAATATTTCTGGGGTTGAATAGGCTATTGGAGGTTTGAGTACCCCTGAAATATATTCCATCAGCAAATAAAAAGTCAGCTATGGTGATGTGACCAGTCATAAATGCGGCCTGGTTAGAAGAGAAAAATGGTCTGCTGAAAAATAGTAACAGAGAAAGACTGTGAGCCTGGGAGCTAGACATGTCAACCTGAAACACCCTGGAAAAGTGCAGCTGGCCTCTTTGAAGTGCAGAGAGGGTGTGTAGGAGACAAAGACATCCTGAGATAGCACCATTTAACACAAAACCATGGGGCTCTAATAACAACTTATTGTATGAGGAGATGGAAAATTGTTCATAAAAGATAAAATTTTTCAGGAAAAACAGCAAACGTCATCTTTTATTCTCTGTTACAGGTAAAAAATAGAAATTAACAACTTTTATTAGCTTCTCAAAGGGGGATATACTACACTCTCTTATGTTGTTATTTTTAAAAGGACTTATTTTTTTTTTTCCAAAAATGAATCTCTCTCTCTGAGACCTTACCAGGTGGGATGCCTGACTGATTCCAGACTCTGTGACATGGATCATTTTTAAAGGGAGACTCTGTCTGTTTTGGTCTATCCTCACCCTTTCATTTCAAGGGTCCTCTTGATCTGGGATCAGTTTGTCCCTCATTTTTGGAATTGTTTCCTTTTGAAATTGATTTCAATTAATTTTTGTGTTTTTATATAGTCATACAAGTAATCTGTAATAGGCATATCTGTTATATTGTTGATAAGTTGGCTAGATGATAAATTGTAGTAGTTTCTAAAAGCCTCTAGGTACTTGCTGTTGCTGTTGGTTGTATGAAAATATCAACTGATGTTACTGATTGATACCCTACTATTGATTGATTATACACCACTGTTTGTTGATGGCAATTGGTAAAATCTTATTCATATTCATTTTATTAATCATAGGAGTACCTGCTACTAGTGATTTTTGTGACATTGGTGGCAATCTGAAATAAAGTAGTGAAATTTAGAGGATAAAGTGTTTTTGTGTATTGCGTCATCCTATGAACTCACAGTCACTTCTAAATAACTGAAAGATGGGTAACCCCTTAATTTATGACAAATAGTTGTATCTCTTATGAACTTTTTAAAAGAGTTATAAAATATTTCATAAACACATAAGAAATATCCAGACTCTTTATATTGCATTGGATTAATTTACTTACTCTTCAGTTTTCATTAAAATACAAAACATGGTAAACTTTGCTGAAGTGTGTCTTGATTTGTAGTGATCTAAGAGCACAAAACCATTAAAACATACTAGTGAAAAACTTTCTGTATAATTTACTGTCCATAAATTGGCATTTTTTAAGAGATAAAACTATGAGAGACGAAAATTTCTCTTCTAGATGTGGACAGTCTACCTCTCTTCCCTGGTGAGTCTTTCAGCCTAATGCTTTTTGAATGGCCTTATATGGTCCAGAGATACAAATTTTCTGTTCTGCCCTGTTGTAGCACATACTCATGCAGCTCTTCTCTAGTAGTATATGCTGTGCAGATTTAAAATTGTACATAGTTCTTGTTGTAGGAAAAACAACACTGAAATACAAAAAGCATACCTGTTATTAGTAAATAAAAAATTAACTTCTTTGAACAAAAATAAGTCATTTGAAACAATGTACTTCAGTTACTTTCTGATTTATTGAACTATGCTCCAGCCAGCACTAGATGGTGTACAGTTGACTTGTTTGCTGAATTACTTTTGCATTAAATGCCAGAAATAAAAGCAAAATGTTTCTTCTGCTGTTTTTACTCTGGTTATAGAAATGTCATCATGGCTGTAGTTGGAAGAAAAGCCAGCAGGATATTGAGATGTTAATTAGGAGGAATATGAGAGGAAAATAATCCCTCAAGGCTCAAAGGATTTCAGAGGGACATGTGAATGCTAAAATTTCAGCAAGTGAGCCACAAGTTCCTGTGAAGTTGAAAGGGAAATAGGAAGGGAAAACCATGAAATAGTTCTGAAAGAAAGTATATTAGAGGAAAAACATTAAGAAAGATAGAATGGCAAAATGAAATTGAAAGAATTCCAGTGGAGACAAGAAAACAGTCTGGTCTAGAAAAAGCTGTATTTAGAATTAAAAGTTACACTTTCTCTTGGATGTATCAGAAGAGCTATTCAAAATTATATTTCAATTTTTCTGTTCAAGGTTAATAATAAAAATGGCTTTTAAGGGCCTTTAAGTATATCTTTAAATATTCTAATATCCAGACTGTGACGTTTCTTATTTAGTAGTGTTTCTTCTACCTGCTCTATTTTGAAAGGAAAATTAGGTGGTAGCTAGTTTGTGGTTATTTTTTCATTAAGGTAATGTGAACTATATTTTCAGGAAATGGAAAGTGTTTTCCATTCTGTAAAAAAAGATACAGGGTATTTGAAAGGTAATTAAAGTTCTACTGACATCAGTTCTTTGGTGCAACAGCTGCAAGTGTAGGAGGCCTGAAGAAGATAATACAGTCCTACGCTGTATATTTTTTGCCCAAGTTCTCTTGATATCGCCCACCTTGTCTACTTTTCTGTTGGATTGCTCAAATTCCACTAGCTTTCATTCCATACATTTTACAGCCGATGTTGTTGCTCTTAATGAGACTGATCCTGCACGTAATCTGATGAAAATCTGAGAGTGTAATCTTTGACATACATGCAGATGCATCTAACCATAGTAGGATTATTTCATTTTGAGGTCCTTCAATGAAAAAAAAAATGCCCTAGTGAGACAATGGTGCACTTGGATTCCACCTTAATAAAGTAGTCACACCAATAAAGGTGATTACATGCACATCTCAATTAACAGTGTCAGTGCCTCTGTTAGAATGATCATTTCTCAGCTTCTAAAACCATTGCAACTGAATAGGGATTCATAAGCCATGAGCTGCATTTAAGCAATAAATGGGAAAATGTCTGATTTTTACTACAACAGCAGATAATGTACAGTATGGGCTGCTGAAAAATACGTGGACACCTCTGTTTTATATATATGGAGATTTTTGTCTCACAAAAAAGACAAAACTTGGCTTTCCTTAACTATGCTTTACATGGAAATAAGTTACTAAAGCATGACCATGGAACACATTTACTTGGACTAATTATTTGGGATATTGACAGATTTTGAAACGTGAGGATTTAGAAATCAAATTAATTATTTCTCTCTGTCCTTTTATTCTTGAAGATCACTATTTTTTTAGTGGACTGTTCTTCATGCAAATGAAAGAAATTGACATCCTCTGAATGATTAATTTTCATCCTTAATTTTTATTCAGTACTAACATCAAAAAATGCATTTAAAATTTTACTGTCTAGAAAGTCCGATAATAAAGTTAATAAAACATATTGTACATATGAATCTATATTCCACACATCTTGGGTCTGGTTTTTTTCACCTGAGAATCAAGTGGTGGTTCAAGAGAATCTTTTGCCCTCTGAGAGGCCTGACTGAGCCAGATGCAAGAAAGAAGTGGAGTCTTCAAGGTCTTGTTTTTCAAGGTTTCTCATGTTATTTATTGTTTCTTATCTTACAAGTTTCCCTGTGCCTGGCCAAGATGTGAACAGCAGCTTGGACATGAGGCGACTCCCCCCTCGATGGGAGGCCGCTACCTACTTATACAGAAAATTGCATATTTATTATTTACAACTATATGCCATTTCCTATCACCTATACTAAAGGGGTCATCTCTACTCTGACCTGATCTTCTTGAACTACTTTGTGGCCCCATCACTGCAGAAAATGGATGCCAAGGGAGAAGGAGAAGAACCCAGGGCACTGCCCTAAATCCTCCATCTTTTCTCCCCATTCACCTCCATTCTAAGAACCCCAAAACTACAAAATTTTCTACCCAGTGATAAACTATACTGCTGTCTGTCACACCTTTTTGACCTTTAATTCCTCTCTGTGTTGGAAGGTTTTCTCATGGACTGAAATAAAAGTCTGTGTCTTCCTGGGCTCTGTGCCAGGGTCTACTACAACCCCTCTGGACAGACTCCCCTGTAGAGATTTCAAACCCTCTTGCTCTTGCTCAGGTCCCAGATATCCCTGCCGAAGTCTGTGACCTTCCAGGGCAATCAAAGGAATGAGGTGGACTCCAACACACATGGAATGCTTTTTAAAGTTAATGTTAATTTTTCCAGTAATAATTGGCTTTTCATTACTGTTCACTTCAGGTTTCTTAAAATTATTTTCTATACAAGACAGCCACTTCATGACAAAACTATATTTCCAGCTATCAGAAAAACAAAGAATACACAACCAAATAATATCCTTATTTAAAAAACATTGTGATTTTGTTCTTTTTATTGCTGTTTTATTTAGTTAGTTATTTTATTGGTCTCCTCGCCCTTTCAATGGGTCACAGAAAAACTACACACTCCTGCTCTTCCCTTATTTTTGAGGCATCGAGATTTTGTGATTGAGATGTCATTCCTCTTAGGAAAGGCTATTACACTTGACTGTGAGCACACCGAGTAACTTCACAGCTTACCTATGTGAGGAGAGGGAGATGGTACTTCTGGGTAAATGTTCTCTCTCAGCAGTGTTCCAGTTACTTTCTGGGCAGGTTGACTCACCCTAAACCTCTTGAGTAGAGTGGCCCTAATGTTGTCTGCAAGACAAAGCAAGCAAATATGGACAACAGTTCCATTATAACTAGAATTGTGTGAAAAGCAAGTAGCTTGCATTTACAGCAATATCAGCCCATATTTTTAAGAAACAGACTAACACAGATTTAAAAAAAAAGAAAAAAAAAGAAAAAAGGTTTAACCACTACTCCTAGTCTTTGCATTATACCAGATGCTGGCTTAATTGGACCAATACTGCCTGTTATGATTGCAGCAAAGCCTATTGTAACTATGGGTATAAGAGACACTGACACAAATCACCAGCCAGCATAAATCAAGAGTTCCATTGACATCAGTATATGTAGGTTGACATCCACAAGCAGAGGTTTTGGCCTATAATTTTGTAAGAATGGAGGAGTACATGAAAGGTGTTTTCACATTATTATTTTTCAGACTAGAAAGGTACACATGAAAATTTCAGTCATCTCTGTACATACTGTATTGAGTATCTATGATAAAACTAAATGGATTATCACAAATTTTAAATTGTGATTTTATATTTCCAACCACCATGACATAAAAATGCATTAAAACCATAGTCAGCATCAGGATTATGCAGAAAAAGTACAGAAAGTTTAATCTATTAAGACTTTTTTGCATGTCTGAATTTCCAAAAATAAATCTAATCTGAAGCTTTTTTAGACTAAAATTTCACTACAATATTTAATGATGCAAAATCAATACGTATCTTATAAATGCCATCATTATAAAGCGGTGAAATAAAAATCTTAACTGCCTCACTGACAAATGCATGAAAAGAAAAATCATTGTATGCAAACATCAGAACATTACAAACTAGTGTTGACCTTCACTCTTTAATAAGGAGACTCAGCACTGAATATATGCTGTTTTGAAGGGCCCCTTGAGCTTTTATTATTTTATTGTGAACTCTGTGCCTAGAACCACTTAGCCAAGTAAAAAGATTAGCCAGGGGCCTCCCATTCCTACCAAGGTCTGGTACAAACTGTAGTTAACAGATTATGTTGAAGGGCCCTTCTGTTGGGTGCCTTCATTGTTTCATTCCTTGGAGTACTCGAGCTACAAGACACCAAGCTGATTACAGGCATTGTAAACAGTCTGTCTTGTTTTGAAATTTGTATGTAGGGTAATGAGCATTGTAAACATATGTAAAACTTCACACTAAGTTATTTTAGAGCTGCAGTTCAGTGCTGATTAAAATTCTGTCTTTCTGGCCTTTATCGAGCAATGTCATTCAGCTATAGTGATTTCACCAGGGGTGAAATATTCCTTTTTCAGAAATGGAAATCCTAAATTCCAGGAACACAATGATACAAAGGGGTCAGGCTCTCCCTCTGAACTATGTATGTCACTTTTTCTTCCCTAGAAAATGAAGTAGGCATAAAAAATACAGTTAAACAAAGAAACTGCAGCTAAAATTTAAACTATCTTTGACTGAGATGACAAAAATGGTTAGAGGAACAAGCATGCCGTTGCCAAAATGGATTATAATTATATTTTTTTATAATTAGCACCATATTTGAGTTTTAAATATATTTATCTTTTAAAAATATTCAAATCTCATTTTCCACAGACCCCCTCCCTTCTTTCTCTTTCTCTATAAAGCTAAAAGAAAATTAAATGTTGGCAGTTACAGTAGCTACATAAGTGTGGCAACCATCCAACATTCATACAGACAGATCTGGAATCATCTTTCCATGTGCAAAAGTGGTTGAAAAAGACTTTAGCACTCTAGACATTTTATCTGCGTAAGATCTTACTCAGTGGAAGGTGATTGACGGCAGCTCTTATGTTCGAAGATTTTAACAGAGAATGTGCAGCATCTAATAAATGGCTCTCCTTGCACTCTTCAGCCATTTATTTTTTAGGAAAACCATATGCAAAGCACTCTGGGTCAGATGCCAGGGAAACACTTCGTGGTCTTATGTAGATGAGGCTGTCCTCTTGTACAGACCAACTATATTTACCAAAGTAATTGGTAATTGTTACATAGAATATCACTTCTGTCACAGAAACATGACCACTGGAGATTTAATGAGCTGAACCTGTGTCAGAAAGGAGCAGTTTTATTTACTGCTATGAATCATTTTAAGTATCCATCAGTGTGCAATTTTTGCTCCAAGAGGCTAGTTTACATGAATCAGTCAAATATAATACACCACAGTTTCAAGTATATTTGAGCTCATTAATACTTCCTCACAATTTACTGAAAACTGCATTGAGAATATATATCCCAAGAATGATTTTTAAAAGGTGATGAATCAAAATAAAGGTATTTTAGAAAGGACAATCACTGTCACAATAACTAACTTTGGAGTCATAAATTGCTGTCAAAAATTTTGAGACTAGATACTGCCCTCACTTTCAGTAGTGTGAATCAAGAATATGTCTTCTGAAGCCAATGCAATTATTTTTAAGGTTAATATATATATTTGCAAGCACACAGTGATTCAGTTCTCTCTCTAAATTAAGCAGGGTTTGTTCATGCACTCTTTTTTCAGACAAACATATATTGAGGTAAATATATAGAAGTTTTTACTTGGAGAAAGAATTATAGACTATTATTAGATTATTATAACACAAATTACTTAATTCTAGGTGAAATCCATTCCCTCTGACACTCCCCAATGCACACACAAGCCCACATATGCATGTATAAACACATGAGCTCCTGCAACCTAAGGACACAGGCTTTGCTCAAGGACCACCTCTGAGGCTTGAAAGCAAAATAACCATTTTCAAAACCAGAGGCAGGCAAATAAAGGGTAGTGAGATTTGTGACAATGAGTTACACTAATGCACATACCCCCAAGTTTTGGCCAAAACCTTAGGACTACCTGTAAGACAGATGTTTACTCTAAGTACAATAGAAAATCTAGCAGCAGAGAGGATTTTATTAACTTCTCACTTTTTTTTTTAAAGCCTAATATAAAATCCTCTCATAGGAAAAATGGAAGGAAAGCTTATATAAAATATGCATCATAAAAACCCTTCAAACAACGAAAACACTGAAGAAGTTCTTTAATTTATCTTTATTATTTTTAAAGTGTTGTTCAAAGATGTCATCTAATTCATCACTTTACTGTTTTTTTTATGAATTCTAAGTCTACAGCAAGGTTCTTTGAAAGTGCTTTTCTGTCTGGACCAAAATTTATCTCCAGTATAACAATGAGTCAAGATTAGTTTTTTACCTTGTTTGCCTTTCCATTGTTGCATAAGATTATAATTTTGTTTATTGTCCACTCTCCCCTTCTGTTTTTAAGAGTTCCATTTGTATAGAATATTGCATGCAATAAATCATTCGTGGCAGAAGTAGTAATATTGACCACACGTAACAATTTATCATTATGTTTATCATTGTGCTTGCTCCCTCCTTGCCCTGCATATGCTCCCCACTGTGCCTGCTACACCCACGGAGAGAAGAAAAGCTATGAATTACTGTCAACAGAAGGAGTTCCACAGTGGAACTGGCACAGATATAATGTCACAAATGCTAGAGACAAAATAGTAGTATGTCTGGAGAGACAAGACCAAGTGTCAATCTTATGGACTTCAGCACTCTTTGGTTTAGGCCTGAAGGAAGGGTGAAAGCGCAGCACCAGAACAAACAAACAAACACAAAAAAAACAACCCCAAACTTTAGAATGTAGTTTTGTCCTAAAATGTGAACATCCTTGACCTCAGCAAGAGTCCAAAGGAACAGACTCACCATTACTTTAATAATTTTAATTATCAATATGCATTTACTATTTTGTGTATTTTGAATTTGTAAAGGACCCAGTAATTATACTTTCTATCAGATCAGTTAGCTTTTTCCTGTTAATACGGACTATTCTGTGTTCTTCAGCTGTTCCAGGTATTCATACAATGTTATTTCTCTGTCTTTTTTTTATCATTTCAGGCATAACCTTCGAGTTAACCAGTGCAATGTCACCCTGTGGTGTAGCTTGATTTCTGTTACCAGAAGCTGTTACTACAAAGGACACAGGAAAAAATATTTTCCTTTTTAATCTTTGCAGGAAATAAATCTTTCTATTGGCTGATTAGGTAAAGGATTATAGACTTGTTATGTGATCAAAATACTGGGGTGGAAATGTCTTATGCCCTGTCTAAGCCCAAAACCCTGCTCGTTTCCTATGTTAAAAAGCCAGTTTCTGTGTCTTTTGAAATTATTCTCCAGTACACTAAAAGCTGAAATTGAATTATCAAATAAACAGCTTCAAACTTGCATGTTAATGGCATATAGAACTTTTTATCTACTGGAAGTCCACTTTTGTTTTGTTAAAGTGATTTCCCAGGACTAGCTGCCCCATAAGTTGGAGTTTTCTTTCTCTTTTTGACAAACTTAAATCACTTGGAGAACTAAGCAATGTGCTTCCTTGTCTGCACGAGTGAAAGAAAAGTGCTAATCTCTCAAACTACTACTTCAGAATGATGAATTTACTCATTTCATATCTTATGTGTCAAAAAAAATTAAAAATATTCTCATTGTAGAAAGACCAATTTGGAAAATTTCGAGTAATAACATACGCAAAGTATAAATGTTAAACTGGTAACTCAGTAAACATGACAGCCTTCAAATGTTGTTTAAAAGTACAAGCCTTCTTAACTTTTGTCTGTTACAAAAACTGTTTATCCTTCTTTGAATCTCTTTTGCATCCCTCTTCCACACTAACAACCTCATGTATTGTGATTGATCTGCAATCTATACACTTCAATTGCTTGCAACTTTTTGTCATGGGTACACCAGCATCTATTTTATATGCAAGTCCTAGATCTGTGACTTCATCATATCCATGTCCTGCCACCAGATACAGACATGCTTTGTTCTGCCTCTTTTCATGCTGGAGGAGTTTTTCCTAGGGGTTGCTCCTTGTTCTGAAACATGAAAATGTGTGAAGCATAAAACTCCAGCTGTGAATACTTACCTCCCTGCAGTGTTAAAAAGTTCAATATACAAAACACCTGGTTTCAAGCAAAATGTACACTAAGATATATGGCAATGAGACAGATTTAATATACCCCATAGGGCCCTCAAGCAGGTTTTAAATTAAAGACACAACATAGTTCGTTCCTTTTCTTTTTTTTTTAATGAGTCTTTATTTTGTGAATAATGAATTGATACTTCTTCCTACTGAAGAGAAAGTCATAAACAAAAAAGCAATTTTCGATGAGCAGAAAGGATGAGGATTCATTGTTATGTAAAGAAAATCTGAAATATAAACTTTACATTATGAACAGACTAAAAAGCCTTTGTTCCATGAAGAAGAAATATAGAGGGTCCCTAGAAATCTTGACATGGAGTACACTGTTCACTTCACTTGAGGTTTACTTATATATGGGCACATAGACTACTATTCAAAGGTAATAATAAAGTCTATTCCTCCTGCCTTATATTCTGCAGACTGTATTTTACATTTATATTTGACTGTACTTCCATACAGAGCTGTTCCAAATCCCCAGCAGTATAGATGTACCTTCAAATAATTGACAAGAATTTCACAAGAGAATATAATTAGGAAATTCAAAAAAATCATAGGTCACTAAATGTTGTTATTATGGCTTCATACAACAGATAAAGAAACACGTCTTGTGTTTTCACTCAGGCCCACATGATCTTTTCTCCATGCATTGTATCTTCCCTGTTTTGTAAGCCTTTCCTCTTGACAATACCAGATTTCTTTTCAGATGATAACAGGTATAACAATAAGAACACAATCTTCCCCAGAATATGGACACGTGAAAAAAATGCATCCACTTCATTCAGGTTTTAAAAGGACAAAGTTCTGGTGTTTGTATGGTATATCTATGAAGTTACAAATGTAATTTTTCAATATTTTGTTTTCAGAAGAATCTTTCTAACTAAGCTAACTGCCAGGTAGGATCATTTCTTGTATGATAAGATATGATAAACTTTGGACCCTGTGGATGAGCTTGACAACTGATGTAGGAGACCAAATGAGCTTCACCATTGTCCATAGCTAAGACAAGGCCAGAAACAGATCTTTTGGAAGTTACAGAAAGCTCTTCCTCTTTGGGGGAGTTCAGCCACATCTTGACTAATTTTTTTTCTGACTCATTAGTATGAATTTAATATTCAAATGTCTCTTAAAATAGTTCAGGTGCCATTTCTGAACTGATATAATGGCAGCTGAACATGAACATTGCTTGAGAATGCAGAAATGAAGTGTAAACAAAGTACATGAATATCATGCAGAAACCAATGACAGACTTGAGAGACTGAATTCATGGAGAAATTTCATGCATATGTTAAAGAATTTTGTGAAATGTGTTTATTTATCCATATTTTGCATTTTCAGTGACCAATCATTGAAAAATTGGAAGGTTTCAGTCATATATAGTGAGTGAATTTCATAATCTCTTTCTGTTAATAGTGAAGATTTCCCAACCGTAACTGCTGAATTTTCTCACCTTAGTGGTCAACACCAAAATTTATTAATTTAAAGCTCCTTAAAGAAGCTATTGCCTTTATATATCTCTAGAGGCATATAAAGAAAAAATTATTGGAATAGATAAGGAACAGGTGTAGTGAAGCTACTACTATTAAAAAACATTTTTATAATCTACAGTAACTCTGCATTAAACAAATAAATCAAATTATTGTTTTATGTTTCTGAGGAGTTCAATAGCTGTGCGCGTACCTACACCATATCAAATTCAAATTATCCTTAACTTGTCTTAAAATACAGACTGTATAGCTTCATTTTTACCATGTGCTAAGGAAGTAGAGCCAGGCAGATGCATCATTCAAATTATATACCATAGTATACTCATAGAGCTGCCTCAGCACTGCATTCTTTCATTGTGATTGCATAAAACTTTGTTTACTTATTTAAATCAGCTTGATCATTACTAACAAGAAGAATGTGGTTTTATTCTTCATGTTAATATCTTAATATTCCAGTCACCATTTATTTAAGAATTGCAGTTCCATGCTTCCTGGAAGGTAATAAAACAATATGTTAAAGCCTTTTATTTCCTTTAGTTGATATAAAGTGTGTATCATAAAAGCAATATGAAGTATGTAATAAATACTGAAAAAAATCTGATAATATTTGTTTACTTTTTTTACACTTTTCCTTTCTAATTCACAAAATTAACTGTCTTATGTCTAAGAGTCATCTAAACATATTATTTCATAATACTGTGCTTTAAGCACAGATCATCAGAACTTAAATATGTACCTGTATATTTATCTATGTCTTAATGGAATTTTCATACTTTTTGGTTATAAAATTTCAAGTGTTGCTAAGATTTTAATCTAATAAGAAAGTTTAATGAATTATCCTTCTGTGTTTGCTGCTTCAAAATGAGGAAGCCTTCCAAGAAGATAAATTTCATTCATAGTAAAATGTGGTCTATGGCTTGCCTTAGTGCTCTGCTGAACATTTCACCAGAATTCCAGGCCTTATTTGTTCATTTCAGGTGTTTAAATGCTGATCAAAAGGAAAGAAAAAATATCACATTTATATTTTTTCTGGCCTGATTTACAAAGATCTTAAGTACCAGAAACAAAGACAAATTATTTCTTACAGAAGGAGAAAAAAAACTGCTACTATACTATAAGGAAATGTCAGGATCAACGGTAATATTCTCCCAAGAGTAAGAGGTGTACCATGTTTGTACTTCATTAAAATTGGAAAAAGTAAAGCAAAACATAATCTTGCATTAACTGGACAGTGTACTCTAGTAGAACTCTCAGATTGAAATAGATTGAAAAATGCTTCGTTGATTAAGAGTTTACAACATTGTCTAGATAAATTGAATTTTCTCTTTCAACAGCACAGTGAAATATTTATCATCCTTTTCTGTGTAAATGGTGTTCACTGGCTGATTGTGATTTCAATAGCTATGTTAATTTTTTTAAATTTTAAATCAAATAATTGAGAAAAATAATTTTTGTATATGGGAGTCCTTTAGAAGCTTCAGTATGCTTATGTATTTCACGTATTTATGATTAATTGCTTAAATAAGTACCACTGATCTTTTGAATGATGAAAAATATTTTAAGTAGAAAATTATCAATGCCTAAGAAATAACAAATCAGAACTGCTACATTACATAAGCATGATAATTCTACCAAATAAAAGAATACTTTTAGGATTCAAGTCTGTTTCACTATATTCAGTGATTATCCAAATATTTGTGAACAGTGTAATCTCAAAAATAAACTCCATATATAATTTTTAATTCATAAAATTCTTTTTTTTAATTGGGGAAACAGTACTTAAGAATTTATTATCACAAAGGTTAAAAGGCCAAATTGTTACCAATCATAAACATTCAATGAGATTTCAAGGTTTTAATGAATTGCAATGACAATGTTCTTACAATTACAGATTTTAGTAGGTGTTTAAATATGAAGTAATACCGAAACTTATTTGTAAGAACAGTATCACTTGCTTTGGAAATAATGTGATTTTGGTTTTTGCGTTTTAATAAAAGTAGATTCAGAGCCTTCAGAATCTTTTTTTCAGAACCAACTTTTGATCACTGTTTACAAGAGAAGACTGTTTTTCAACAGTGAGAAAAGCATTTTGTGAACACCTGCAAGAACAGGTATCTCTCAGATGTTTCATCAGTTGCTACTTTTAGACAGCAGCTGCCTTCTGAATCAATTTTCTAGGAGACATCATAGAAATGGACCATGAAAATATATACAATTTAAAACTCTGTCCTGCTTTCACAGTGGGTAAAAGAGAAGCATGCATTTTTAAGGACGATTAACCTTCATTCTGTTAGTACTACTCGGCTTGAACTATTGCAAGAGATGACATAAATGAAATTGGATTGGAGAGGACAGTTTCATTTACATACAGGTGAAAGACAGCCATTACACATTGACTTAAAAAAAAAAAGATTTTTTGTTTTGTTTTGGAAAATTATTCAGCTATAGGAGAGGGGTGCTTCACTGATGAATTTTCCATTTTTTAAACACCTTAGGGAGTAATTTTATGATTTATATTTAATTTTTAAAAAATAGATTTTAAAGAAAAAGCTGGAACAGTTCACAGATGGCACTAAGTTGGGGGAGGGGGTTGACCTTCTAGTGAGTGGAAAGGCCCTGAGGAGGGATCTGGACAGGCTGGGTCAATGGGTCAAGCCTGATGGTATGAGTTTCAGTAGGTTGAAGTGCCAGCTCCTGCAGTTGGGTCACAATAACACCATGTAGCACTACAGGCTGGGGGCAGAAAGGCTGGAAAACCACCCAGAAGAAAAGGACACAGGAGTGATAGGCAGCAGCAGCTGGACATGTGCCCAGGTGGCCAAGAAGGCCAGTGTCATCCTGGCCTGTATCAGCAATGGTGTGGCCAGCAGGACCAGGGCAGGTATTGTCCCCCTATACTTGGCGCTGCTGTAGCTGCACCTCAAATCCTGTGCTCAGTTTTGGGCCCTTCATGATAAGAAAGACATTGAGGTCCTGGAGTGAGTCCAGAGAAGGGCAGTGGAGCTGCAGAAGGTTCTAGAAGCGAAGTCACATGACTGGGGGGACTAGGGCATTTAAGGAGAAGAGGATGACCCCTTTTTTGGCTGCAGCTTCCTTTCAGGTGGTTGCAGAGAGTATGGATCACCCTTGAGACTCCTCTTCTCCTAGATAACGAACAACAAGACAAAAATAAATGGCCTCAAGTCGTGCCAGAGGATGTTCAGGTTGTAGATCAGGAAGAACTTCTTCATGAAAACAGTAGTTAGGCATTGGAATGGACTGTTTAGGGAAGTGGTGGAACCACCATCCCTGGAATTGTTCAAGTGACTGGATGGGGCACTGTGTACTATAGTTTATTTAGCATGGTGATATTCAGTCAAAGGTTGGTCTTAATGATCTAGGAGGTCTTTTCCAGTTTTATTATTCTATTATTTTAATATTTGTGTTTTTTCCGTAACTACACTTAGTAAAATAATACTTTTCTTTTAAGACATACTTTTTTGCTGAAGGAGAAATTCTCATGTATCTTATTTTGATAGTGAACAAAATGCTTAGATGTATAAAAGACTAAATGGCTTACAATTTCCGTGATCTGGCAAGGAATTCTATCTTCCACAAGTAGTGTCCGCATGGAAACTGCAAAAGAAGATGCTTTTATTTCTGTCAGATGAAATACAAGATTCACACTGCAAAGACAGAATTCTGCATCACTGAAAAGATTTTCTTTTCAAAACCCCTTCAGCCTTGGTGAGGTACGATATTACGTTTCCTCTGTGAAAATCAGTTAACACCATTCCTTCACCTTGACTATCTAGAACAGCCATGGTTTAGCCCTTTGATGATAAATTCCATGGGGCATAAATTTTTTGAAAAGTCTTTGAAGATGACTAGAAATGTCCCCTGACCTCTGCAGCAAGGACAATACTGAAAAAAAAAAAAGAATAATCAAAATTCATTTCTCATCTCCAAAACTGCCCTTTTCCTTTCAGGAAAAACACAGCTTGTTTTCCCATTCTGCAGATGTTAGTACTGTGAAATAACATATTCAGAATTCCAAGCATTACATGAAAAGGATTTATTTAAAAACAAAATAAAGTAATTATGATAGACGACATTTATACTATTCTGTTCTACAAAAGGAGTTTACTGTTCTCTTACATTTTTATTTCTGTTGAATTTGAGTATAACTGAATTTCTATATTACTCTACTGAGTTATCACAAAAAATAAGGATAAATGAAATAAACACAGAAATATAGAATCATTCTTATCAAGATGATGTCAAATGCTGAAAAAATGAGAGTACGCTGGAAATTTTAGGGGTTTTTTTCATGCATTCACAGTAACTTCCTTTTTTTCACATCAAGCTTTGAAGGAAAGCATGGTGTGGGATTTTGGTGAGGGTTTTTTGTTGGATTTGTTTTTTAATTGGTTGGCTGGTTTGGTTTTGTTGTTGTTTTCTTGGTTGGTTTTTTTTTTTTTGCTTTTTGTCTCTGCATTGTTTCATTTTCCTGTCGAATAGCATAAATTTCTTTTAACTTGTCATATTCCCTAGAAAATATGTGATTAGAGTTCAATGTCTGATATAATACTTTAAAGAGGTGAATATGTCTGTTACGTATTTTTTTTTACTTTGTCTTGTTCAACTGTCACTGAGTTGCTCTTCCTAAATATTAAGCCAGTCAGAACAGTCCTTAAGATACATCTATAACTTTTAAGTTGTGAATTTTTACCTGATATCATGTTGCAGAAAATAATCTTCTTCCTGGAAAAAAGAATAAAATCTTATTTAGTTATGCTACTGACATAAGCTCTCAATTTATGTTTGTGATCACAATCCATTTTCTGTTCTTTTATCTCTTTTTTTTTTTTTTCTGTCTTTCACCAGAAGAAAAAGTATGGCTTCAAAAAGTTTTTTTCCAGCCCACGCTAATTAGATCTATTTCATTCTAACACAATCAAACAATATTTGAGTAGTAATTGACTTATGAGGTCTCCTATTCATCTTCCATAGCAGTAGAAACTTGATACATTGATATACTCTGCTTCTACTTCATTGCTAATAACACATCTAGATTACTTTTCTACTATGGAAGACTCAAAAAGAAACTGTTCATCTCTGGGGAAAAATGTTGAAGTGTTAAAATACAATTTGCTATAGTTAGCTGAGAGGTGGCACTGGTCCTTTTTGACTATATTTATACTAATAAACTGAGCAGGTCTGGAGACTAGTTGGCATGAAATACCAGACTGCTTTGTTGCTCAAATGCCTCTTAATGCATTCATTTTACCAGAGCAAAAAGCATCCTCTCAAGCAAACTCAGGTGTAGAGGGGGCATACATAGGTACATAGGTCAAGGCTGTTATTTACACCCATATGAATAATTCCTTCATTTTCTGGAATGAAAAAGAGTATAAACCATATGGATAGGGGATATGTTACAGCGCCTGATTTCTGGTTTCTCTGATTGTTTTGTTTTATGTTTACTTTGCTTTCCATTTTCGCTTTTGTATTTTTGCATGAGCTTCGCCTCTCCTTCTTTCAAAAGAAATGATTACTTCTGTCTGAAGACACAATTCCTATTTTTTGCTTGTCTTTTGACACAGAATACTTTGTGTAGAATCTGTAGTTTTTCTGAAGTCATATCCTGGTTATTTCTGACTTTTCAACACCTTTGATACAAGTGCTGGCATAAAGCACTAGTATAACAAAGTAATTTTATGACAACTTCTTTATGAAATTTATATTTAACATTTGTTCTGAACAACACATTAGTATTTGACCTTGCCTCACAGTGAGATGTGGAGGAGTCTAGGCTACTATTCTTTTTTGTTTCTTTTCTGGAATACTTGCCCACTGAGGATAATAGACAAATATCCTTATTGTCCTTGCTCAGGGCCTTCAAAATATTCATAACTTGGGACCAGGTTAACCCTACTGTACCATCATTTTTGTCTTCACAGGCCACCTTTATACACTGCTCGTATCAGGGAAGATAACAGAGAAGAGAGGCCAGTGCCTGATTCATAAGTTCATAAGCTGTTTGCTCATAAAAAGGACAAAAAGATGGATCACCTGAATTGTCTTTGAGGAGTTACAGAATCAGTTTCACACTAGAATGCTTTCAACTGTGACACTGTTACCTTTTGCCCAGTTCATTTTCATGTTTGATGCTCTCTCTAGGTGGCTCTAAATCTGAGAACATGTAGTAAAGGTGTTGGCATAACACTTTGTAACTCCCAAGCCATTTAATTTTCCTAAATAATTTGAGATGCTTTCATCTCTTTTCTCTTCGAAGTTGCTTCCATAAGAATAGAAAAAGGTCCCACATTAAAATATTTTAAGATCTTGAAAATAGAAAAATATGTACCTTACCTCCCTTATTTTAAATTAAGTGATTGATCTATAATGATAGCTAATTATTCCCTGATTTAAGAATAAGTTCTCCTGCATCATATACAGTAAACTAAACAGATTTTCTCCTTTCAAAACTGAATATGTAGGTTAGGGAAGAAAACCAGAGGACAAGTATTAGGGAAAAACCTGTTATGCTAGAAATCCAAAATATGCTAGGTGAAGTTCCACTTATCCCACTAACAGGAAAGTCAATATGCCTACAAGCAGTGAGTAATGACAGTACAGAATAATTTGTATAGCCTTTTATAGGAACTGCTTAGCATAAGATAAAATAGACTTTGCCATTATAAAAGAAGAACCTAAATTAAATTACTGAATCTTGGTAAAACCTACTATAAAAGCAGGTGTGAACTGGTAAAATATAGCTTGTATGGATAACATATCTATATGAATCTATGTGATGCATCTATGGATGACATCAGCTCAGCTGATTTTGTATTTTCTAACTTTGTACCGTATATTTAGATTTATAGTTGTGTAGGTAATTTCTGGGTGTACACACAGACATGGATGAATGACCCAATCTTTGTTATGAATTTCTCCATATTTAACTAGTTGCTGATAATAAATTATCATTAGTTATAACACATATAATGAAAAATTGTTGTGGCATTTCCTTTAAAGAAGGTAGTGGGAAGAAGAAGTATGACTCACAGTCACACAAAGATTCCTACAGACACTAGTTAGGGTATATTTTTTGTATCACACTTGTATAGACTTCTGCACAAGTTCATAATATAGTCTTTTTACATAATGTAAATGGCAAAAATAATTTCTGAATGCAATGAGGAGCCAACACAAACCAGTCAGTTGTCTAATAGTAAAAAAAACATGGTATTTGGTGATGAAAGAGGAAACTAATATAATCTTAGGACTCACTACTTCTGTCTGGATTCATATGCAATTTATTGCTGCTGTCTAGCGAGAAAAGAGTGTGAAAACACTTTATTTTTCTGTGTAGCTAATGTAGGCACCAAAGGAAACAAAAAGTCATTAAAAGGCTGCTCTTCCTGCTCATACACTCATGCATGAGAAGGAGCAAGTGCATGGAGAGAGTGAGAAAAGTCATTTACCTAAATTCATCAGCTTCTGAAGTGGGCAAAATAGGGCTAAATACCCTTTCTTGGGTTATTTAATGGTCATATCAATCCAAAGTCCACCAAACTTCATACTGAGAAGTAAATATGAAAAATGAAACTACTTTTCTTAAGTAGCTTTACACAACACTTGATGATGGTTGTTTCTGACAGCCCTGTAAAACACTATAAATTATTTTGAATTCTAAATTCCAGTATTGAGGGAAATAAGATCAGTCCTCTATTTTCAAACAGCAAAGAATAATGAAGAAAAAAAAAGAGAAAAAATGGTAAGGAAATAAATATACTTAAAGGAAAAAGCATGACATTAACACTGTATCTTTTAATATGTGGAAAACAATACCACCCTTGGTGATAGAGAATTAATTCAAAATGCTATTATTCATCTTCTCTAATGATTTTTCAGGAAGGAAAATTTGTTTCATAATAAATATCTTGTTAATCTAAGTATCACTTACAGCAAATGAGAGAGGGGGGGTGCTTTAGCCATCTGGTTAAAAGAGTATAATCAGTAATTTTCCACAACTGTTTACTTTGATTCTAAATGTTTTGAAAATGGGTAGCACATTTCATCTAAGACACAGAATTGGAGAGACAGTACAGGTGTTAGGCTCTCTCTCAGCTTCAACATGAACTTGCCATCCCACTTTGAGAAGACAAATCCATCTTTTCATTCATATAACAGAGAGTCTTTCAAGGGTTGTTTATACTGTGAAGACTCATTCTGTGTCAGTGATGCCCATGTAAGTCCTAGGTTGTTGGTTATAGGTGTAGTGAATCATTCAGGGTCGTGTGATGATACTAGCCTATAGATCTATCACATATATAGATAACACAATATTTAGTGAGACAGAGCCCTCTCCAGAACAAAACAAAATACCTAGTTACCTGAGACATGGAAAAGGCTGAGATACTCAGTGATTTCTCTTCCTTAGTCATTACTAGAAAATGCAGCAGCCACACCATTCAAGTTCAGAAAGAAATGGTAGTAACTGGGAGAATGAAGAACTGCCAACTGTAGGAGAAAAAGTACTAGAATATCTCAGGATGCCAAAGGTACACAAGTCCTTGAGACCTGATGAGACTCATCCTTGGGTCTTGAGCAAACAGGTGGTTGAAGTTGCTAACCCACTGTCCATTATACTGAGATGTTGTGGAGGTCAGGTGAAGTTCCCACTGAGGGAGAAGGGGAAACATAACCTCATTTTTAATGAGAGAAAAAAAGAAGCACTAAGGAACAACAGATCAGTCAGCCTCACCTTGGTGCAGGCAAGATCACGGAGCAGAACCTCCTGGAATCTACACTGGGACACCTGGAAAACAAGGAGATGATTCATGACAGCTGACATGGCTTCTCTAATGGAAGTTTGTGTCCAACAAATTTGGTGGCTTTCTGTGACAAGCTTACAGTCTTGTTGGATGAGAGAAGAGTAACAGATGTCATCTACCTGGATTTGCACAAAGCATTTGGCACTTTCCTGGACAACATCCCTGTCTCTAAGACGTGGATTGCATGGATCACTCAGTGCATAAGGAATTGACACTCAAAGCATTGATCAAGAGCTCAATATCCAACTGGAGACCAGTGATGAGTGGTGTCCCTCAGGGGTCAGTGTTGGGGCTGGCATTGTGTGACACCTTTGTCAGCAGTGTAGACAGTGAGATTTGGTGCACTCTCAGCAAGTTTCCCCATGACTCCAAGCTGTGTGGTGTGATCAACATAAAGAAGGGAAGAGATGCCATGCAGAGAGACCTTGACAGGCTCTACAAGTGGGACCATATGAACTTCATTAAATTTATCAAGGCCAAGTGCAAGGTCTTGCATGTTTTTCAGGCTAACCCCAACCACAGATAGAGGCTGGACAGAGAATGGATTGAGAGCAGCCCTGAGGAGGAGGACCTGGGAATATGAGTTGCAAAGAGTCATGGGACCAAGTAATGTGTGCTCACAGCTCACAAAGACAACTAGAACCTGAGCTGTGCCAAAAGCAGAATGACTAGAATGTTGAGGGATTTGATTCTGCCCCTTCACTCAACTCTCTTGAGATCTCATCTGGAGCATTGCAGCCAGCTCTGAGGCCCTCAACCAGAGGAGTGCCTTGAAGCACCTTTCCTATGAAGATGGGCTGAAAGAGCTGAGGCTGTTCAGTCTGGAGAAGAAAAGGCTCCAGGGAGGCCTAATTGCATTTCAGCATTCCAGCATGCAAATGGGTCTTACAAGAGATTAGGGGAGGTGTTGCGGGGCGAAGCTGGGCATGTCCCAATTTAGGAACACTGAAATGAATCTCAGGAGACGGCCGTTGTAGAAAACTATCTCTCCCTAACTTTATTTTGACTCCAGTATTTATAGATATGTACAGAAGTCAAGGGATTAGCTACACAGGTCACTACCCTTTCAACCTGGATGGTGAACATCACCATCAATCATTTCTTCTCTCACAGGAGAAGCATGTAAATATTCTAAGAATAGACATTATTTACATGAGGCTGCAGGTGAAAGTTCTACAAAAAGACAAAAGATAGAAAACTCAGAGCAACAGGGAGGAGCTTTTCACATGGGTATGTAGTGATAGGACAAGGAGAAAGAGCTTTAAAATGAAAGCAGGTACCTTTAGACCAGATAAAAAGAGGATGTTCTTTACAGTGATGTTGGTGAGGCACGGAAACGGATTGTCCAGAGCAGCTGTGGTTGCTGCTTGACTGGATGTGTTCAAGACCAGTTTGATGGGGTTTTGAGTCAGTTGGCTTGGTGGAAGGTGTCCCTGCCCATGACAGGGGGCTTGGAACTAGATAATCCTTAAGATCCCTTACAACCCAAACTCTTCTATCACTCTATTAATGTTCATTCTTTAAAAATCACCATGAAATATGACATTTTGAATGAGGTTCTAGCCTTGAAAGAGGGTGGTATCAATTTCCATGTATTAAAAGGAATTGCATACACTACACAGCTGTTGTACCTAATCCTTACAAGCAGTGAAGCTAATTAGCCTTGGCACAGCAACACAGTGACATTGCTACGTTGCTTGGGTTCTGTCAGAGTAGCTCAGGTATCTCCACAGAACTGCACAGTTCAGTGCAGGCATACTCAACAGGAATCAAATTCTCACTTCCCATACTCCGCTGCTTAGACAATGCCAACTCTGAAATCAAATAATGTCACTAATTAAAGGAGCATTTTTAGCAGAAAGGAAAGTCATGCTAGCAAATTGCAGCTGAGTAGGGAGGGGAAAGAAATGATGAGGACACAAACCTGAGAAATAAAATGTGAAAAAGAATGTAACAAAGTAATGCTTATCATTTTAGATTCTTGTTCTGTCATATAGCTCAGTATAAAAATTTAAACCAAAAATATAAAATGTCAGGTAATATAATAAATCCTGCAGCCACCATGGGCATGAACAACTTTTCAGGTGGTTGAGACAAAAGAGTCCTCAAAATCTTAAATATTGCTTCTAGTTGACAATTATTTTTTCCTCTGTAACAATGAAAAAATTCTTCCTCTTACATATCATTCACATACATTTTGGAACTTGGCCTTACTAGAATAAACAATGAGAGAAAATTATACAGAAGCATGACAACTTTTTGTAATTAAAAAAAAATCATCTATGTTTTTATTAGATATTTTTATCTCTGCCTTTTTTAAGTCTACGCAACAGCTAAATATTTTTCCATCAATACTATCCCTGATAAATGTTTGCAATACTTCTAATGTTTTAACTGGACTATGTAGTCTAGACGTTTCCTGAACATGGTCCCTTAAGTTCCAAGCTCACATCGGTATGTTAATACTAAGCTTGAAAAATGAAGTTTTATTCCTCTCACCCCAAACCAAGTAGTGCATTTTTTCCCTAGTATTCTATGTTGATTTCAATGGCACGTGGAAAATATTCAAACTGGGAGCAGTAACTCATTTAATTTGTCTTTTACTCTAAGCAAGCAGGATTTCGGCAGGTCTGACTGGCAATGTGCTGTCTGAACCCAATGCATAAGATGACTATGCCTAATTTGTCTCAAAAGATTTTTAAAACAGCTGTCAAGGCAACCTGAAAAGACTTTTGGCTTTTAAAGGCTCCTGTGGAGGGGGCAGGTAGCAACAGCTGCCAATTATCACAGGCAAGCAATCCAGTCCCACATTTGGGATTCGGTCCAATCTTGGACCATCGATAAATGATTCTTGGGCAGATTAAGGGCTTAGTGGAGCTCACCTGGCATAAAGCAAATGGAAGTTCTAGAAGCAGATTGACACAAACCCTTCCATTCCTACACTACCTCCCACTTTCATTAATGGCTCATACTGACCTGGATCAGGCTGAATGATGCCCCCTGGTTTACTGAGGAAAGGCCTTTGAATGATTCTCTGGATGTTTATACTGTTATACTGACACCACAGAATCACTTGCAAAAGCTTGTTTTCTGATTTCCTCTTTGGTTCTGTATTTTGTCACCATAGGTAAAAAATGGAAGGTTTTCAGTGGAGCAAGTCATCAAAATTCCTTCCTGTCTTTTATCTTAATCTTCTTTCCTTAGGCCTGAATTCTTTTTGAGTGATGCGTCAGAGAGCTTCTGGCAACATTATACCTGCCATTGTGTTACAACCAAAATGCATCAGGCCCTTCAGGCAGTAATCAATTATTTTCAGTTTGTGAAAGCAATCAGAAAATCTGGACTCACAACATTAAAATAATGGGAACGCTTAAGCAATACAAGCAATTTTGCCATGACCCAGCTTCCACTTTAGTATCAGGAATTGTGAATGGAAAGAGGGAAAAAAGCTAAGCTGATTAAAATATGTGCTCTTGTAGGAGGAAGACCAACTGAAATAGACACCTTGGTTGAAGGTGCAATATCTACATAATTCTGTACTGCTGCATAGGAGGAAGTCATAACCCTGTCAACATTTCTTTTTTATATTCTTACATCTCACAGTTTTTGACCAAAGTTGCTGCTAGTGAAGGTCTGTTTTTAGAAAAATGTTTCTGTGTCAGAGCGTGGTGGGGGAGATGCTTTTAAACTCTCTTTGTGTGTGTGTCTGTTTGAAAGACTGTTATCAGGATGTCAGGGTGTGTGGCTTTGGCGTCGTCTGGCTGTGAAGCTACACAATGCATCCTATGTAAGATTTGCAAGGTGATCTCGGTTTAAACCAAGCCCCTCATACCTACTATCAAGGGTGACAGGTAGAGGGAATTTTCAACTAATTCATTATTTTTTTTTCCTGGCAATTCAAACTCAGAATAGCTTCAATGTACCAACTCAAGTTACTCTACTTCCCTTTTATCAAATATTTTTAAATTGAAAGGCGCTGAAAAATATTTCAAAATTGTTTCCTTAGCCCAGAAACATGACAGCAACCAGAACAATGGATAACTCAGTGTTAATAAATATTTGGTATGTGCTTAAGCTAAACACCTTAAGCTAAGTATGAGTAAATGCTATTTCCTTCTTTACTGAATCAAAATAAGAACTAGGTAATCTCTTTAAAGAAGATACCTAGATGCTTAATACTCTCATAGTAATATTTATTAGTCTACTTCGAGATATATTTGGTGGAAGAAAATTTCAAAATGCTGTTCTAGCAGTCTCTCTTCTTGTGTGGCCTTGTAATTTCTTTTATCTTGTGATCTGATGTTTGCAAAACTCTTACATTTCGTAAACTGGCCAGACCTCATCCTCCCCCCAAAAAGGAAGTTGAGGATATTCATATCTTTGGTAAGAGGGTATGAATCCCCTCCCTCTACTGTTGCCCCCAGATGAAATCTTTGGGGGAAAATATGTTGTATCTATACATTTATACTCTCTATATAGCTATATATGCACATAATGAATATACAAAATAGGTGGATTTTAATCTCTGACTATGAAATATTCTGACCAACTGAAACCCACGGCAAGACTCCAGGATTTTTGATAAGACATTATTTTCTCACTTATCTTGTCAGATGGATATTTTTAACTGTAGCTCTGATATACTGAAATCTCACGAGGCTATTGCAGCTATATGTACACCTGTGAATTGAAGTAATCAAAAGGGTAACATCCATACCATTTATAATGTTAACATGATTCCTCACAGAATTTTAGACTACAACAGAGTAATAATCTTAGAAAATATCCAGTCATGACTCAGGGCAGGATTTGCTGAAGCCATTTTGACCATATGAATTCCAAATTTATGCCATTTACCGTCTGGGATAGGTAAAACATGGTCATGATCTATTTTATTATTCTCCGTATATCTCATATATTTTCCATAGAGGACCATTTATTTAAGTCCAGGCTATGATGTATGAGTTTTATGATTTGTGAAGAATTAATTTCTTAAAATTATAGTTCCCCCAGAAAGAGTTTAAGAATAAATTTTAATTTTGATAGAGAGAATTCTCACAGGAATTTTATTAGAGATCTACTGACCTTTATAGTGTAAAATCTTAAAATATGGCATTTGCTTTTCGCCTTAAATGGTATACCTTAGTAAAAGAATATTATAAAGAAACTAGAAATTAAAATTAATTATTATTTTTGTCTCAGATTTAGTCAAAATTTTCCTTCTTTTATGCCATTTTCCTACCATAACCTCAATCAGATTTTGTTAAATATCCCAGTATCTTAACACTAGTTTTTTGTTATAAGTCTATCCAATCATTTATCATTGTAAATCTATCAAAGGACTTGTATAAAGATGTCTGGCTTTCCCCATCATTTAAAAATACCACCTTAGAAAACACAGTCTTTTGATTTGTGATTCTGACTTAGTATCCAGGACAACTACTTAGTCCCATGATTAGCTGACTAAAACTATATGGAGTATTTCTGAATTTTAAAAGTATACTGATGTAGTCACATATGCATATAGAAAGCATCCTGTCTCTATCTATTGCTTTGATTTAAAAATGTTAATGCAATATTTGATTGACCTGAAACACAAGCAGAAGACTGTGCATGCCTCATATCCTCTGTGCACACCTCATATCCTGTTCTTATGTATGGCTTTCTACTGTTCACATTCATTTAGAATTTCGTGTATTATAAATTATACCGAGAAAATACATAGAACTGGTCAGTATCAAATGTATGATCCACGTTGTGTGTCTGAGCGCGAAGAAGTGTTAAATCAAAGCTCTGACAGCAACCATCTCAAGGCATCTGTGGATGCTGTTGTGGGTATCAAACACAGCAAAATATAGGGTTTTTTTCCCTGAAAACTCCTACTCTGACCTCCAGGCCCTGTTTTTGATAAAAAGAAATAAATTTCATTATGTACTTTTATGAATTAAATTTTAGAATTTGAACAAATTATTCAAACTGAAGAAAATCCTACCTGTTTGTCAGTCTGGCATTTTTGCTATGCACCTTACTCTTGCTTATAGATTACTTTATACTCAGAAATTAATATAGACTTAACTGCAAACTATGCAAATATATTCAAAATGCAATTCGTTTATCTATTTATGGCATATATATATGTGTATATATATGCATACATATTGGTGTGCATACAAATATATACATATTTTTCACTTTAAAAATCAGTGTTTTAATACAGAGTTTTATACTTGCATTAATAACCATTTAATATATCCCACAGTTGCTCCACCTTTAAGATTTAGCTCAGTGTGAAGATTATTTTTGGCAAACATGGAGGAAAAAATATAGAAATGTGTATAACATTACAGTCTGTTATCCAAAAAACCCCCCATACTCTGATTTAAGACATATAAATAGTTAAGCAAATTCAATTAAAAGGTTATTAAAAGTAAAGAAGACTTTTACCAAATAGATTCAGCCAACAAAGAGAAATGATCCTCTGTGATCCTTCCTAAATTTAAGTGTCATTACATTATTCATTTTATTCTGGAGAAAATGTGGGAAGGAAAGGAAATCCTAAATTTAGAATTTGTAATCAGAACTAAATAAGAAAAATTCTTGGTGATCTTTAAAATACTTAGAAATGCCTGAGAAAGATACCAGAGCTACTGTGAAGTCTCTAAGTATGCCAACTCATTGTTTAAAACAGATAAAAGGTGAAAGAGATTATAGAAATAGTTTGGGGGGAAAAGCCTTGTAATAAGAATTGGCACCAGCAAACTGCTGTTATCTGTGTCACTTTGCTTCTGTCTTGAATACCAGCTGTAGTTCTGATCACCTCCTCTCTAACAGCACATTTTAGAAAAAAGGTAGAGAGAATTGTGACAAGGATGATCAAAGATGGTGTATAAAAGATGAACATAAAATCATTAAATATTCAAAAGGTTGAATAAGGAATATTTGTTCACAGCTTCTGACAACAAAGGACCAAAAAGGAAACCAAATGAAATATTCAAACACTGTTTACTAAAGACATTATAATATCCTTTTTCATGAGTGTGGAACTCACAGACTCTGGATGACAACAAAGAAGTATAAATGAATAAGTGGTTCATTGTGAATGCAATACTTGCTCTCAGGAAACCTTTATTGTGTATTTCTGGAAGTGGCAAAAGTCTGCTTAGGAATTTTCCACGTCTACTTGCCTTCTGCTTAAGTTCTTTAAATGTTTCCAGTGGACATATCAGACACAGGCGCTGAAACAAAATTATTCCCTCTCACAAGTCCTAATATGGGGGGATTTTTTCCATATGATCTTTAATAACCCAAAAATAACATCAATGTTCTATGAAATAACCTTTTGAGAAAGCACCATTGTCTTTCTGGCACATTTCATGCAGATGATTTCCTATAAACATTGTTTTTTGAATTAATTTACCTTTAAATTAAAAGTTTTAAAAAAAGAGTTACTTTTGCATTCAAGTAAAATAGCCATGTAACATCTTGGAAGACCAGCACATGGTATATCTAAGGAAGTCAATTTACGTTCTAGGTCTAAGAAATTATGTCTGCCTTTTAAAATCAGAAATTCAGATGCAGATAAACTGCATGTAAAAAAAGACACAAGAAGGCAATATTTCGGGCAGAAGTTATTTGAAGAAGTTTTTGATCAGTATTTTATTTCATTTTCTTTTGATAGGTTCTTCAATAAATATAATAAAATATACAATTGCTTAAATAAATCTGCATTAAGATTTCATCGAGGACTTTAAAACTGTCTCTTTCTAAATTTTTTGTGAGGACTTCTTAAACAAAAAAATCCTCATCAATTAAATTGTTTGTGAAATCTGGAGTTAAAGGAGAGATGAACATTAATATTATCCATGTGGAATTAATTAAAAAAGATTATCAGGCAAAACATGAACACAAAAAAAGAAGGAAAGCCCTGTTTCCCATTTCATGCAACCTAACCTTGGTCCATTATCTTTGGAAGATGGTTGGGGGCAACAAATAGGAAGCCTTTAGATAAGTGATATTTTAATTATGTCTGGAAAGGAGTTCTATGTGAAAGACTGCATGAATAGAAGAAGAAACTTGTTATGTTCATTGGTAGCAAAGTGACAACATTTTCATGAATGCATAAAAATATCTCAAGAATGCCAGTGGAAACATATGTTAATGAAATAACAGAATTACTGCCACTAACTCACCATGAGGTATGGTTGGAGACTAAGAAAGTGATATCCTTTTGGCCCCCACTGTGAAATTACAGACCTCAGGTCATATGAATAATATCTTTTATTAAGAATTGATCCAATGATATGAAGTAACTAAGGAGAAGCCTAAAGTCCTGTCAGTATTTGTCTATGCTTTAAGAAATTTCTGCTGGCTTTCACCTTAAATAATCCATTATTTTAACATCACCTGCACTTCATTAAATATAACCATGTCTGGCATTTCCAAAACACAGTGAATTTATCTGTATGTTTCCGTTATGAATCCAATTTTCTGCACCGTATATGGCTTAAAAGCCATTTTAAATCACATTGGGCAGAAACTTTCAAAGTATATTTTAGAGGCTAACATCCTGACCATGGTGTGGAATCCTAGGCTATTTCACAGTGAGGACAATAAATAAGACACATCTGGAAATTCAGACAAGTCTCTTCAGTGTTCATTGGGATCAAGTCTTCTGTATCCATTTTCACACAGAGATTTTTATGTGTGCACCTACTCACACACATCTGCTGTGGCTGTTAATCACCTTGCTGCACCACTTTTTGAATATCACAAAGAAAAAAATTCATGTCATGACATTATTGCCACATTCTTCAAGAGGTGCAACATCAGGTGGTGCTGCTCAGCTTAGACTTCCAAATTTTCAACCTATCTTACCATGTAAACAATGCCTTAGTTTTGAGTGCAATAATCCTTTGTTTATTTAAACAAGTAAATGCTATTGGAACAGCATTTTCATTGAAAGTGCAAACTTCTGACCTGGAAAAATGTTCGCAAGCAGTAACATTTGTCTTTATCTCACTTCTACATCTACACAGGTTTAAAAAGACTCAACATTATTAATTACTTCACTGCAAGAAAGTAACCTGCAGAACTTGATTTGTGAGAGAATAGTGACAGAATGTAGAGAAATGCTCCTCATATCTGAAATAGATGAGTAGCAATGTGTAGAGGTGTTAGCAATGGAAGAAGAAAATCAGTAAAAAAATAAAAAACTAAATTAAAAAAATATGTTAATGACATGAGTAGGCTTTATACATTAAAAGAATAAAGTTACTTGAATATTAGTTCATTTGTATTTCAGCTCTATAAAATCATCCTGGGATTTCCTTTCTGTAGAAAATTCTATCTCTGACATATCCTTTCACCCTCTATTGGAATAAAAATTTAGCAAACCCAAATAGCCTTTGTAATTGCTTCCAAGTTGCTTTGCTTTGTGTTTAAAAAAATATTGAAATTACTATAGAGTTGTTTTTTAGAAAAAGAAGTACAGTTTGGAAAGTTTTTGACATCTCAAGTTTACCTTCCTATGACCTGTCTGTGCTAAATGTCAGACTATCTCAATAGGATCCATATTAGTAAGGAAATAGAGAGTTGTTAAAAAAAAATAAAACACACAGAACTTACAAGTACCTTTCCTAATTTTTATTTTTTGAGATACTATAGGAGAAAATTAAATGGAAATATGCTAATACCACTAGACAATAAATATAGTAGCCAAAGTTATCTGCTTTCATGTTATTTGTTCTATCCAGTCAGTTAAGATAGAAAAATCAACTCAGACTAAAATTTTCAGTGCAATCTATGAAAATACTGTGATACTGATTCTAATGTGAATTACAACTACATTGTGGCCAGGTGCAAGAGATTTGAGACAAGTTTACAACTATGTTGTGGCAAATTTAATTTTTTTTAATGCAGTTGTCTTTTGTAAAATCCCGATCTGTAGATGCTGCCTCACTTAAGAAGAGAGCAGTATTTAAATATAATTTTCATTTATAGTTAAATATAATACTGTCAAAAATGATGTAACCTAAAAAATCATCAAAGAAAATGTAACCTACTTATTATAGATACATATTTTATACACATATATTTGTCAAAGTGCCGGTGATTTTATAATCACCCACAAAATCAGACACCTAGTTTAGAAATCAATACCTTTCTTTTATCAGTTCTGTAAATATTCTGATATTTTGTGTACATATATTCTGCTATGGAATGAGGTGAAAAATCTTCTTCTTAATATGCAGTGAATCTTTGCGGAGTCATTGGCACAAATAATTATTTATTCCCTGCTTTTAGCAATGATACACTCCACTCCATTTTTGTTATAAACCCATAACACCTCCACAGCAGCCAGAGCAGCCGCCTGCAAAGAAGCCAAGACATTTGGCAAGTCCTTAATCGATCCATTGATTGTGCTGATATGATTTAGTGGTGTGGTACAGAGGCTGCCCAAGACCACTTGACTGCAGCCAGCCCTCCTCAGGATGATGACACTGAGGGTTCTGCAGACCACTGTTGTTGTCACTTCCCAGCTGGACTGGTAATGTTAACACGAGTTTGCATGTGTTTAATAGTAATTACAAAGAAGTCGTGCATTGCTCTTTAAAGGTCAGACCTGTTTTTCTCTCCAGTTGTTGTGGTATTGCTGAATGTCTTTCACCTTTTCTGACAAGGAATAGAAATGAAACAAATCTATGTATGTAGCTGTAAAAGAAAATAGTGTCTTTAAAGTTTTCCTGTTTTCTTCCTTGAATGACCTGTGCACCAACACAATAAGCTAAATGTAAACAATTAGAAATGAAGGAAAACACCTACCTAATCTCTCAGGTTTAATTCAAGCACTCACAGGAGCTCAATGAGAATTAATTGGCTAAAGAAAACTCCAGATATTCAGGTCCCCCCATTTCTTTTGCTACATTCTCTTTCAGGAACATTTATCTCTATTTTGCAAGGGACAAGCAGGTAGAAAACAAGAAATTAAATTAATTTGATGCTCTAAACTAAAACTCTAAACGTATTTGATGATAGAAGCCCTTCTCAGATTGCTGGAAACAAGCTAGGGTATTATGTTTAGTATTTAATACAAGAAGAAAAAGATATTTTTTACATTTTAAAAATAGCTTTGCTATTTTATTTTTAAGTTTTAATGATCTGGATTACTGGTCTTGAACACACATGTATGAGAGACATAGCTTATTTTTAGATTTAAAAATTAAATGGCAAAATATATTTTTAGAAAAGCAGTTCAGTGTGCAAGGGTTTATACTTGCTCATTTGCTTTAAATATTACTGGTTCTTATTTAGCGCTAGATGGCTGTTTTTAATGCTATTAAACTTGATTTAGAATTTCAGTTAAATATAATAAAACATCTTTATATACATATATATATATACACACACACATATATATAGACTTTTCTGTTTGTTTGTTTTTTGGGTTTTTTTAATTTCCAGGGAGGAGTGAACAGCTGTTCCATTTCTCTCACTCAAGATAGACTAGATAACTGTGTCACTGATTTCTCTGATTTCTCTGATCCAGGATTTTAATAGTTTATAGTCTACTATGTATCCAGTGATGGAGTCCACTTGCTGTCACCAACCTGCCTGTAATTCCCTTTAGATTCTTTTTAGGTCCATTAATCTCTCCATCAGCTTTACAGTGGCATTGTATTCCCGGGTTTGCCTGTTCTTCACGTATGCATTTTATATATTTTAGATGTCTGTTACACTTTGCTGTACGTGGAGCCTTCTCCCCCATTTGTCACACTTTTCTCTCTGCAGTCATATGTTGTCGTGAGCAGATGTTACACCTGTACCAAAAAAATCAGCAGGAGTAAACCTCTAGCAGTGGCCTGGGCATGCAACTGTCCATATTGAGTGTAGATTGGCACAAGGGCAGGCAAGGTTTTGGCCACTGGAAAGTGATTGTTTTCCACATAAAGCTCAGGCACAGTATAGGCTGTAGTAGCAATCAGAGACCTGTCAGGCTGTATTCATCAGACATATTTTAAGGAAGACAGGAGGGAGTAAAACCACATGTCCTGTACAACTTTTAGGTGAAGGAGCTGGAGAGTTCACTGCAGATTAAGAAATATGTAGGTTACAAAGGATCAAAGACATAGACCAAAGTCTTGGTGGTTACCAGCTCCAAGCCTTCAGTCAGCATTTATTAACTGTTAGTCATCAATATACATGAATTACCCTCAGACACACCCTACCACGTAGGCACTGGTGTGTGAAATGCACAAATACAGATTTTAAAATTAGAACAAGAGTTTGTTAACATCAACAAGGTTACATTGTTAGTTTTAACTTATTTCTTGGTGCAAGATATTAAAAATGAGGATTAGCTCACCATTGTACAAGTCATCATGAAAAGGCACTTTTGTACTTACAATGGAAATTCCCAGAATGGATATAAAATGAATTTTTTAAGCAATCTTTTTCCAACCAGAGACAGAAAAAGGAACAGTAAAAAGACAAAAAACCACCACCAACAACAACAACAAAAACCAAACAAAACAAACCCAAAAGAAATTTTTAAAAAAACACAGAAATCTTAATTTAGTAATAATAATAAAAAAGTTGCACTATGTTTTTGAATTTAAAAAAAATCTGCAAAATGCTAAAACCCACTCTATTTTAAAAGGAGTCTATTTTCATATTTTAATCTGCAAGTTTTCCAACAAAAATAAACCTTCCCTGTTATTTCTAAAATATTTTTCTAATTAAATTTATTTCAAATTTATTATTTAAAAAAAATTAAAAAATCAGCATGTTGACATTTGTCTTCTTCGATTTTTTTATCACAACAATTCACTTATTGAAATGATGGAAGAAAATATGTGCTGTATGGAACATAAATAATAAAAGCTTCCTTAGCTTACCTTTTACATCTGCATATCCATATTAAAATATTCTAAAAGAAAAATGGTTAAATAACTCTAAAGTTAACAAGATTGAAAATCACGAGGGACTAAGCAGCTTTGAGTATCCTGTCTATAGGAAAAGCAAAATCCATGTGTTACATTTAAGCATAAAAGACCTTCCCAGCTTCTGACCACACTGGCATAAACACATTTAATGTAACAAAAGAAAGAGAATGTTATCTGCTTCTCAAAGACTGATTTGGCAAAGGATTTTTTGCTTTTGAGTATCTTTACACAGGAAGGCAGGGAGCCCTGATGAGATATGTGAGAACGTTTTGTGTAAACATTCTTGTGTTCAGAAGCACCAGGAGGACTGGATCGTAACAGTAACATAAACTATTAAGAAAACTTAGGAAGGGAGGGAATTTACCTTGGTGTGAAACTTGGTTGCAAGTGACAGGAGAATCAGATCCTTACTGTGTATCTGTTACAGTAAGTAGCACTTCATTGCTTTAAGTGAAAACTCCAGCTATATAACAAAGAGTGCATAACTTCATCATTTCTCATTTTGTGAAAATGCTAACGGTGCACAGACATCAAAAACTAATCTAAACTATTAACACAATACTCAAACAAACTGAAGTGATAAGTACAAATAAAAGTATCTGTGTTGGCTGAGTCTTGGAGTGATGGCTGATTTATCTCACAGAGCACTTAGAAATCAGTGTTTAATTCTTTTTTTCTCAGCTCTAGATCACAGGTCATGCACTTAACTACACAAATCTATTTAAATAAACAATGTGCTTATGTGTCATTATTCACTCTGCATGGCTGCAGTCCAACTCAAAGGAGATGGGGGCAGGAAGAGCAACACAGTTATCTTTGTCAGAAGAAATGAAGGGGGCAGATTTTAAACTGATATATCTTAATATATTCTGTTGCTTAAATACTTATTCATGTTGCTGAACTACTTTGAACAAGGTAGTTTGATAAAATTTACAGGTTATCACTGGAGCAAATTTTGTCTTGTACCATCTACATTTCCATAAACATTCAATCAAGTACTCAGATGTTCAAACTGGTGCATTCCAAAATGTGAAGCAAACCAGGAAAGGACATGTCACACCAAGCAAGATTTTTTCACACAAAAAAATTAGTACTATTTCTCATAAATATGTGAACTGAAGTAAGAAGTGAAAAAGAATGCCATTTGCCTTTTAGTTACAATTAATGCCTAACAAAAAATAATGACATAGTAATTTAGACTTGCTTATTGTATCTTCTTCACGTATTTTCTATTTAACTTAGACTAGTATAAAATCCACACTTTAGCTCTCTGGGTTTGTTCAAAGGTATAATGGCTACTAGATCAGGGTCAGCTTTCAGCTTAGAGTGGGTGTGTGCTCAGATGCTCCCACTAGCTCTAGCCACTCCATTGCCCTCTGATGCCTGACAGCTTAGAGCAACCCTGTAGATTTTTATAACTTCTGTGTATTTCACCAGTTATACTTTCTGGTGCTTGAAAAATTGAGACAGAAAATATCTTTTTCTTTACAGCAAGATTAACGAAAGTAGAGTAGGTTGATACTCTTTCCCTGTCAGTTCTTTTCTTTTTCTATCTGTTCTAAGATCCAGGTATGCAGGTGAAACTGTTAACTTCAAGTTTGTCAGTTACCCTCTACACAGAAGATATTGCTGTTCAGTGCTAATTGATAAGGTTAATACATTAAGTTACAGGACTATTTAAAAACATGTGTTTCTCTGAAAATATAAAATAAAACATTATTTTTTCTTGTGTGATTAGTTGGGGAACTTATTTCTTTCCTCATAAAAATATTTAGTTTATGCATCATATCAATATAGGTATAGGCAACAAATTAATTATTATTAGTTATTAATTGCATTAATATAGTTGTGATTTCTAATTTCTTTTTTGGCTTGCAAACTAAGGGCAAAGTTCACTACTGGTCTTTTTCATCAGGCTCTTCTGGATTGTGATTAGTATGTAAGAAAAAACACATGAATGTCCAGAAATTTTCCTCCCAGACAACTAAGTTGGAGAACATGGTCTTTTAATATTTGATTATTATTAGCTGGGCAAAAATGCACAACTAGCCTTAGTTAGGTCTGGAATTTATTATAACTTCATCCCATCTGCAGGTACTGTATTACCATCCAGCCAATGCTGACAGATATAAATACATGAATCTACAAATTTCTCAAAATTGCCTGTCTCACATCTGCAAGATTATCAACCCTTATTGATGATCCCTGACATTCCAGAATACTGACCAGATTGATGCATATAACTTTGGATAGTGCATGATGAGCTCATGGCTCCATAAAGACCTCAGGCCTCAAGGCACCCAGTGACTGGGATACTGGAGAAAGCGTGTCCTACCAGTCTCTGAGACTGGGCTGCACATGTACAGTGGGAAGATGAGAGTAGGCACATATCTCCTTCAGGTTCCAGGCCATCATTTTTTTTTTTTCATTGCATCAGTCATGCTTTCCTTTTACACCACACAAAGTAGTGAAAAAGAAAACGGACCCGAACTTGTATAGTTTTCTCTGTGACTGAGGCTGAAACAAGCAAGTTATGGGCAATCTGACACTGCCACTTGAATAATAAATATGCTTTTCAACAACTGCTGAGTATCAGATGGAAGAATGAAAAATTAATTATAATTTAATTATTTATCAAGGACATGAATACAACTTCTTTTCTAGTGAACGAACTCAACATAATGATTTTTGCAAAACATTGCCTTTCTGACTCGTGACGAGACAACTGTCTGTCTCCCTGAGCTATCTGATAACTAAATAATGATGCAATTGAAATCTTATAAAAAGGAAAAAACAAATTGTAAATATAATGATATAACACATATTTATAAAACTTCTTTCATCTGGAATATGTTATGAATTACATCAGTGAAGTGACACAGAAGTTGAAAAAAATATATTTTTCACTGAAGAAACTAAATGTATTCTCTGATCACCAAAGTAAATCTCTGGTTGTGTCAAAAGTAGTTGATAAACTTTTAAAAACATTTAAAATTGGTGCTACTCTGGCATCTCATTTAAGTGACACCAAGGTGCTAACTATATAAAACTTCATTCACAGTGAAAAAAAGTGCACTGCTTTTAACAGAACATCTGTGAGGTTTAACAAGAATACTTTCATCATGCTTTCAGGAAAATCTGTCTTAACTGTTAATAAGATAACAAGTTTAATTGATAAAATCATCCTGGAGGGGAGAACTTACAAAAGAGGAGTGATATAAAAACCAGCTTGCATTTATCCTTAACACTTACAATGAGGATTGTAATTTCTTTCATTTTTTAGTGAAACTTTTTGAAGAAAACATAATTGAAATTTACTTTTCAGTTAATTAAAAACATCAATGAAACCAGTTCTGTGATTATCTGAACTAAAACATTTTCTGAAATTGTAACTGGCAAATACAATTTAAGGAGTTGAAGATAGTCCCTCTATTTTTCCCACTCTTGATGTATTCTGTGCTGCAAATCAAACCAACACTACATTATAAAAAAGATTTTTTTTTCTTTGAAATGCATATTGCAATTTGGAAGTCTCTAAAGTTGACAGTGAAAATAGAGAAATGATGGAAAGGACCCTAAGTCATGTGACTTTCATGATACTGACTGAATTTTAGAAGAAAGTTTTGTGGACAGGTCCTTTAATTAATTCTAAAATCAAAAAAATCCTGCTGCTACATTGCATTGAACTTTGTGGAAGTAAACGAAAAGCTAGCTTCAGCTCAAAGTTACACTGCATTGCTCTAGAGAAGGTAGAAATCTCTGCTTCACAGACAATCTCATTACCCAGCGCTCATCCTAAAATAATCCTAAAGCAACTCTGAGAAGCAATGTCTGAGACACTGCACCTCTAAACATTCCCAGATTCACAGAGCTGCGTGCACTTTGTTGCATTCTTATGTAGGCAAAGCCCCAAGCTCATACATGTCCTTCCTTGCTGCTTCTCACCCATGGTGTCCTCCCACCAGGGTACCAGTGCGGTCGTCCAGTGTGTCTCAGGCCCCCTGTCCCACGTTGCCTGGCCAGCCCTGACACCGGCTGCAGTGAAGGGGGTCGGTATCCTGAGATACTTCCCCGATCCTGTGGGGCCTTGCTGCAGTGGCAGCGTGAGCAATGGCCAGGAATAAAGGGAGGACTCTTATGGGGAAATTCTGCTGGAGTTTATTGAGGTTCATGCTGGACTATGTGTCCACCAGAGTGTCTGCCCACGAGAGCACAGATGTCCCTCATGTAACACCTTAAGGGTGGGGGTGGAGAAAGGGGGAAGGGTACAGTGGGGAACCAGTCAGGGGGATGGAGGGGGTGACCCTGTACATAAATGACAATCAATAGAACAAATCAATAATGCGAGGGAGGGAACTCCTTGGATCCTGGCCAATCACTTGACGCCCTCACTGGAATTTTCCAGACACAGGGTGAGGCCCTGAAGTGACTGACAGGATTCGGGGGTTCCTTAACTGGTGATTGACACATAACTACAACTCAGGGGAAACCATGAAGGGTTAAACATGGGGTACATGGTACCTGGAGCAAACCATTACAACTTATAAAAAGAGTATAAAAGGAATAAATACATACAGAAAACTGATAAAACAAAAAAAACACACCACTACATACCAGTGGAGGCAAAAGAGATGCTGATACTTTGGAACATGCCACAACACATCCCAGTGGGGACTCCACTGATTTGAGTAAAGACACAACAACTAATTTGAATTTCAGGTGAGATGAATCTCCCAGGATTTATAAGGTACTTCGTCTTTTTGGTGTTTTCTTTCGCGAGGATGCTGAGGAGGACACAGGATGCCATTTAATGCTCTCCTACTCCCACAGTGTTTCATGTAATGACCTGAAAGTATATGTTGGTAACATGAACATGCCTTTGGGAAATAGTGCTGCTGGTTTCTATGCTGAAAGAGTCAGTGTCTCCCTAACACTGAGGAGATCTTGCTCCTAGCCCTTTTACATATTATTCTACTCCTTTTGACCCAGAGCTAGTCCACACCACAGATCCTCATGTCATCATACAAGATAGTGATTCACATCAAAGAAATACATAAACTTTTTTCTTTGTTTCATACCATGTTTATTTATCTTAGTTGTTCAGAATGAGCTCAATAACATTGTTTTAGAAAGTTGCAAAATTCAACAAGTATTAATATAGTCAGAACAATTTGCTCACATTATTTGAGAATTGTTGTGGGCTGAGGCTGGGCGTGTCCCACTTCAGGGACAGAAAGAAAGCAGACACACACCACGGCAGCGAGGGACAAGACAAACTTTTTTTTATTTACAAATCTAACTCTTCTATACATTTGTACAGAGGTCAAGAGATTGGCTACAGAGGTCGCCACCTCTCAACCTGGATGGTGAACATCACCATCAATCATTTCTTCTCTCAGAGGAGAAGTATGTAAACATTTTGAAAATAGACATTGTTTAGATGAAGTTGCATGAGAAAGTTCTACAGAAAGACAAAAGGACAGAAAACTCAGAGCAACAGAGAATATCAGTAGGTGAATTTCATGTAACTTATTGAAGGAAGCGTACACCTAGGATTAAATTTATTTCCAACCACAATTAAATAACAAATTGTGGATGTGTCTCAGAAGAATGTTGAATTGTTGCAGACCTTCTCTTGACCTCTGTAGAACTTTTTACTTTCAATGTCTCACAGCAAAAACACTTGAAAAGTTTTTGATATTCTTATATCACCAGACAGCATTTTACAAGTTGTGGAAGTAGCTTATATTACACATATTTGTTTATTCTCTGTACTGTCCATACATTTCAAGTCAACAGGTACACATAAAGAAAAATAAATAGCATGAGTTTAAGAGAAACTTGAAGTAATACAGTCCTGTTGAAATTATGACCCATGCTGCATTGTCTTTTAGGGAGGAAAACAGTAGCTCTTGACAGTCAAAAATCATTCAAATAAAACCTATTCAAACAGGAAAGTAGTTTCATAGTGAAACAGAGGTTTACGTACAGCAAAACTGTAATCTGACTTGGAAATGAGAAATTTCAGACAGAATTAGATCTAAAATACAGCAAGCTAATATAGTTTCAGCAGCTCTTTAAAATATACATAAATAAATAAATGAGCAATTTTTTTCCCTAGATAAGAAGAGTATTCATAAGAAGTTTTCACTGGATTAATTTCCCATTAATTTGTCTGTGCTTGCATTCTTAACATTAGTTAAACAGTGTATCTTACTGCTCTGAGATAGTTCAAAATGAGTGCTTTCAAAACAGAGGTGGAATAACTGTAAAAAATCCTCATTGTCATTGTTAATTAAAACTTAAAAAGTGGAAAAAATATTAAAAGTATCTATGGCTGCTGAATTAGAATGAGTTTTTGACTGTTATGCAATCACAAATACCTGTCAGATGCAGCTGTAGCTGTTAATTTAAATCCAGTTGCTCCTAATTTAAACCCAGTTCATATGACAGCCTGGCAGGGTAAGCAACAATATGATAAAATTCCTTGAAGTCATATGGCTTAGTCAGCTCTTCTTCCTTCTTATATGTATATATATGCTCTGAGCTTAGCACTGGACATAGCTAATTTATTCCTTAGTCAGTTCAGAGAGAATAATGATACTCAGAACTTGGCAGAATAATTATATTTTCTCCCAACCACAGTGTAAAAAAAAAAAGATATATATAATTATAATTAAATTAAATTTAAATTACTCTAATACAATCTTTATGGATGCATAAGTTATTACAACAGGAACAGAAGTTGTTTTGATTGACTGTATAAATGAAATATGGCAAATATCTTGGGAAGTATTTGTTTAATTATTTCCTAATTTTTCCCCCCACAGAACAGTTCAATATATAAAGTTACAATACAGTTATGGAATTTGTGGGGCATATCTAAAATTTTACTGAACTTATGATGCTTTATTTGATACTTATTTCCAAGCAGGCATAGTAGATCAACATTTGCTGTAAAACTTCACACAATAGGAGACTAGTAGCACTAAAAACAGACAAAAGAAGGGAAAATCAATCACAAAGCTCAATAAGATAAAAGAATGACAAGCATTATAATCAGGAACAGAATGATAAATCAAGCAAATACTAAAGCTTTTAGGACCTTGACATTATTTGTTGGATAGTTCCACAAAGAGATATTTACTGTAAAAAGTAAATTACTCTAAGAAGGTGCAGAGTAAGCAATTCTCACAAATGTGTAGCTAAATAGTTTCTAGTAGCTGCTGATGAGCAGAAATAAGATCTCACATTTTCACATTTAATAAAGAATAAAGATCATGGATTATTTCATACTCTATAATGTTGTATTTTGAATGCACTGTAGTCTGATAAGTCAAAGACCATACTCAGACAAAATATTTTTTTCATTTTGTGAATCAATTGAATTACTGTATTATACAATATTTGGCACAAACGCTTATGTGCATGCATATGCACAAATACACAAAAAAGGATCAATGTCAACATATATTGCATACAACTAATTACTTAGAGTTCAACCTTCCTAATTTTAGGTGGTTTTACTGAAATCCTGAAGTACAGTTATTTCCTTTCATTTCTTCCATGTTCAGAGATTGATAACCTTTGTAAGAACGAGCTTGCAATATTCTATGCTGTTATATAGCTGTCATGGTTCCTGACCTAGCCTGACTTAGAAAAGCAGAATGCTTAGAAAACATATCCAGTCATGTCTCAGGATCGAGAAATTCCAAATGAGTAGTCCTAATACTACTACATGTGTCTGGGGGTAAGAGAATTCACCTGCTTAGGCATATTTTCTACTGTCTTACTTGGCCTTTGGGGTCACAGAGTAGTCACCATCCTTTTTTGTTTATGGAAAAGACTCAGGGATAGTGAAAAACATTGACTAAGTTTTATGGCTTTCAATAGAACACATAGATGCATGTTAATGCATTTCACTTTTAACATTATCAAATTAATACATATATAATTGCATTATAAATACTATAAAACACCCTACTACTCAACCTTGTGGTGATTTAAGGCAAAAAAAGAGCTTTATAGTTTGCTGTGCTAATTCTATAAGAGTATCAACAGATTAATAACATTCCACTATCTTGTCTTGCTTATTTTACTTATGATCCCTTTGGAATGGGATCACAAATTGACATATTATCCAGCATTCCCTGTTTCTGTTGTGGCTTGCAGTCACTACTACTATAAAATGGGATACATATTATTTGAGAGATATGCTGTCTAAAGTATTTATATTACTGTATTTTTAACATTTAAATTCTAATTTATGTAGACATTTGTTCTCAAAACCATAACTTAGAGATTTGATGATGTGGAAAGGAATGATCTAGTATTACTCTCAAGGTTTGGTAACTAAAGCACAAAGAGGACAACAAAAATAAGCAGGTAACATGAAAATTCTGAGGACCTCCAAGGGAAATATATATATAGTCCAGAAGTCTATTTGTCTTTTCTGAATGATATTGACAGTGGGTCAACTTGGGTGAACTCATACATTTTTACAAGGTTGACATTCAATTGAGTTTAGCTTATGCAAAAAGTATTTTAGAGTTATATTTGCTGATACTATCATATTCCTTTCCTTCTTTCACTTGTGCTTGGTTTTAAGAAAGGCTAGGAGCTTGTCCAAGGGCATATTTTTATTCATAGTCATTGTCAGATAGCCTGTGAAGCACAAAGGTACTGAAAAATTCTCAAAATTGATGAAGTGAAGAAGCGATTTAAAAGCTGATAAAAGCAGAGAACCAATACATATCAGATATATAAATCAACAGTTTGTATCCATAAAGGGCTTCATGCTTTGGTCTAATGAGAAAAAGTGTTAGCTCTGTGTAAGTAACTAAATGGGCTACATAAAGTGTGTTTGGGAGAAAGATGAAGCCCTGTGGATTTTACTGCAGGAAGAATCCACAATACAACCCAGTCTGCAACTAGGGAATCCTGTAAAACAGGACATAATATACATAACCTGTTTTACCTTACAAAGGACAACATACATGGAAAAACACAGCAAATGTTGCAGCTTACAGAGGATAAGTGGTGACTGACAGTGAATTGAAGACAATTGCACAAACTCTACCAGAATTACCTTTATAATTCTTCCATGCTGTGTCCAGTGTTTACACTGTGGCCTGTTTCCATTTCTTCTTCTCATTCAGCACCATTAAATTAAAATATATTTTTTGCCTTAATCTACTGTATAGTTTGAATGTGGCTAAACTTTAGAAACAGATTATTTAAACCATGTGTAGGGAGAGATGATAAGTTGTGGTCCATTCTAAATCTTCTCTTTCAGATACTTAGGAAAAAGGGCTGAAGCAGAAACATACATTTAACACCATGAATTAGAGGTGTTTTACAATTAAATAAATAGTTTGTGCTTCATTTATTCAGGCAGTCAGTTTACATAGCTGGAAAATTTGTTATTGAAAATTGTATGCAAAATTAGAGTCTACATCCATTCATTCATTAATTCAAAAAACTCACATTACTTCTATAAGCAAGCCATTTCACAATTACCATTTTACTTGATAGATTCAAAGCCTCCCAATGAACACAAAAGATTATTTCATTTTTCTCAAAGCAATATCCAAAGCCACAGAAGGATAACAATGAGAATAAAAGTGCATTTTTCAGGAAATATCATCTACAGGATTTTTTCAGTTATTAAAATACTACTTATTGTGATTTTCAGCCCAATGATTTTTTCTAATTCACCTGGGCAGCTTTGAACTTTTTTTTAATCAGGAAGTTAATTTGAAGGCATGAAACATCTCCCCCCCCCCTTATTATTATTAATAAAAATTGGGAGGTTTAACTGCCTTGATCAGACAGGAAGCTTTTCCTTGTGTTTGAAAATAGAAAGCATTTGTTCAGCATTTTTTCTAGCACTTTTTACTCTTTGGCCAGAGAAAAAATGCCAGGAAGCTTTCAACCTAATTTTTATGGAGGAAAAAAAAAAAAAAAGGCACAAAACTTCTCATGAATTTCTTTACTTACTACAAGGCGTAATTTGAAGTTCTTTGCCTTCTTGGGTGAAAAATGTACTGAAAACTTGAGTCAGGTAAATTGTTATGAATACATTAAATAATGAAGGTACTTTTTTCTTCCTTTCTTGGTTTACAATTTAAGGGTAGGTGTTTTTTGGGGTGTTTTTTTGTTTGTTTTGTGGTTATGGGGTTTTTTGTGGGTTTTTTTGTTGTTTTTTCTTTTTACTTGTAAAACAGCTTGCTATTCCTGTACATATACCAAAATAAATATTTTTTTGGTAGGGTGGGGTCTTTTGCTTTGTTTTGGGGATTTTTTCTCTTTGTTGTTGCATTTACACTTTCTACCTAAAATGATTTGAGAAATCTGAAGGTATATCATGCTTAGACATCTTCAGTTCTAAATTGGACGGGAAGTGTTTTGTTTGCTTACTTTTGTCACTAAGTTTAAAATAAGTTTAATACAGCATTTAGAATATTTTAAGATTTCCTTTCTAATCTTATTCTGTGCAGAAATGGTTGTGGGTTTTTTGTTTTTTTTTTTTAAATCAGTCCTAGGATGCTTTGGAGTGCATTATAGAGAATTAAATTAATATTCAGCATCTATCTCAGCAAGAACAGAAGGAAAAAAGCACTGTCTTAGTGATATTTATTGACTGGTTTCAGTAAACCTTAATATTAACTAAAAAGGACAAAAAAAACCCAAAAAAAGCAAAGCCAAAAATATTTAGATTGAAATATACAAGATGAACTTTGTTACTGCATGCAAGAAATTGCTCCAAGATTGAAATGCATATATTCAGCACTATGCTTAGTTCAGAAGTCTTAATTAATGAAAGTTATATAAATTAGATGTTAGCCTTTCTCTATTTAAATATAGAATAATGTCAAAAATAATTCTTAATGCCATCTTTTATGCATGATCCTTACTTTACCTTCAATTTTTAATCCTAGGTGTTCTTCAGTCATTGTTAAATGGAAAGAAAATTGCTAATTAAGAAAGGCTGAAATTTATTCTGTGGTGGAGGTTAATGCTTTACTTATATGCTACTTAAACCTTATTTTGAAGGTTTAAGTAGGATTCAAGAGATGAAGTGGCCTGTGACATATCTCTGCACAGAAAAAAAATTTTCCCATTAACAAAGCTTACATGTTGCAAAAAATCCTGAATACTCTATAAATTGAGAAAAAATCCACACAGACTTCATATACAGAGACACGTTAACTGTATTGTTCCTAAGGTAAAAGCCACACTCCCTTCATTAGTGGTAGATTTTAACAGAAGTTGTTATGCTTACCGCTCTGTGATATTTTATTATTTTATTTTATTTTATTTTATTTTGTAAAAGTAAGGACACGGAATTAATCAGTCCCATCTGCATGCACAAAAGACATGACACAGGGAACAAAAACCATCTGAAACAAAACTATGCTTCCTTTCACAAGCAATTGGGGAAATTAATGTCATCACTAAGCTGAAGACATAAAGAGATTCAAAATTAAAAATCCTTTTAAAGCTTCCAACAAGATTCCTATAATCAGCAGGAAGATAAGTAATGATCAAAGCCCCTTAAAATAATATTGCTCACCCCATTAGAACTGCTTAAATGTACCCTACCATTCATCAGAAATTATACAAGATTACTGCAGAAACTATGCCATTGTTTCAGTAAGAAGCCCAGATGTTTTAAGAGTAGACTTCACAACTCACACAAGGTTAAAAGCCAAGACTAAAAAAGAAACCAAACCAAACCAAACTAAAACATATCACCCCCTCCCCCCGCCACCCCCGCCAGCTGCAGTTATAATCCTTCATTATTGCTAATGTAACACTTCATAGGTGCTCAATTGCTCTGCCAAATTGCCTCATATTGAAGTTGAGTCATGGAAAGGGAAGCAAAGCAAATGCTCACCCAATGAAGTGACATTAGCATTTTGGTTAGGTTTTTGGGGTTTTTTTTAATTTCTTTAAACAATGATATAAACCGATTGTTTTTTCTTTTCTTCTGCAGAAACATTCTTCTTTTGTTAAATTTCATCTCAGCTACACTGTGATTAGTGAAAGAAGAAAAGCACTGTTCTGCATACTTCATCACTAATGCTGCTCTATGAAATAGCCCCAGGGACATTACACACTGCTAAGTGTCAACTTAGGATCTGAAAACATTTCTAAGTAGAAGTCCAGAATAATGTGTGTTTGACAGTTCTACTAAACGTTTGAGATTTATTATCTACTGTGCTGTGTGCCTTTAATAGCAATATTGTTATTGCTTTTGTCAATAACAATTTGAAGTGGTCACCTTGTCTCCTTCTTTAGACATTCGGAGGTAGCTCATATGGCATTGTTTATTAGAATTACTTGTAGATGGAGGAAGTTTGAAACAACTTGCAGCAAGCAATTTCTGAAACTGCAAAGTGAGTGTCAGCTTTTAGTAGATACAGTGTGCAAAATCAATTTCATCATCACATTTATTTAACTAGACTTAAAGACACACAAGTATAGGAACTCCTATTTTATGCTTCAGGTATGATTGTCAATATAACTGCAGTGTAAAAACCTGTACGAATTAAAAGCAGGAGCATATTTGCCTTAGATACTCATACCCAAGTAAGACAAAGACTACCCAAATAAAATCAACACATTTCACCTATTATCCAAATATGTTGCATCCACTTTCTCTATCAATTTTTCTTATTCTCAAATATTTAAAAACAGTTTTGAAACCACAACCCCTAGTACCATGCTCATGATTACATGGTCTTGAAACCCAGGAAAATCAATCACGCCAAAAAAAATCTCCAAGAAATCATTCAAACAAGTTTAATCTATGTCAGTAAACATCCAACCAA